>OW796111.1:1442436-2029652 GCA_941860345.1 Chrysodeixis includens | reverse complement strand
AATGTCTAGATTAGCTGCTTCAAAGTTTTATAAAATACCCGCGGTGACCCTTTTTTACAAATTGAAAAGTAAACATAACAACCCAGTTGGTAAACCTATTACTTTTAGTAAAGATGAGGAAACTACATTTACTGCCCATTTATTGTTGTTGAGTGATCTAGGCATACCAATAAGTATGATGGACTTCAGATATATTGTAAAAAACTATTTAGACAGCAGCAATATAATAAAGCCCCAATTTAAAAATAACCTGCCAGGTTACGAATGGGGAGTGTTGTTCTTAGAAAGAAACCCGGAATTAAAAGCTAAATTAGCTCATAACATCTCTCGAAAGAGGGCTCAAGTCACACGAGAAATGGTCGAAAATTTCTTTGAAAATGTAAAAACAGAAATAGAAGGAGTTCCACCAGAAAATATTTACAACATGGATGAGTCGGGCTTTCATGATGATTTTGGCAAGAAGAAGTTGCTTTTTCGAAGAGATTCTCGACATCCTGAAGTTATAAAAAATACGAGCAAATCTTGTTACACTGTGGTTTTTTGCGCAAATGCTGGTGGCAAAGTTTTGCCTCCTTTTTTCATATTTAAAGGAAAGAAACTGTGGTCAGATTGGCTCTTTCAAGCTCCTTCAGGTTCACGAATGGCCGTGTCCGAATCTGGATGGATCGATTCTTCAATCTTTGAAGAGTGGTTGGAAAATCATTTTATCCCATACGCTGATAAGCAAGATGGCAAGAAGGTGTTGTTTTGCGATAATCTCAGCGCCCACATATCACCAAAAGCATTACGCCTTTGCAACGAACATAACATCAAGTTCATTTGCTTTATTCCAAATTCAACACATCTGTTACAACCACTAGATGTGGGTTATTTTTCAAGCGTAAAAACTGCCTGGAGAAATGTTCTCAATGATTATCGACAGACTAGTAGAGGTAAAAAGGTACAAGCTTTACCAAAACCACTCTTTGCCCAGTTGCTAAAAAAAACCCTTGATAAAATTGAAGGTACTTCGTCTGATAATGTGAAAGCCGGGTTTCGGAGCTGTGGTTTGCAACCAATGTCACCTTCTACCGTTCTGAACAAACTACCAACATACACGTCTGAGGCAGACGTATGCGATTCTGTTGGTACAAGCTTCATTAATTATATCGAAGAAATAAGGCAAGGAGATTTGAATATAAAGAAAGGAGCTAAATTTCAATTACCGGTTACGGCGGGGAAAAGCGTTTCGGCTGAAGAAGTCGAGAAATATTATGAAGAAAGAGACAAGACAAACAAAAGTAAAGGACAAAAAGGAGTGGACAACAGCGCACTATCTAAGAAACGAGGACGGCCCCTGGGCTCTAAGAACAAAAAAAAGAAGAAGCTTAATGACAAAGAAGAACAAATAATCAATATTGATTTGCAGAAAGACCTGATTAGCGAAGTAGAAGAACCAAATACGGAAATACAATGTGGTAGTGAGGCTCAAGAAAGTGCAAGGGAAGAAATAGTAGTAGAAGCTGTAGTTCATCAACCTCCTCCTGCTAAACATTCCAAAACCTCTGACGGTGAAGTAAGTAACACTTCTGAAAATCAAGTTGTAAACGGTGAAAGTCCTGACTTAGACCTATTTAGCGAAGTAATATTTATGAACGAAGAAGTTATAGAAGAATATATAGTAGATCAAACAAGTGGAGATTTACAGGCTGTGACAACGACGGAGGAGTACCCAGAGAAAGACGTAGAGAACATAAAAGAAGGTGCATATTGTGTCTTTAGAGAAGAAGGTACCTTGTTCCCAGGACGGATTAAAAAAGTAAGACCCTTACAAGTCACTGCGCTCCAAAAAAACTTTTTAGGAGGCTGGTCGTGGCCCTCCAAAGCTGACATATGTCATGTCGATGAGGCCAATATCATAAGTATTTTAAAAGATCAACAGATATCTAGAAATGGCGGCCGGACTTATATTGACGACGACATTTTATTCATGGAATGGGGTGAATGACTTCGTTTTAATATTTTTTTTTTAAGATGTGATTACAATTTTGATCTCAATTGATAGCCAAATAAACGTATAATTTACTATGTTACAAACAAATTTCCTATTTTAGCTTGATTTAATAAATAATTATAAAAATCTACTATCTTTTTTTGCCACCAAATTGATCGTCCTTGATTCTATGGCAACACCAAGTTGACTGTAGTGTTTTTAACTTACGATGAATGTCATTTCTATAGATTGGGTTTTGTATTATAGAAATATGTTATTTAATCTTACCCAAACCTTAAAATATTTGAACAAAAAGGCATTTTAGATCTTCAAAAAATGTAATTCAAAGTTACCCAAAAATCAGGATAACTTTGAATTTGAGTTTTAGGGCAAATTATGGAGAGATTTGTTGTTTTTCATGTAAATTTATTGTGTTAGACTAATAAACCAGCTCAAAAGCACACTATTCATTCAATGAAAATAAGGGTAATAAATATAAAATAAATTGTATGTATCACAATTATTGTAAAAAATGTTCAAAGTTACCCAAATTGACTGTACAAGTATAGTTAATTATATGCGTATTCTGTTTTTCAGGGCCCTACGTCACCAAATGAAGGTGAGTCTTCCCGAGTACAATTACAAGAGCTCAAAAACAAAGTACCAGAGAAAACTACAAAAAAGAACCCAAAGAAAAGGAAACACGAAGAAGAGGAGAATGAAATGTTAAATGAAGCATTTAAAATTTTAACTGAACCGTCACAAGCGACTGATCCATATTTCAGTTATGGCCAGCATATTGCAAATGAATTGAGGAAATATGACAATCACACTTTAATATAATATGTCAAACAGGCTATAAATAATATCATTTTTGAGGCCGATTTAGGCAAATACAGTCTAGTTTATGGATATACAACGCATCAAGGGGCTCAAAATTCCTTAACCTCGACTTCAACTTTAAATATTGATTCCTTGGCCACAACGCCGTCTCCAAATAATGTAAACAATGAGGAATAGTTAAATAAAGACAACTATTTAATAATGTGTTTTTTACTCACCTTTACCCAATCTTTTAAAACATCACTGATAGCATCACAAACCTCCGGGACTATCCTAGATATAGACTGCTTTGAAACTCTAAATAGGTACTGTAAGCTAGTATATGAGTCCCCGGTGGCTAGAAATCTTAAGGTTATAGCCAGCCTCTCTGTCACAGTAATAGCTTCGCGAAACTGGGTGTCCATTTTTTCACTTTTGGCTCAATTAAGTTTTTCAAGTGATTAAAATCTTCTGTTGACATTCTTGTAAAGTTTTTGATTGTGTCTTCAACCGCTTCATGCTGCATATCTATCATAAGTTTCACTCCATACTGCATCCTTTTTCGGTACAACTCTTTCATCCACCAACGCACTTTTCGTTTATGTTTTTTCTTCTGTATAATACTGTAAATAACTATAAACGCTGCTGCTGCTCGTGCACGACTGGCCTGCATGTTGAACGACCGAACACTGGAACAGTTGCCACGCGCGCCTAGTTGATATCATTCAAATATTTGAAACGCGTTGCGTAGAACGCACTCTTTGGCGCGGGTGTTCATGGCACGCGCGCCAGGAGCGCATAATGGATACGCGGCTTAAGATTAATTATTTTGTTTTAAAATTTTAATACCCAATGTAACTTAGATTGCTGTAGGTCTAAACTTTAAACATGTTCTGATTTGTTGTTTAATATTTAAGAAGACTGAATTTAGTTTATATTCTGCTGAAATAGGTATAGTTTGTTATAAAAATGACTGCTGGTAAAAAGTAAAGCAGATAATAATAATAGAACTATAGCTAAAAGAGTTACCTCAAAAATTGTAAGACTGAATACTAGAATGGTCTGATTAGGTATTTTTAAGATTTTAATTCATTAAATATATGTTTTTGATTAATATTTTAATAAGGTGTTGTTTTCTGATTTCAAGAATTAAGAAAGCTGATTTATGTAAACAATTTGTAACAAATTGTAATATGATTCTGTGTTGTTAAAATAATAATAAATAAAAAAGGTGATTTATGACATTTTCAAATGTTTATTATTGCATTGTATATGTTTAAAAGATCTTGTTGACATGTCCGGCTTTCGGACTCTAAAATCCGGGGTTTTCACGCGTCTTGTCCGGTTTTCCAAATTTTAGAGATGGCAACCATAACGTCACGTATCGACGCGCTCCCGAATAAGTTGTTAGTTTTGTTATAATAGTCCGTGTTAAGTTTATTTGTTATTGCTCCTGTTAAGTTTTTTTTATTGTTAAAGTTCTTGTTACGTTTTTTGACTGTTTAATTGTTATTATTTTTTTACAACGAGTTTTTCGAAAACGAAAAGCGAAACCATCAGTTTTGTTTACCTGTCGACCAGGCAATCAAGAGAACCTGCATGGCAACGGGAGTTTCCAAGGCGACGTGGATAAAAACTGAAGCTAAGCGCTTGCAAACTGCTTCACCAACACCAGGATCGTCTTCGGCACTCACTGATGTGAAGTTATCAACACCGGGCAAGAAACGTAGACCTAAGAGTAACCCCATCCAATTAGATAGTTTTGACATGTGTGCCTTGAAGAATATTGTTAATAGTTTTTACACGGTCAGGAAGGAAATACCTACCTTGAATAACATCCTCAGTTTGGCTAAAAGAGGCCTTAACTTTCAAGGGGAGAAAACGTATTTAAGACAAGTCTTAGTGGACAAACTAGGATACAAATTTAAAAATGCAAGGACATGAGACACCTTCTCGTTCAAAAACCAGATATTCGAGCTTGGAGAGCGAGATATCTACGACGATTAAAAGAAAACGATGATTTGGGCTCAGAAAAAAGGCCAGTCATTTATATTGACGAAACATGGATTCACTCTCATTACACAGCAAATGCTGGCAAAATAGTTAATTATTAACTTACAGTCTGACACCAGCTTAGATAGCGAAAGTCTGAGCGAACCTGAACAACTACCAGAGGGAATAGCAATAATTAGTAGTGATGATGACTAAATGAATAGTAAATTATAACTGAAAAGTTATATGATATGAATGATCAGGGTTGAAGGATGAAGATGACGACAAACTTATTTTTTTTTATAATCTTATTAATACTTACACATAAATACATCTTTTATTTCATTTAACACCTATCATCATTTTTAGTGATACATAATAACGGTCTTATTCATAAAAAAAGCTTATCGAAGGTTTTAAACATTCATTAGTTAAAATGCTCGATAAGCTTATAAACCGTTCTATAAAAATGTCCATTCATAAACGCTACATAAACCTAGTTACACGTGACCAACCCTTATCGCGTACCATGTTGGTACATTAAGATGCGTCATACCACACGCATTGATAACACGCTATACCATTAAGAATTGTACACCTGTGTATTGATTTACTAATATGTAATTACTATAAAATAAATGATGTCTGAAATAGTTAGACTGATTACTTATAGTGAATCAGGCCTACCGTGTGACCATACGTGGACACACACATGTATAAGTTTAATTTATATAAAACCAATTGTAACTTAGAATTAGCTGCTCATTGTATACTGTAACGCTCCATTTTAAGAAACGGTATAGTTCACATTTGACTACCTTCTATAACTAAAGTGTTGCTAATATAAGTTTATAAATCATAATGTTGCCATTGTTATGAAGTTGGCTGACTTGTCGGCGATCACACCGTATAAACGTACCGATTAAGTGTGACCATAGACATTATTACATACTAAGTATGATTTTCTTGGCTATGGCATGTGATTCCCATCAAAGATTACGTCATTCAGCTCTCATTGTTATTATAAACAAGTGCGAATTTTCTTGTTACTTTGGAATTTATTCTTATTTAATCCAAATGGAATCGAAAGCACTAAAAAGACAAAGAAGATAAAATTGGTTGGAAGAGGACAAGGTTAGTACTGGATCTCGGTAAGTTTTGTTATATATACTTTCTTAATATCTCAAACTCACACTAAGCTTACTTTATTTTTCTGTAGATTATTTTAAAAGAACTGATCAGGGAGAGGGTTTTGGACCATTTACGATATTACACCGTTGCTTCACCCACATTCCTGTAGGCCACTACCACCCTTGTGGCTCGCAATGTGATGTTTTTATAGCCTAAATTACTCGCTGATAATGTAGCTTTATATTAGTCAAAGAATTTTTAAAGTTGGTCCAGTTATTTTTTGAGTTTATTCATTACGAACAAAAAAGGAACAAATTTTTCCTCTTTATAATAATTATCAGTGTAGATTAATAAACATTTTTATTCCATTACAGGCACATCCAGAGTTCAGCAGTTTATTGGTACCAGTAATAGTCAACCTGCTGCTAGCCTTCCTGTTCGTTTAGGTAATAAAATATCTTTATCATAACCTTTATAATATGTATGTATGTGTTGTGTAAATGTGATCTTTATAATGTTACACTATAAACATAAATATGATAAATAACTATAAGAATAAGACTGTCTGGGTACCCTTTGTTTATGAACAGGTATGTCACTTGTTTATGAGTAATTATATTAAGGCATAATTATTATAATATCTACACTAGATGTCGATGATGACACTAAGGGCTCTTTCAATTTAGCCGTATCGTGTCGGACCGCAGCAGTGCCGAAACGGTGCGTTTGTCGTACGGTGCACGGACGGTCATTTGTTTTCATACAAATCGCACGGTGCGGCAACAGTGCGGTGTCGGTACCGAGAACGCACGACGACAGGACGGCAACGTCGCAAGCTCCACGTGTTCATTTCGCTGTTGAATAGTGCGGTGACTAAACGTGACAGCTAATTTCATTGAATTTTCATGTTTATTATTTGCTTAAAATGGATGATATAGACGTGGAAGAATTTATAAATGAAATTGAATTACGTCCTGCTATATGGAACTCCAAAAGCGACAAACACAGTAATCGCACGGAAACAAAAAATGCTTGGGAAGGTATATGTGAAAAATTTATAAAGGATTTTAAAATTAAAAATACTGGTGAAAAAAACGCAGCAGGTAACTATTTATTTCAATGAAATTTTATTAACAGTAATGTTAATAAAATTTGTTAATAAATGTTAACAGTAATGTTTCTTCGTCAGAGTCCATGGCTACACTGCTGTCACATGAATTTAAAACAACACTAACATACAAACGCACGGCAGTCAGATACGCTTTCAATTTAGGCGTTTGGTGTCGGACGGCTAACGTACCGCAGCGGTACGGCAGCGGGCTATAACCAGCGGCACGGTTAACGTGCGGCAGCCGTACGACACGAAACGTCTAAATTGAAAGAGCCCTAACACTTAATTTGAAAGCAACTAAATGTATACCTATTTCGCATGCGGTAGAATATACTGGGATTCTCCATTATTGTAACATCTGCATACTGTACCTGCATTCATTGCAAATAAATATATCCATTCTATTCTAGCCACAACCAAAAGATATTTTATAATATTGTAATACTATATTTCAGAGGTTTTTTTTTTTGTCATTAATTTAAAAGTAGAACGCAAAATAATATTTATCCCTAAATGTAGCTTGGCAGTCAAAAGGTTAAACATAATCAATATAGTCAGACTTTAGTGTCTGTATGATATAATGATAACCACATAGGTAATTGTGTTCATTTCTGTATTTTCAGTTGCTTCTGGAATAACGCTCTACAGAAGATTGAATGTTCTACGACCATTCCAGAAGAAAATCAAATATCTACAAACGGAGATTAGTTGTTTGCGTAAAAGGGGCCAACTGTATAAGGAACGAGTGGCTAATGCAGAGAAGTTGTCACGAAATGTTGTATTTAAGCAAGTAGTACAACATATGACTAAACCGGCTCAATTATTCATGCATATGCAGCAACAAGCTAAAAAGAAACCGAAAGGAAGACGGTTTACGATCGAGGAGAAAATTTTAAGTTTGTCATTGTACAAAAAAGCCCTAAATGTTACAGGTATTATATAAATATTTTGCGCTCCCTTCAAGTAAAGCAATGAAACGTTTACTGAGCCAGATAAAATTAGCACCTGGAATAAATAATGTTATTTTTGAAAAAATAAATAAAACTTTACTCAACAAAGAGGTTCCAGATCGACTATGCAGCCTTATTTTTGATGAAATGTCGATCACGCCGCAAATTTTTTATTCGGCTCAAAAAGACCAACTAGAAGGTTTCACTTCCAATTCAAAAGATTGTTTTGCTGATCATGTACTCGTTTTCATGGTGAAGGGAGTGAAAAATAATTTCAAGCAGCCAATTGCCTACTATTTTACTAATACATAGTTTAACCAAAATCACGTACGTAAAAGATTTGTTCTGCCAAACTGAAGTGGAATTTATTAAATACAAAGAACATGCTGGTCGGAACTGGCTTTGCAGTCCGAATCACAATCTCGTAAAATGCATATCAGAATTTCAAGACATTTATAATGAAATATTAAAATTAAATATAACAATAAATCATTTAAAAGAATTTATAAAACTATTAATTTTGGCTCATGTCAGTTTTGATTTTATAGAATGCCAAATACATAGAGAAAATTTAATCGATTTTATTATAAATTTAGCATCAAGATTTTTTATAAATCATTATTGTAAAAATTTAAATAAAATATTAAGTGGAAAGAAGGATTGTGATGATGATGAGGACGTCAATCAAGTTAAAGCGAAAAAAATATTTCATAAATGTATGAAAAGAAAATAAAAATGTCATTAAGTCTTAACACTGTTGTTTTATTAGATGATATATCTAAACTTAAAAATACATTAAATTGTTTTTACAACATTCTTCCAGTTTTCTTTATTTTCCAGAATTTCTCTAAATATGTTGGAAAAATGCTATAAAATCAGTCCAATAATGTATTTTTTAGGTTAGACAATCTTTGAGTCCGTGTGGTGTCCGGATATAAAGAATAGCACCACCCCATATCCTCCACTGGGTGTCGTAAAAGGCGACTAATGGACCTTAAGTTAAGACCCAGTGCACTGTACCAAGCACCTTGGGTCACCCGAATGGTGGCGGGTAAACAACCAACAATCGCATTCCCAAAGAGGGTTAGTGTCAGGCAGGCGGCCGACTATAAAACCATAGCCAAATCCATTAGCAACATGTTTAGAAAAAGAAACATGTTGCGCCGACCCCAAGTAAAATGGGATAAGGGCAGGAAGATGATGAGTTTAGACAATCTTTGCTCTGAATTTTTACTGATAAAGTTATACCTAGTACTAGCTGGATATTATTAGATATACAACGCAGATACCTATACTTATATATTGCATAGTATTGTTGTCGTCGTAAAACTACAGATGGCGTTAGTGTTCCCAGTTTCCTAAAATTTAAGAGAGAGAGGCCTCTATTTCCTATATTATAAAGTACTCTGTGACTGCGGTGGTTGAGGCATTCTTATCGACCATCAGTACGTATAAGAAGATAGAAGCTATAAGCAATGACAACGCCATTGAAGGTCTCACATTGCTACTGACTGATGAGGCATCTATCTGGTGGCTAGGAGTGAAAGAAACAATCTCGAACTGGCAAGAAGCTGTCCCTGATAAGGACGACGTTTGCACCAAAGAGACCAGCTTATCTGGTGTATGATGAAATTGTTTGCGATAAGCAGAAGAGTCCTGTGGGCACGGAATTATTTGTTGCCAAGAAACGAGCCCTTATGGCGGTTGCCCAAACCATCGCTCACTCCATCCCAGGGCCTGGATCTCTTGTATACTTCCCTGCATATCAGTATAAGAGACAGAATACCAAGAGATTCCATTGCAACATTTGAAGAGTTCTTGTCGAAGGTACGTCAAATCGAAGAGACAGTCGCAGCACGAACAGGACCTAACTCAAGCAATGTTTCTGCCATCAGGCAAACGACCTAGATGTACCTTTTGCCGTGTTTTTGGCCATCACGAACAGGAATGTCGCAAGAAAACCGGCAAAGGCAAGACTCCAGCGGCAGATGCTACGGCAGTACCAGCTGTCCCCAAGCCGAAACCTGGTCACACAATTACCTGTTACGGTTGCGGTAAGCCTGGCGTAGTAAGGACGTTACCTAAAAGCAGTTTCATATTTTTTGACCGGTATTTCACGACCATTCCCCTGATGGAAATATTGATTGCTGAGCAAATTGAAGGCACTGGGACCCTGATGACTAATATATTTAAAGGATATTCATTTAGGATGTATTCAAACCGCGACTGTAGACGTCAAAGCGTCACTCAATTTCTACAATGGCTTTAACCTCTGAGCGCATTGCTTCACAAATTGGTAACATGGTCCAAAACGAGCCGGATAGAAGAAATAAAAATAAATAAATTAAAAAAAATAAAAAACCCGACTGCATAAAAAACACTTTAAATAAAAACTGAAAAGTAAAAAACAAGCTTATTCTAAAAGGGTAGATAGCAATGCTATTACCACAAAATTAAATAATTTCATAATCAATACACAAAAAATAATAATAGCCCAGTCAAATTAGGTAAAATAAGGGGTCAACCTCGGAATGAGAGATAATAAGCTGAAAATTGGTGAGAACCTTTGTTTAGTCGCCCTAAATATTCTCTCAAAAGTCACAAGTTCTATTGTGTCCGCGTCTTAAGATATTCAAGGTCAAAGGTCATTAAAAACAATTTTTCGCGAATATCTCGGTTCCTATTGCTCAAATGATATTTTCACCAATATCAAAGTTGTAGAGTATAAAATTCTCTACAACTTTTGTCTTAACTTTTTTTTTACACGATCAACCATTTTTGAGGTAGAGCGCGACGAGTGCGCAGCGTACAGTCATATAATATATGAGGTAATGCAGGGTCAAGCGTGAGTTTCGGTTATCAGGACGTCCTATTAAGTCAATTATTGACAAAAAAAATATAGTTATTAAGCAATGCCCATTATTTCTGTACATAATAGGTCGGGGAAAAAGTCTTTTCGCATTATAGTATGTATGAACTTGTAATAAAATCTTTCTCTCTCTAAGAAAATAAGAATTTGGAATTACGTTCTTTAAAATTTTAACTTTCAATTGTACCAAAATCAACCAGATACAAATACTGTAGCCAAAAAAACATTATTACAAGTTCATACATACTGTAATGCGAAAAGACTTTTTCCCCGACCTATTGTGTACAGAAATAATGGGCATTGCTTAATAACTATATTTTTTTTTGTCAATAATTGACTTAATACGACGTACTGATAACCGAAACTCACGCTTGACACTGCATTACCTCACATATTATATGACTACGCTGCGCATTCGTCGCGCTCTACCTCAAAAACGGTTGATCGGATAAAAAAAAAGTTTAGACAAATGTTGTAGAGAATTTTATACTCTACAACTTTGATATTGGTGAAAATATCATTTGAGCAATAGGAACCGAGATATTCGCGAAAAATTGTTTTTCGTGACCTTTGACCTTGAATATCTTAAGACGCGGACACGATAGAACTTGTGACTTTTGAGACAATATTTAGGGCGACCAAACAAAGGTTCTCACCAATTTTTAGCTTATTATCTCTCATTCCGGGGTGAAACCCTAATTTGACTGGGCTATAATCTTATGCGAAACATAATTGAGTGTAACAGTCGGGACCCATATTGAATGATTTTAGTCTAGTTTATTTACTTTTCAGTTTTTATTTAAAGTGTTTTTTATGCAGTCGGGTTTTTTAATTTTTTTAATTTATTTATTTTTATTTAACACTTTTTAGTTAGTTATAATACGGCTATGTTTTTCTCATGATTTCACCCGCGACACGAGAGAACTACTTCCAATACCAAGATAATAAAAAAGTAACACACGTCGATCCAGTTATTTTAGATTGATTGCGTAACACAAAGAGAGTAAAGGAATTAGAAAAAGAAGAAGGATTAAGGGCAGTAAAATTTACTATTTACAAATTTCGTAAACGGTCTAATTCTTTAAAAGAATTTTCGTCGTGTGGACTAAAAATATTTGGTATAGCTTACTACATATCTAAGTACATTTCTAAATCGGAGCCAGAAGAAATTACACGTTTAATAAGAGAGGCTATTAAATAGAGAGAGGCTATTAATAGATTTTTTTTCTATATGTCAGTGATATACCATTTTGGAATCCTCATGATGAGCTCTTTAATTTGATACCCATATTGTAGCAATTTTTTTTTTTTTTTTTTACTTCTATCTACGGCGCCTCACGGCCGCCATGTTGGTTTTTGTTTGACGTCACATATCTAAGAACACTTGGGTAATTAAGACGAATCCAACGATGCCCTGATTGTCGAAATCCATCAAGCCTTTTCGAAGAAATGAGGTAATAAAGAATATTATGCTCATAAATACATACAAGATACGCGCGAAAAACAAAACCCTTCCTTGGCAGTCGGGTAATAATGTTACCAGTGACCTAATGACTTCTTAGAATCGTCGCCGAATAGTTTTTCTCAATGAAACAAAATAGCATCTGCAGCGGAAAAAACACGTGGTAATATGGTGTGATGAACATTCGTGTAAAATAACGAAGTAAGCATTTTTTAAAGACTGTAAATATCGTCAAGAGTTTATAATGGAGAACGTAGACAAACATTAGATTTATTAGAACACTTTGCGGATAACATCTCTAAGGTCAAGGCTAACTTTACAAAAGCACCAAAAGCAAGATTAACCAAAGGCTACATTGAAGCACGAATGCAATGTTTAGAAGAATATTGGAACGCTTACCGAAACAATTATCAGCTGTTATTGAAAATTACCAAGAAAGAACAACGGAAAAACATCATTTATTTCACCGACGATCTATACAACGAATGTGAAGAATGTTATTTAGATGTGAAGACAGAAATGTCGGATACGCTTCAGTTCTTGAACACAGAGAGAGAAGAGGTATTTCAAAGTACATCATCATGTTCATCACAAAAAGACAATTCGAACAGCACCGAGGTCAAGCTTCCTAGAACCAGCTCGCTCACATTTACAGGCATGTATGAAGAATGGCAATCGTTTGAGGATACGTTTACAGCATTAATTTCAAGAAATAAGACATTGGGTGACGTACTAAGGCTGCATTATCTCAATTCGTGTATGACTGGCGAAGCTTTACAATTAAACACATTCCAGTCACAGAACAGAATTATCTTAGCACTATCACAGCACACACAGTGCACAGCCGAAAAAACAAAAAAAAACAGCCATTAACAAAGGAAAAGAAAACCCGCAGCAAAGCAGAGTAAGTATTTTTAAGAAAGTGTTACGTTAACTTCAGTTTTTCGGTATGAAAAGTGATTCAGTTGAGTGGTCTTAGTTGTAAATTCATCAAAATTGTGTGAACTGTTTGAAAATCATCAGCCAATTCTTCATCATAAGGGAATATGAATAAATTCTACATGCATAATCAATTTTAATTTGGTATCTCATTATTTTAATAATATTATAATAATTTTATTAAAAAATAGATTGTAAGTATGAGTTTTAGTTACCGACGGGCGTGTATGAAGCGACTGATGAGTGTGGATGAAGCTAAAGTGGTATGCCAGGATCGTAGCAAATGGAAAGATGTGATCTCTGCCTACCCCCAAGGGAAAGAGGCGTGACGTTTATGTATGTAATTATGAGTTTTGCTTGTTGCAGACCAAACCTCAAGGCAGAGATCAATAAAAAAATTTAAATGTGAAAGAAAGAAAACTTAAATTTCTGGTACCGACAGCCAGAACTAACTTGCTTGCCAAGGCACCCCTTACCAGAGCTATTCGTGTCAGAGACACCCAAAAAACATGTAAACACAGATCGACGTGTTTACATGTTTTTTGGGTGAATGCGCAAGGTTGTTACTATTTGTTTTATGCTACAAGCTAAATAAATAGGGAAGATATTGTTAAGATAGCTATTTGTGACTGTTAATAATGTGATAATATAGTGTAGTGTATTAATTATGCACTATGCTATGCAATGTTTTTGTGCCATATTTTTGTTTTATTTTTATTGAATATTTAATGTTATTATTTTTAATTTGTTGTACTGTACTTATATAATTTATGTTTGTCCAAATTTTAGTTTAAGGTCTTATCTGTTGCATTAGGGTAAACCCTGTAATGATAGAATAAGTTTTGATATAATAAATAAATAAACATTCTACGTTTTGAATTAAAAGTAAGATTTTTGTCAAACATTGACTGCAAAATAATTACATTACCCAAGTTTAAGTGACCGTACGGTAAAAAAAAATGTTCTGAATTCTTCTTTCTACTTAATAGCTATATACTATCTACTTATAAGCGATTCAAAAATCATCATAGTTATACCCTTAATTACCCCACAAAGAAACGGTCACCTGCAGCTTTGACCTACAAAAAGTTTTGAATACGCCGCATGGACAAAGTATGATATTGTACTATTGTAGCAAATATTCGGTCTTTAATTTCACCATTTATGAAAGTCGCACACAGGATGTTAATTGTTATACATGGGGGAATGCGACGGCAAAAGAGGAAGTAACGAAATTGCAACTTGCTTAGTGAAATATCTTGAGGAAAAGGACAATCTGGGTACGTCTTCTGAAGTACTGTGGTTCATGTAGTGGCCAAAACAAAAATAAAATCGTAATGGCTGCCATAAACCAATTTTTGAAATCAGCAATTAATTTGGAGGTCATTCATTCGGGACTGCCTAAAATGAAGCCCGAAGTTATAGTTGACTATAACTTAAAGAAAGGAGCAGTTGACAACACCGACATGGTATTACATTCTGTTGAATGCATAAGATAAAGTGGAAAATGGGAAAAAATCTAGGCTTGCATTTAATATATTTATGCATGTTAAATGCTCATGCATTAAACAAAAATACTGCATTCTAATAAGTCCATCGCCGATTTCCAGTTGGCCGTTATTAGACAATTAATCGCTAAGTATAAATTACAAGAATTAGAATATTATTTACCGATGACGTCTAGATCAGCATCCTCTGCCTTGCGATTAACTGCATCACACTTAGCTAAACACATGCCCCAATACACGGAAAACAAAAAGTCAAGAACATGTTTTGTCATTCAACATATTAAAACATTAAAGAAAAAATGCCGCAAGGAATCTCGCTTTAGGTGCGAAGTGTGTCAGGTAACATTGTGTGTAACTCCATGTTTTAAAATTTATCATACACGTGAAACATTTCAAAAGATATCGATATAATTATTATTATGCCACACATCCCTAGATAATTTATCTTTAGTTGTGCTCCCAAATTCAAATAGTTCAGTGTCCACGTCTAGTTGTTGTTTTCGGTTCTGAAAGGGAGGACGTGCGTGATATCGAATAATGAAAAATCGCGGCCTACTTCGGCAATGTAAATTCATGTCACAAGCAACCTAATCCGAGCAGTAATAGTGTAGAGATGCACAATGTTCGTCCTTCACGCATCCTCACGCGACGATCAATCGGCAGATCGAAAGAAACTCTCCGCGTTGTGCGCGAAAATGATGACACCGAGTGGCTTGATGAAACCGATGTTGATTTTCAACAAAGCACAGTGCCAACAACTGACCTGCAAGATGCTTATCCAGTTGTTAGTGTTGAAGAATGTCTTGCTAATCCGTGGTCCGAGGACAATATACATTAAATATATTTATGTACTAGTACAATACATGTTTTTCCTATGATTAAACTCTTCGTTATTATTACTGTTACGGAGAATGCCACGGAAATGCTGCATTGGCTTTACGGACATACCAAGCAAGGTATGGGAATACACGTGTTTGCCCTACCAACGGCCGCACGATTGCTCAAACTATCGAGAAGCTACGGGAAAATCAACCTATAATCCCGCATTTGGACAGTGCTCCTCCTGCAGCATGGAACAACAAATTTTGAATAATTTTATAAGAAATCCGACAACGAGTCTACGTAGGGCAGCTCGATATTTTAATTTAAATCACGGAAAAGGTACACAAAGGTTTAAAACGTGACAAACGTAGGCCTTATAAGTTTAAAAAAGTACAGGCCTTATCAAGAGATCGGCCTGTCAGGGAAACCTACTGTCGATGGGTTTTAAGGCAAAGTTTGGACCCTGATTTCCTTTTGTGTGGACAGACGAGAGCACATTTACGAGGAATGGTCTATGGAATAGACAAAATTTGAGATATTGGAGCCGTGAGAATCCTCACTTAACGCGGGAGACTTCGCACCAGTATCGTTTTGCCATAAACGTATGGGCTGGGATTCATAGAAACACCATAGTTGGGCCGGTTTTTATTGACGGAAACTTGAATTCACAAAAGTTTCTGGAACTACTTGACGGACCCGTCGCAGAATACATCGAAGACTTGCCGCTGGACGCGTATCGCCGGATGTGGTACCAGTTAGACGGAGCACCAGCTCATTCCGTGGTGATTGCTAGAGAGCGTCTATCTCAATTGTTCGGCCAGCAATGGATTGGCCGTTATGGACCATGGCCAGCGAGATCACCTGACCTCACGCCACTAGATTTTTTTTCGTGAGGTTTTGTAAAAAACGACGTGTATTCCACAGATGTGACTACAGTGGAAGATTTAAGAAATCGAATTATTAGATCTTTTAGTAAATTGAAAGATATGGCGGCAAATGGCGATCTCTTAACTAGAGTGCGAAATAATATTATAAGGCGATGCGATGTGTCCGTGTGAATGGGGGCACATTGAAAATTTAAGAATTTGATTTATTTGATTGACTGAACAGTGATTGTGATTAGTATTTTGAAAATAACTACTCGAGGTGAATAACGATCGTATTCAGTGTATGTAGGTTTAGGTATCTAAGAGTGTTTATTAGTCAGGCGTTTGTAAAATCGCGCCGCGCTGTTGCCGCTCTTCTTACCACAGGTGCCACAGGTTAGTGTACCAATATTTCCAAATTGTGTTACATTTTGTTTCGATTTATATTGTATTTAGTTTGTTAGAATATTTTTTTTTTATTTTGTTGTTAGGGTTCATATCATAGTTTCAAAATTATACTAGGGACTATTACTGTCTGTGTTTTCATTTATTGTCGCATTGTCCTCGCCACCCTGTATGTACTAGCACAGAATCTAATGTGTAAGGTTATGTGTGTGTATGTAATGTAATCTTATGTGTGTTATTTAGAAATGTTTTATTTTAATTTATATGTTCTATATTTTAACTTAAGGACATAATGTTGCACAAAATGTCCTTGGTGGGCGGAATGTATAACCGCACGGAAACCAATTTGAATCAAAACTCCGCGATCTAGGAAAAATAACGCAAAGAGCCATGACAAGATATGGCTTGTCCCCAACTAACATTTCATTATCATGATTAATTTTATTTTAATAAACTGTGAATTATCAATTATCAATCAATCTAAAAAAAGCACACCGTTATGAATTATATTTTGAGAGGCAATCAACGAATAATAGTGCATTTTAAAATACGCCATTATTAGAAAAAAACTTGCCAGCAAAAATAAAACGAGTATCGATAATCTTTTCGATCAATTGTTATAAAAATAATTTAAAAAAATCATGTTTTCTAATCCTGTGCAATTATAGTCTCCTTACACAAAAATATTTTTATTTCGCTTTTTTCCTGAATAGTGAATGCATAATGCATAATAAATTAAAATAACATAATAATCGTGATTGCGGTTATTTTTTAACAATCGATTTAATCGGGTGGAAAAATATCTATGGTTAAAATTAATTTCCGATAGTGGCAACTCTTGTTTAAACGTCATTGAGTTTCTTCTGCATCTCAATTCGCGCGTGTCATTGTTCGTTGTTGTGTTTTTTTTTTGTTATTTCGTGAATTACGTTGACCCGGCTTCGAACTTTGATCTGAAACTGCTTATTGTTGACCCGGCTTGGAACTTGGACCCGTATCTGTTTTACTGATTGACTCGGCTTGGAACTTGGACCTGGACGGATTTGGCATCATGTTGCGTTGTATCAATTGTGGGGTTGGATTTAGAATCAAGTCGCCTGAATATGAGGAAACTAGAGATGTAGGGGGCTTAAGGGACTTCGTCTCTATCCCCCCAAAGTAATTTTTGCTGCCGGAGTCGCGTCTAAATATTTTTAATTTATTTCTCTAAAAACGTTAAAAATGTATGAAACGGAACGTAACTTTCATACTTCCTTGTAGTTTTTAATGTTTTTTAAGCAGTATGCATATCAAAACGCGTGAAATGAAACGCAATCCGCCATTTTGAATGATAATTTTGACAGCATCATTCCGTTGCTTTCGAGTTTACGTGAATGTGCTCCTTGTGTTTCGATTTGTGTTTTTTACGACTTGGCTACGTTTTTGGACTCTGTTTGGATTGCTTCACTGTACGACCTCGGCTTACTTACTACTGGACATTGATCTTACGCGACTGCAGCTTAAGATGGCGTCTGGAAGTAGTGGAAGTGGACGCGACCCTGAACCGGGGCCGTCTACGAGCTCGGGACTTAGTGGAGAACCGGCGGTCGTGGAGGACACTTTTGAGGACGACGGGGTCTTTTTCGATCGGCATCTATATACCGAAGAAGTTATTGCCATGTGGAATCTAGCGAGAATAATAAGGAAATTGGGTACCAACGAACAGTGTGTGGCTTTCGCTGAAGAAAATGGTATGGTACTGACTGAAAAATTATGTAGAACCCATCGCACTCCCATGAAAATAGCCAAATCTACAAACCGCTCATTTGGTTCCTGGTGTTGCACAAAAGGAAATTGCAAAACAAAATCAAAAATTCCAAGGAACACAGGAACATTTTTTGAAAATATCAAAATTGATTTAATACACGTGTTTTACCTATTATATGCGTTTTCTCAAAAGTGGAGCTATAATGTAGCAATAAATGAAGATCCTTACAAGGAAGACTTGGAACAATGTTTAAGTCGGGCTACCATATGTGACTGGTACAATTATTGCCGTGAAACGATTGTTATTTACCAGATGGACAAAAATGAAGCCGTAGGAAAGATTGGAGGCCCTGGCAAAATAGTCCAGATTGATGAATCCAAATTTGGAAAAAGGAAATACAATCGAGGTAATATTTTATACATACATTAAATTTCATCAAATTATTGATTAGATTAGGTCGAAACTTGTCACAAAACCGTATTAGTCAACCCCGACTGCTGTGGTACTAGCTTGTCCCTACCCCTAGAGTGTTTTTATAAGCCCGGAGGCGCGGAGGGAGCGCAGCCCCCACCCGCTGTAACATAACACAGGCATTGAAGCAAGCCATAGCGGCTGAGGCTGGTCGCCGCAGGCGACCAAAAAACCGAAGCTGCGGAGGCTTGCTTTAAATGCCTGTGCTTTGTTACGCAAGGGTGAAGGGGCTGCACTTCCCGCAGCGCCGGAGATGTCAAAAAACCTATGCTTGTCACATATCTAAGCAAGTTTGAATAACCTTGTTTTCTTTGTTGTAGGACGCCATATTGAGGGTCATTGGGTCCTCGGTATGATAGAAGATGGGTCAGAAGACCTTAGACTAGAAGTGTGCCCAGAAAATATTCGTTCGGCTGAAGTCCTAGTGCCCCTTATACAAAAACATGTGGAAGTCGGCACCACCATCCACACGGATTATTGGAGAGCATATGATTGTCTGTCACAGTATGGGTATATACACAAAAAAGTTAATCATTCCGATACAGAAAACCCATTTGTGGCGGAAGACGGGACTCATACACAAAGAATAGAATCCCAATGAAGGGCCGTGAAACGAGTGTTTAAAAAAGATAATTATAATAATACACAAAACTTTACAGATATCATTTTTGAATATTTGTGGCGGCGAAATATTATGAAATATCGAAAAGATCCCTTTTTGGAATTAATAAAAGCAATAAAATATGTTTATATATTGAAATAAACAATTATGTATCCAAATTCTGTTTTTTATTTTTTACAAAGTTATGATGTATTTCCGGCGGGCGGAAGTGGTGGGGGGTAACTCCGGATAAACCCCCCTCCTCCTCTCCCCCAAAACAACCCCCTAAAAAGGCGACGAATTTCTAAATTTTTACCTTGTTTAGGTGTTATAAACTAAGTTGATATGAAGTTCTTATTTCTTTTCAGATACCTAGCAATAGTGTGGTGTGTCATGAGTGTTGGTTATTACTAAATGGAGTGCCTGGAACAACTGGATTATCGCGTGTTGGTCATCAAAATGTATGTGTACACTTTGGAAGATCTTTATATTGATTAAGAGCTCACATGTTAACCAACAATACGGACAGAGAATCACGTATAAGATCTGTTGTTGAGGAAAGAATAATGCCAAGACATGTAAGTTGAAACAATAGGAATTATATTTTTCCAATCATTTATTTTACTTTTGACATAAGCACATTTGAAGTTCCTTATTTCAATATTGATGAAGATTATTTTTTCTCATCACCACCATCATATCAGCTTATAGTTGTCCACATCTGAACATAGGCCTCTTCAAGGGGGGATAAGGCATACTTACCCTGCTTGGCCGTCGGGTTGGCGAGCTCAGTTTTAAGTTTGGATTTTGAAGGAACGCTGCTGCCCTTTCCCTGGTGTTTTATTCCTTTAGTCGCTTCCTACGACATCCATAGGCAGATATTGACTATACTATTCTAGCCCGGCACCCCACAGGGTTATTGTTTCTATTAATGTTTTATTAATGCATTAATACTATGTTTTTTGTTTTAGCTTCGATCATCGGACCGTATTTTTCACCCTTGTTGGCAGAGGTGTCATAGTTTGGCTGCAAATTACGCTGCTCCATCAACATCATCATCCGCAAGTTCTCATGCACCAAGTATTGTGAGTCCCAATTCTCAAGAATTGCCTGATCATGAAATGGAGAGTTCGCGCTCTGATGATGAGGTTGAATCAGTCACAACTACTGTGGAAAGTACTCAAAGTGCAACTACTATAATTTTGTCCCAATTTGCGAGAGCATCGGATACACAAGCTCATTGTTTTTTTCCTGGGTGCACTCACACTGAAAGACTGGTGGTACCACTATCTATTAGAGTAAGTCTTTTTGCTGATTTTAGGTACTATGTACCACCAAATTGTCGCATCTGCCACTATCATTTGAGAACTAATTTATGGCACCAGCTTAATGAAACTGAAAATGTTAATCATTCATTCACAGAGGATTATATATATGATTTTACATCACTATTACAACAAGAGCGATCAGTTGACTTTGAAAACATTCACATGATGGATGACCACTTAGTACATTACTGGTTTGGCTTAAGTACAGAGAAATTCCAATCATTGTTAGCAGAAGTACCCAGATTGTCCTCTATGTATAGGGGATCAACTGCACTAGCTGCACTATTGTTGAAGTTGCGAAATGGAGACTCAAATGAGCGAATTGCTTCACTATTTAAAATGCCCCGGAGTACTTTAGAGAATCTCATGTCTAAGGCAAGAGAAATTATGCACCAAGATTTTGTGCCTAATCATTTAGGCATAAATCATATATCTAGAGAGGAAATTGCAAATAGAAATCTACTGATACCTACTAGTTTGTTCGGGGGTACAAATACAAATGGTGAAGCAATTCCAATTGTCATTGTAGATGGTACTTATGTATATTGCCAAAAAAGCTCTAATTACAAATACCAAAAATATACATACTCATTGCACAAGTATAGGAACCTAGTAAAACCATTTTTATTTATATGTTGTGATGGGTACATAATAGAGATTCTAGGCCCTATCCAGCGACAACATCAGATGCTGATATTATGAGAAATGAATTTAATGAATCACAACCGTTGCGACAATATTTCAACGAAAATGACGTTTTTATCCTGGATAGGGGGCTTTAGGGATGCTGTATCATTATTGGAATCGTGCAACTATAGTGTCCATATGCCATTATCTTTAAGAGAGGGTGAAACTCAGTTATCGACATTAGCAGCAAATAAAACACGAGCTGTGACAATCTGCCGGTGGGTAGTAGAAGCAGTTAATGGATTTTTTAAAGAACAATTTAAGCTATTTCGCCAAGAGTTTTTTAATAGAGCTTCAGCTCACCTAATGATAGATTTTTCTATAGCTGCTGCTTTAATAAATAAGTTTCACACTCGGTATACGGACAGAACAGACGCATCACAAATTGTAGAAGTGATAAATCAAAAAATGTTTTTAAATAACACATTAGCTGATTTTGTAAATATCAACAATTATAACAGAAGAAGAGCTCACTTCATAAGTATAAATGTAGATTCCAACAATGTTACTGATTTCCCTCAACTGAGTTATGAAGATTTAATATTAATTGCATGTGGTAACTATCAACTCAAACAAGCTCGCTCATACTATGGGGAGCATATACGGTTTGATGGTTCCTATACAGTGGAAGTGTGCAGAGAGGCTCATCTTAGCGACCTACGGGAAGAGTTGTCCCTCTCCGAAAATACAAGGCTTCTAAGAGGCAAAATTCAAAGTCGCCATATAAGTAGGAAAATATATTACGTTTATATTTTAATAAATCCCAATGACAATAGAAGAGAGGCAATTCTACAATATTGTTGTAATTGTATGGTTGGACGTAGAACCGTAGGTTGCTGTGCACACATAATGCCGATCATTTGGTATTTGGGATGGGCTAGATATTAGCCAAATATAGAACCGCCTGCGCAATTCTTGGATAATTTGTTAATTAAATATGACAACGTAAATGATGAATAAAAAATATAAGCACTTCACATTTTTGTTTTATTTTATACATCCATTTTTATTGATTTACTGTTTTACTAGAGCTAGTGTCATGCTAGATAGCCATTTATCAGACATTTATATCACATAAATCGACCAATTTAACGATCATCTATGTTAACCGCTGTTCAAAATCTTAAAACTATTTTTCTCTCTATAACATTTTGGTGAACTTTTCTTTAAAATATTATTAGTGCATAATGTTCTATATTTTTTGCCCTATTTCTTAATGTGACATTTATCTCTGTCGGTTCTAGCCGAAGTTCCAATGAAAGCTTGGCATTCCCCTTTCTGCTAACAGATGGCACTTCAGATTGAGAGGCGATTTCTAGATCGCGGCGATTTCTAGAACCCCGCCAAAAGTGCAGAACAAACAGGCAAGCTTTAGTTGAGAAACCTCTTATTGCACATAAAAGGGAACAGTATTTAAAAATTATTATGGATAACAGGAATTTGCCTGAAGAACTTCAGAAAAATACAATATATTTAGATGAGAAAGCTACAAACTTAAAAAATGCTGGCAGTCAATTAATACGCAAGGTATTACTACAGACATTTCAAAGGGAAAGAGATGAATTATAGTTCATGCTGGAAATGAAAAAGGCTTTGTACCTAATGCTCTCTCTTAATTTTTAGCGGAGTAAATAAACAAGAGAATTATCATTCTGAAATGAACAAACATAATTTTACCAAGTGGATAACAGAGAAACTTATACCCAATATCACAGAGCCCTCAATAATTGTGATGGACAACACACCCTATCATTCCGTTATTAAAAACAAAGCCCCAACATCAGCAAATAGACTTCATGAAATACAATCATGGTTATTCGATAATAACATTCCTTTTGACCCAGAATTAAGGAAACCTTCACTTTTAGAATTAGTTAAGAAACACAAACCTGAACCAGAATATGAAATTGATGAGATACTAGGTGAAAATGGTCACACAGTAGTAAGACTTCCGCTTTACCACTGTGATCTTAATCCTATAGAGTTAATTTGGGCACTAGCAAAACGAAAGGTGGCGTCACGAAATGTAGGTGCAAGTGACATTAAAAAAATAACCGAAGAGGCATTCAATTCTATTACAGTGCAAGATTGGAAGAACTGTTGTGAGCATATTAAAAAAAAAGAGAAAGAATATTATAATCCAGGAAAAACATTATACAATTTAATCATCCGGGTTAGTGAAGCAGTGACGAATATTCCTATGACGAATCCAGTGATGAATCAATACCAGTGCGGCTGCAATTAGACGACACTAATGTAGGTGCAAGTACGTCGCAATGTGTAGAGGTTGAAGGCGTCGAATATTTTTATTTATGTTAGAGTAGTTTAAATTATTAATTATGTGATTAATTATATGTTTGCTTACTGGTAGTGGAGTGCGAAATTCGAATAATTTACTTTTAAATTACTTGTGTGACTACAGAAATTCCGTTCACTCGACAACCGGGTATTGACCAGCCGAGCTCGTCTACGGTCGGAAGTTAAGGACACGTCTAGATTTAATGAGACCCGAATCGCCGTCTGATTCATCCTCGGCTCTTGCTAATGTGGTGAAACGTAAGCAGTGTTTGCAGAGTAAAACTGGCGCAAAAGCAATGTACAAGTGTTTGGCTTCGGAGACAAAGTATATTATAAAAATCAAAGATTAAATGGCAATTTCTCTTGGGATAAAGGAACAGTGCTGAAAAAAATTGGCAAAGTAATATATTTAATAAAAAATGAAAATACTACAAAAATACATAGGAAACATAAAAACCAAATTATGATGTATAAAGGCGATGATTGCAAAAACAGAAAAGACATAGACACAGAAGATATAGACTTAAAGGAGCTAAGTGGCGACACAACTTCAGAAACGCAGGTTCCAGATGAAATATCACAATCGGATACGACAGGCCCGGACAGGGCTGCAGATTCACACCAAGAGACTCTTACTCAGCCTGGGTCACCAGACCAGTGCGGGGGAGAAGTGGAAATCGAGGAGTCATTGCCCGGTTCTCCAAACCCGGGTCATTTAGAAGTAGTGTCACCGCAACAGCGAGCGAGTGAGTCAGCGGCCACACCGCGTTCTAGACGCAATCGTCCGAAAGTTAATTATAAAGTATTTTACTAGCTTGTATGTTTTGTTTATTATGATAGTAGTTTAGTTATTTGATTGTACATCTAAGCTGAAGGGGGAGGAGTGTTGAGTATGTGTGCGTGTACCTACGCACTTAAAAGTGTTATGTCAAATAAACATCAGTGCGTTACTAGCAAGCCGTTGTTTCACTTGTGTTCTGCCCGCATACCTATCAATATTGTTTCAATTGATAAATTTTATTCAAAAAATGTAAATCCATTTATTCAAATTGGCTACAGTGTAGCACTTTTCGAACGTCAAATTAATAAATTATAGACAGCACCCCATCGCCTACCCTTCACTGCTTCCTGTGCTGTTATTACAACGTAGAATATATATTTCACCTTTTTGAAACTCCCTCATTGGCAGCAGCACAGTCACACAACCTGGCTCCGTAAACTGGTATTAACTCCCTTATAGACCTCATAATTTATAGAGGACTAAAATTACCAAGCGAATGAATAATGATTCGTTTAATATAATAATAATAAAATTAAAGTATCAAGATGCTGTTTACTACATATATTAGCTAGGTTGCCACATGAGCGTTGGTGGCGCCCTCATTTCTTTCCATCTCTTTTGTGTCGTACTGTAGACACTCGAATTATTTGCAAACTTTTCATATGGCAACTTTTTATTTATGTCAAATTCCTACTGTTAAACCAACATGGCGTGTTGTTGTTGACTGAACGTGATCTGTGTATAGCATTTTCCAACTTAAACATGAATAAAACTATTAAAAGTGGAGTACGGGAGATGCTGTTTCGCTTAATACCAAAATTCGAAGAAAGACAACAGGAGAAAGGTACCCAATTCAAACAGAAACAAGATTGTTTACGTGTGGTGTTGGATTTCTTAGGCAGGTAGATGCTTTGATTTTGATACTTTGGTTATATTTGTAGTAAATAATAAAACATCAAAATCCTTGTATGATTGTGTAACTATTTCTGTTTGGTTCATATTCTACTTGTATACGATACATCATCATACTCATTATGCATTGTTATTTGTCGTCATTTAACTTTTTATTGTATTGCAGTTGTAAAATATATTATTTTCTTTTACAGGAAATCTGGAGAATGTGGTAGGGGTAGAAGAAATAGTGAAAACTGTTAACAAACTTACTGATTTAGAGCATAAAGACAGAATTTAAACTCAGAACCAGTACTTGGATGAAATAGCTTCAATCACTGGTAATTTCTATTATATAATTATTTCCTATTCAAAATGCAGCACCTTTCTCTTTCATTTGTTTACAGAAGTGAGTGTAACAACACTAAAATGAATAAAAAGCGAAGGTATGCTAAATAAAGGTGTTAAGAATACCCCGAGGTAAAAACGGCCACATAAACCCACAGCGTCGAACCTAATTTCGATATACCTAGATGCTATTCGTAACAAAATTAATGAGTTTTACATTATTAGAAAACAAGTTCCTACGTTGAGAACTCTGTTGGTAAAATTACGATGAGGCATGGGTTTAATGAACTCTTCGTCACATATTATTCACCAATGGTTATGAATTCAAGAGAAATAAGAATGAACGTTCGTTATTAATTGAACGTAATGACATAGCTGCCTGGAGACATAGGTTTTTAAGAACCTTATCTTTTAAACGTAGAGAAGGAAAGGCAATCATTTATTTAGATGAGACCTATTTCCATAAAAACTACAAGCCCAAGAAGTCTTGGCAAGGTCCTGCAAGAGGTGCAATTAAAAATGTTTCTGCAGGAAAAAGATACATAATCGTACATGCTGGATCGGAGAAAGGCCCTGTCCCTAACTCATTACTAGTGTTTAGCACTGAATCTAAAATGGCAGACTAACAACCACGACGTGAATGCTGTTAATTTTAATAAATGTCTACGAGAAAAGCTTATACTTAATTTAAATGAGCCAAGTGTTATTGTCATGGATAATACCAGTTATCCATGACAATAACACCATACCATTCAATGATTACCTATATCTAAAATTGTATTTGTTAATTTATATACAGAAGCTGTTGGTGTACCTTTTTATAAATAAATAAATAAATAAATAAATGATTATAAATAAAGCTCCTACATCACAACGTCGCAAAAGTGAGATAAGAGACGGACGGAGAGGGCTTACATTTAATGATATTCAATTTGAGCAATATCACACAAAAGCAGAGCTGCTATGTATTGTAAAACAAAACACACCAGAACCAGTATATGAAGCTGATGAACTTTTGAAGCAGAATGGACATAAGGTATTGCGACTTCCTCCATACCATTGCGATCTAAATGCCATTGAATTGATATGGAGTTTAGCTAAACGAAAAGTGGCAAGTAAAAATATTGCCTTGCCTGCTGAGGAGTTTGAGAAAATTATTAAAGAGTCGTTTGAAGACTTAACTCCACAGAAATGGAAGAAAATGACTGACCATGTCATTCATATAGAAATTAAATATAAAGAAAGGGATAGAATAACAGAAGAAAACTTGGGAAGCTTTATTATTCATGTTGGAGATAGTGACTCTAGTGAATCCGATAAATCATTTGAAATGGAAGTCCTAGATTCAGATTTTGATTATGAAAGTGTAAAAATTAAAATTATTATTTTGTTGTTTTTTTATGACAATAATCCTATTCATCATACTACTTTTTGTCCCGATTTTATGTTCTCGTAGGATCATTTTCGACTTGTAGCGGGCGGAGCCGCTGGCAACAGTTAGTATCACATATTACCTAGTCGTCTTATATTCCAACAAGGTGAACAGTTTTACGCTCAAAATGCCTCTTTAGTTTGGATCATGATTGTACTGATTTTACAACACGAAACTTCAGTTTACTTCGTCTGATTCTTTAATCAGACGAAGTTACACAGCTTCTTCCCCGATGTGTCTGTAAGGCTGGAATCAGGGTGGATAGAACCGGATTATATGGTGTCCCAGATGCACACAGGGCACGGCTGCTTTAGACTACGCCTACACAGGCTGAAACTTTGTGACACGCCGCTGTGCCCCTGCAGAGAAGCCGAAGAAAGCCGTGATCACGCACTCTGGGAATGCAGCCTGTACGCGGAAATCAGATCCGAGATGCTTGATTCCATATGCAGGGTAGAGCCGAGACCAGTTCACCATGTGGATTTAGTAAGCAGCGCTGAGAATTTCAACGCGCTGCGCAAATTTGCACTCTCATGGCACACCATTAGACGCTGTTTCGAAGAATAAGATTGGAGGAGCTGAACGCAAAGTACCGTTCCGTGAAGTTAAGCCCTATTTAGGGGTAATGGTAGATTCTACGATATGAGCCAGCCCCGTTGGGGGGAGAGTATCTTTATCCGACTTTATTCACATAGAACAGGCACCATAGATTTCCATTAATTTCAATTTTTAAACGTGTCCACACAAGTAAAAAATTAACAAATATTTTTTACACAAATAAAAAACAAATATCTAAAGTCCTATAAATTTTGGGATTACTAGGCTGCAATTTTTATAATTTGCTGCGTTCTTTCAGTCTCTACTTTCATTTGCCAGACTATAAACAACATGACCACATCAATGTCACCCCTCAAAGAGTTGTAATGAACCTTTGCCAAGATCTACTTAATAAAGGGCATTGTTTATACACAGATAACTGGTATAAAACCGTAGACTTAGCCAGAGAACCCCTCATAAATAAAACACATCTCATTGGTACTTTAAGAAAGTACAGAAAGCATTTGCCTAAAGTTGTTGTTTCCACTAAGCTGAGAAAAGGCCAGTTCATAACAAGAGAAAGTGATGATGGGATACCGGTTTTAAAATAGAAGGACAAACAAGACCTTTTGGTGCTTTCCACAAAACATTCAACACGCTTTTTCCAACATAATAAAACCATAGACCAAAAAAAAAAATTTGCTGATATTGAAACGTTGTTACAAAAACATTTTGGCTCAGAATGGTAAACAAGAAATGAACTGCACTATTTTAAAGAAGTACTAGCTGGCTCAGGGTCTCAACAAGGTGACGCAGAAGTTAATGAAGAAATTTGGGAACCAAATCCACCCAAAATAGGATTATGTGTATAAATTATACTAATGTTATGATTTTTAGGGTCATCTTTAAAATAAGAAGGTGTACCTACAGATAATGTTGTTCATTATATTTTTTTTTAATAAATGTAAAAAAAAACCGATTTATTTTGATTGCCCATAATTAGGTACACCCTACTGTCAATCCAAGAAAATGATTGACTCGTGAGGTGCAATCTTGACATAGTCCTTGCTGTTGAGTTGCAAATACGACACAATCCATTGTTGAGAAGCAAAGGCACAATTCTCCGTCAAACTTTTATACACAATTATACACAACAATAATTATGAAGGTGATTTCAGTATTTATTTACCAATTCCTTCTTTCTTTTTCACTGCAAAGAATCAATGAACATTTTCAAACAAAGTTTTAAAAAAACTAAGGCGTCCATAATACCTAGATGTTAAAGTATGTTTTTCTCCATACCAAATAATGAGGACAGAGGCATTTTGCTTTTATACCCTTCAAATGTTAAAAATAATTGCCAGGACAGCATTTATATGGGACCTGTGTTGACCAACGTTTTCCTTGTTTATGCAACAAAATTTGGAGTATATGAAGAAGTGGATCTGAAAAACCGACAACCCTTAATTTCCAGAGATTTGATGTATATGCTTTTGCCAAACGGTAAACCCATATCTGCTGCAAAATTGAATGACATCAGAAGCCTTATGCATTTGATTCCACGTGATGCTCAGACATTCTATATAAATTTGAGAGATGACAATAATTACAAGACAATATTGCTGGATTTTGGTGCTGAACCTGATTTTCAGATAGAGTATGGAGCTGAGAAAAGCAATACTAAATATGTTGGAAAACCAACCAGTGATTACCGATTCATTGTTTTATTGTATTTTTTGTCATTAAACTGTTTTTAATTAGTAATTTTTATTAATGAAAATGAACCACACATTAAACTGATATTGTAATATTGTATTTTGCATAAAAGATCCACACATAGTTTTTCATGAATAATAAATACTCTTCATATAAAAATACACTGTATATTACTTTCAAAATAATATATTTATTATAACTCTACTAAATCTGCCGAACTTTATACTTCATTTCCTTAAAAGTAATAAAATATTAGATGGATCTTTTCTGTTAAACAGGGTCCATTTTTACGTTTTAAGACAACAACGAAAAACAACCAAGCTCCAATTTTATAGTCAACGACACAACGAGACAGAACTTAGAAACGATCGACAAAAACAATATTTACCAATTCCAACATCACAGAAGCGAGAGCAAACTAACAATTTTATTAAAATGAGAATACAAAATGCTGTCTCTACAATCTGGCTGCTTGACATAAACCAAATACTTTTTTTAGTAGGCACAGTATTTTATTCATATCTCGAATAAAGTACTAATGCCTCAAAGCCCACATTAATATCCAACATTCCTACCAACTAAATATTATTATTTTTGATATTTGAACAAACGACCATATCCATTATCCACCGATCGACCCGAGAGACGCCAGTGTCAATAGACAAAACCGAAGCTTCACAAATAATTCACATGTTATTATTTCAAGTTTTGAATCCATTTCTAGGAACGATCACCCTTTGAGAACTAATATGACTGAATCAAAAACTGAAGAAAAACCAAGCTTCGGGAACCATTCAGTTCTTTGAAAAAACCAAAAACTTATTATAGCTTTATAACCTAATTGATGAGATGACTATATGATTATCGACCGTAGACAGTTGGTTTCTCTGTCACTTCTGTCAGCAGACTCTGTCTACGATATTGACATAGATGTCCACAGATTATACTCCTTTGTAGTAGCCACAGAATAACTATAATCAACTATTTTTATAAAATTGATTGTTCTCGAAATTTTCACCCTACGATTTCAACGCCTTATGAACATTTAAATATTTTTTTTGAATAATTAATGCGGTTTTTTCTGGATATTTCGACTATAATATATTGTTTGTGACATTGGAATAGGTACACAACGAAGTGTATCAGGAATTGATTTCTAGTAATAACAGATTTTTTTTTTGGTATACACTGCTAGGCAAACAATCAATAATAGCTTCATACAATAAATAATTTATATCCCTTAGTTGTCCCACTGCTGGGCAAGGGCCTTCATTCACATGCATAACGCTCAAGCATTTATATCAAATAATAATGTAATTTAATAATAATGCGTACTTCTTAAATTAAACAAATAAATATTAGTGAAATGTAATTAATAATAATTGAAAAAATAATAATTTTGATAAGTATATTTCTTTACAAGTCCGTGTCCGTGTGGTGTCCGGATATAAAGAATAGCACCACCCCATATCCTCCACTGGGTGTCGTAAAAGGCGACTAATGGACCTTAAGACCCAGTGCACTGTACCAAGCACCTTGGGTCACCCGAATGGTGGCGGGTAAACAACCAACAATCGCATTCCCAAAGAGGGTTAGTGTCAGGCAGGCGGCCGACTATAAAACCATAGCCAAAACTTTAAGCAACATGTCTAAAAGACGTGTTGCGCCGACCCCAAGTAAAAATTGGGATAAGGGCAGGGGAATGATGATGATTTCTTTACAAGAATATGCGTTCACATTCTAACTACACTTCATAATATAAGACCTAAAGTAACATGCGGAATGCTTAGAGGTGGAATGCAATGAATATTTGAATATTGAGTATTTAAACACCACAACACTATAGACCCTGCCGAGTGGACGTCTAAATTCGACGTCCATAGCAAGCGGTTGTATGGCAGTGGCAGTGGTAAGCCATGCGCCATTGTGTGAACACCAAGTAATCGAGGCCTACAATTGTGCAGTGCAAAGCGTGGCCCATCACAGGCCAATGTGTACTGGGGCCTTTAGAGTATTTATATTTTTCAGAACACTTAGTTGATAATGTAACATGCAAATATTTTATTTCCAAGTAGCAAATTTTAACATTTTGCAAGAAGTTACAACATTTATTATAGCTATAACATATAAATGTTTAGTATAAACCTGGTTCGAGGTGGCGCAGGACAGGAAAACGTAGAAAGACTTGGGGGAGGCCTTTGCTCAGCAGAGGGACACAATAGGCTGGAAAAAAAAACCAAAAAGGTTTTACTTTGTACCTATAACTACAAATATGTTATTCTATAATTTATGTATTTTTTTTTTTGGAATATAAGATATCATATTAATTAAATTTATTACTATATTCAAGCTTATAAAATATTCATAATAGTATAGTATTGGTAACATATTATATATTTTTGTAGACATGGTAGTACTACAATTTTTTTTTAATAAAGTTGTTCTAGGAATTCTCTCTAATCGTTTTGGGTCTCGACTTTTCCTTGAAATCTAAAGAACAGTATTTCTTTTGAATTTTATGTACATTTTGTCTTGACCAAGTGAATTTATTGTTGGGAAATTAAACTTTGATAGAAGTTTAAAATTGTACTATTTATATTTATAATCCTTTTTCGTGTTCTCTTTTGTATTTTAATGATATAAATAGTAGATTTTGATATTAAACAATACAATGACTTTCGTGCGGCCGATTCATAATTGATAAATTATACTAATTTTAATTTACTCACGAGGCGGCGAGTTCGACTCGCGACCCGCGTCAGATCATCATTCACTCCTGTTTGGTCCGAAACTAGACGGGCATTCCCGATAAACACGCGTAAATAAACCGTATACCTATGATATATTTTGATAAAATGCCTCCTACACTAAGGAATCTATAAAAGATTAAAGTTATAGTTACAAATAGTGTAAGTATGTGTCAGGACGTAGGTAATGTTTAAAACCTGTCTCCGCACAATAAAGCAGCCCTTTTTCTTTTTCTTAGACTTAACATCTTTTTTTTTCGGTTGAAATCATCACATCAGGACTTAACATCTCACACCTATATTTAACATAGCAATGAATTTGATTTGTTCAGTAAAGTATGCCATCTTTTACAGAGCACTGTATCAACGCTTTAAAAAAATAAGTAAATTTCAAAATTATAGCTGTAACAATGCAGGCGTAAAGGGTTCACGTTCACATTTTGGCCGAGACCGATAACATTCGACCTATCCAATAACTCGAACAATTGTAGAACTTAAATTTTCGTATGACTTGTAACGTGCCAGACAGGCTTCTCTACTTGGCAGCATTACTACCGTCTGCACCTAAGCCTCCACTGCCTCCAAAGTGAATGCAAAGTAACGATCATAAACGAAATCGCCCGAACCGCTTCGGGCACAGGAGGTTATATATAGACCCCACGAGGAAAATGACTGTTCAGTACTACACATTACGCGGCAGGGGAGCACGTTTTCCGCACGTCCGACGCGGCCGCCAACAATAATATTGCAAATTGTTATGTGAATAACGCGTTGCAATCAAAACAATAAAATGCCTGCGGACATAATGTCAAACATATGTCGTGGTGAACATTTTGGCCGCAGTTTCCCAAAAAAAAGTAGTGAAAGTGAAGTAAAATCTGGATTTTTGGTGCTACTGGGACCCGGCGGGATGCGCCAGGACGTAAGGGTGGTGGTGTACAGGACATCTTTGGAGCACTTCGCGGTCATTTATCCGCGGAAGAGAGTCTCCAAGGCCATCGGCGTGGTGAACTTGAGGAACACAGCTGTAGAGCAAGCCGATACCAACTGCGGCTTCATTGTCCGGCAGAAAGGGTACGACAACACGATCTCCGCGAAGTTCATGTGCTCGGAGAGGGATGTGGAGGCTTGGCTGGCGGCGTTCACGTCGCGCGGCTCCCCGCACTGCGCGCTCGCCAGCCTGCCCGTCCTGCTGGAGACCGAGGAGAGCTAAGACTACGTAACATTACAAAACACCGAATATGGTCTGAGTAATCTTCTTAATTTTGACGCGCCACGTCAAAACGAGGTTTTATTTGTTTTGCAATGGGATGCGAAAGTGAAAGTCGCGATTTTTTGCAAGTGCTCGAAAGTGTATCGGCTACGAAGCTTACAGAACTTAGTGTTACCTACAGTGTTCGTCGTGACTCATCTAGGTTACACCATGTTATTGTCTGGCTGTGATACGCCTTCTTATTTTGTTTGCAAATGAGAAATGCGATTGTGTGTAGAAATAGTTGCGTCGGATAAGGAAAGAAAAAATTGTAAGGTGGTTCACCTTGCGCGTGTTTGTTTTGCTCCCGACCTAGGGTACGTTCGCGGTCTTAAGGACAGAAAATATGTTTCTTAATATCATTTAAAGATTTATTTAACAGCAAAACTATTATCTTATAGTACATGCTTAGTAAAACTTTTAAGTAAATAGATAGTTTGTCGACGGCTGACACAATCGGATCAATGTTATTATAATTTGCAGATTTTCCCACAATATAAAGAATTTACTTCTGGTTGGCTTACGTCTTATTAAGACCTTTATCCAACCACTTTCTAATAATTGAAGTCAAAAATCGGTACACACATTTTTTAAACAACAATTAACAAACGCTGAATAAAAATAAATTAGCGTGCTGTTAGAAAAATAAAGATCTATAAATCAGAGATTTAATTGTCAATATAACGTTTAAATACCACAACATATATGTAAATAGTTGCGCTAAGTATATATACTTAGTAATTTATTGTCCGCATAGGTACTTAAGTTTCTCTTTATTGCACCTATGGCTATAATTACCAAAACATAAAGCCTACGGTAACATTATATGCGTATAACGTATCGTTGTATTTATTCACTTCGGAAGTTGAACCGTTGTTCCCACTAATTGTTCTTTCTAAAGACAACTTTCTAAAGTGCTCGACATATACTCACTTTTTATGACCACCATGTTAATTATTATTAAACTTATCGAAAGACGTACATAACTGGATACAAGATATTCTGTGGTGATTTAAATCATTTGTGTCGGTAATTTGTTGAAGACCTAAGATCACCTTGGAACAGACAAAGACATTAAAAGAACGAATAGATAATGCATTTTATAACACTGATATTACAATGCAGAAAAAAGTCTGTAACACAGTTGTATTCGATCCATAAACTAAACATTCCTAAAAAGTAAGTAAAAAACTTTGCGAAAAACTCTCCAAAGAGTTCTTTTGTAGTTTTATTAGTAAGTCGGGAGCAAGGCAGAAAGATATGTGATATTAATCTGTATTTATACGAATTTAACAAATGTGTATGCCGAACTTAGAATAAATGTGAAACCTGTTATTTGGACGTAAACGGCCATAGACAGACACTCAGGTAATTTGATGAAAATATAGCGATTTGCGGTCAATGAGGCCTGTCAGATTAAATTGACGTACGAACATTCTATGCCATGTCAAAGAAAAATATATATTTGAGCTGATTGGTAGGCTATTTAATAAAATTACCGTGACGTCTACGGCCCTTTTTAGATAAAGTATACCTATAAAACAGTTTTAAATAACATGTCAATTCTAATTCCTTATGGCGGTAAAAACTTTGCTACCCAAAAGCGATTTATATGTTGCATCTCTTTTCATTCAGTATTAACTAAATATACATTGACTGATTAATTCTAATCGCTATATTGGCGTTGAGAACAGTCAAAATCAGTAATGAGCGTCCTTGATTAATGGCTATTGTTGTCAATTATTACATACTTATAATTAACAACACCGCCCATTTTAATTACTTCATTGGACACCCACACAGGCGCATCAAATTGTTTTATCGAATAGCTGTCATTTTGTAAGAACCATGGAAAGTGCTATAGTGTGTCAATCAAATGTAACAAGCAAGGGATGTGTAAATTTTAAAGACAAGCTTTACTGGAAAAGAGGGTACTACCTATGTATTTACCTAATTAAAACAGTATGGTATTGCATATGACTGAGAGAAACTGTGATGTTTCTACTTAATACTAATGTAAAGAATCGTAGTCGTGTATTCAATTAAAATGTAATGATTTATGTGATTACAACAAACTGATCAATGATGCGAAAACATAGTGGCCCTTCAATGGTACATATAAAACAGGTCGTTACCTTTTTAACTGTTTTGGGCTTTGAAATATAGTATAAGTAGTTTCAAAGTAAACAAATCAATGAATGACTTACTTAAGAATAGCTTGGTTTTTGTACTCTGAATTAAACGGAAGTGAGGAAAAAAGCCATACAAAAACTATATTATATTATGCTGGTAAATCACGAAAACTTGCCAAAAAATAACGAGGGTGCCAAGATACAAGTAGGGTGCCAATTGCAACTTTTATAGTTCATATTTTTATTTATTATATTATAGTAAGCCTATTACTATTTATTATAAAACGAATTTGTAGTGATTATTCCCCAGGGACTGGTCAAGACACGTTCTGTATATTCTTTTCTAAATGTAACACCGGATTTCTGAACGACTGATCAACAAAAAAAGTAATCATCTGTCAAATTGTATTTGACGTCCTGTAAATGGGTATGAGGCTTTTTGCCAGTGAATTATAGTCATAAAGTGACTGGATAATTTATTATACTTATCAGTCTTCCAAAAACTAGTGGTTTTTTTTGTAAGATATCTGTACCTACTTAACTGTCATTTAAATGCTAAAGTGGTAGTTAGTTATAAACAAATATGTTATTTGTATAATACAATTTTGAAAATAGTTGTACATAAAATAGATCAAAGCTTTTTTTATTCCATCTTACTTTAATTCTAGATTTGATTCCAGTCGTCTTGTAAATTCCAATTTCCTTCATGGACCATTCTCTTTAATTACTTAGGTACTCAAGGTAATTTAAGTTTATTCAACTTCTTCGAAATGTCCTTGTTTTTGTTGAATATGTTTACTTTGTATTGTATAAACAATATTTACGTTTTTATGGCATTCGCTTATTCGATGTAGTTAACAAACATATAACATCCTTTTGCAGTAAATACTTTTGGGTAAGAGTACATAAAATAGATTTTCTTTATTTGATATTAGAATAATGCCAGTAGTCAGTTTTCTGAGGCTGAAACAAGACATATAATAATAAGTAAAATAGGTTTCATTTGATTTGGGTGAAATGTTCAAAGATAACAGAAATGTAGAACGTATAAAAGGACAATAGTGTTGTCACCTATTAACTAATTATTAAACGGTAAAGTATACTAGCGCCACTTAAAATTATGTAAAAGTGTCGTTAAAGAATATCACGCATGAAGTATTGGAGAAGTTATTCATTTAAAGTTAATGAATTACATAACAGCTGACAGCCGGCATTTTTTACCTGGTGGAAATCCTTTTGGACTTTCATCGCCCAGGGGAAGACGAAGGGGTGTGCCGGACTCTTACTGGCTAAAACCACCGGAGTGTTTCTGCGTTCCCTATTGTCGGAGGCCATGGCAACGTTTACAGCTGACCTACCGCAACGTATTAAAGATTGTGACAGAGAAAGAAATGCTAGGCGGGTAAAGCAGCCTCTCTTTTACACATCTGTCTTACTAAAGACCCCTGGTCATCCACAATGAGTATAAACTAAGCTAGTACATACATAGATTAGATTTACTTACCAGTTACCCAATGTTGTCACTTAATTTTAATAAATGGAACATAACATGTTATCCGTATGTACCTAAGTATGTAATTTATATTGTACTTCTATATTGCCCGCGTACCAAAATACAGAATAAATCAAATTATCAAAATATATTTGCTTTTTATTTGTTACCACCGACGCGGCGACGGTCTCCGGCTTAATGAAATTGCTATAAAAACAAAAATTCTGCCATTTTATTTAAAACACTGGACCAGAGAAGTGACTTAGCTAGTGAAGCCTGGACTAAAAAGGGAATGACTTACATAAAATTACGTTTAGAATAATCGACACGATGGAAAGATATTAAAGATAGAAATGCCTCCAGAAATCCTAACGTCGAAACCTCTTTTCATAGGTAAGTACCAAGGTTAGTAGGGTTTACTTAAAACAGCACGGATAGCCGAGTAATCACCTAACTAAATAGGTTCTGTGCGTGACGTGTTGCGGGTTCGATCACCGACTAGAAATCGTGCGACCCTTTAATGCTGGTCCTGTACCCCTGAGTCTGGGTGTCTGCGCATGTGAATTCCCCTGCGACGAAAGAATTAAATTCCTAAGAGTAGGAATTGTTTATAAGAACAAATAGGTACATAATATAGCGATCACATATGGCCTATAGTGGACGGATTGTATAAGGAACGATATGAATGAAAAAGGAGTAAATGATAGTGTCATGTCTGATAGAGGAGAATGGAAGTAAAAATCGTGTTGCGCCGACCCCAAGCAAAATGGGATAAGCAAGAAGATGATGATGATGTCATCATGATAGGGCCCGATACTGCCTATTATGAAAATACTTCTAAATAAGTCCATTTAGACCCCCTTCCGTTGTTTTTTCGCCGGGTTTACCACGACCCCGGATATGAGACAATCTTAGCCCGCAATACCGTAGAGCTACCAAATATTAAGCACGTAATTATATATTTAGATTGCAAATTGAACCCAATAATGCGGAACGGCCTGGTTTTTTTAATCTACTTTATAACGGTCAACATGCAACATTTGTGTTGTGTATTTTAGTACTTTGATCTTAAATAAGGAATTTACGCTTTATAACACCTAACTGGCATTGTAAGATGATGTTCATCACCATAGCAGACTAATCATCCTACTAATATTTTAAACGCGAAAATTTGTAAGTATGGATGGATGAGTGTTACTTTTTCACGCTTAACGGCTGGATCAATTTTAATTAAAATTGGTATGGACTAGTATAAATCAGATGATAACCTGGATTAAAACAGGCTAATTAATGACTAATGTTTTGTAATCAAGTTCTAATTTGTCGGAAACGATGAAGAAAGCGAAAACACCGGAACTGCGGTCAGGAGCGCCTTTTGAAATAACCTGAAGTATGGAATTAGAGTAGGATGGCGTGGACGCTTAAATGGCACTGTACTCTAAACCTAAAGTAGCGCATGATCTATAATATAAAGCCATCTGAACAAGGTAATAAGAACCCAGAAATTCATAAATAAGTCTTAGAGAACGTCATTACTCGGTTCGTAAAACTAAATTTGGTCATAGGCCATGTAATATCCCATCTTAAACCCCGATATATATTTCCAAGTGTTTGTTCTCCAGAATGTCAATAAGTACCTACCACTTAGTGACGTCATTTTTCCATGTGACTCAATACTTGTGTACCGTCTCGATTACTTGACTACTAGGTAAGTAGTCGGGTTACATAAGTGAGGCATCCACGATTAGCTGGTGGCGTAGTATGGAAACAACATTAAACGTAGTTAGTATGCTAAGTACCTACATATATAATGTTGTAGGTATGTATTATATAAACCAAGCGGGCCTTCTTTAATCCTTACAGAAGAGACAACAGAGCCTAGAAAGCTACTCTGGTAGAACATTTGTTAGTGAAATTGGAAAATGTTTTTTTTTTTAAATTACTGCAAGGATAAAGAGCTACCTACAAGGAACGTAGCATGTGGATGACATTAAGATGAGGATGCTGGTGTGCCAAACGTAATGGTTTTTCGTATATGACGGCATTAGTACCCAAAATATTGTAGCACGCCTTATTGATAAGTGGTATATGTCACAGCGACAATGTCTTGACCACTGTGCGCAATGTGTCGCAGGTTCGCACACAAATGCTTGTCCTATGGGGACATAGGACAAGCATTTGCGTGCTTCATGTTTTTTTTTGTCTGAGTATCTTTGTGAAAGTGATTTGAATATGTGTAGACCCTCCCCGACATAAGGATTAAATTCGTTAGTGAGTCTTTTTAATAAAATGAATATTTATAACTATTATACGTAGTTTCATTTGAAAATAATGACAAGATACCTTCTTGTCTATGACTGAAAGTCTGTTCTTTATTTCAATCCAAGCCACTTTTTAGTTACAGGTGAGTAATACTAACCATTTCTATACTAATATTATAAAGCTGAAGAGTTTGTTTGTTTGTTTGTTTGAACGCGCTAATCTCAGGAACTACTGGTTCGAATCGAAAAATTCTTTTTGTGTTGAATAGACCACTTATCGAGGAAGGCTTTAGGCTATATAACATCACGTTGCAACTCTTAGGAGCGAAGAAATAATGGTAAATGTGTAAAAAAACGGGGAAAATTTTTCATCCTTGAAGGCTTCTGTTGCGTGCGCTGCGAAAACGGTTCAAGATACACACAATATATGTATGTAAGAATTATTCCTATTGAAATGATCTAAAAAAATGTCCGCGACAGTATATGTCTATCTTTTAAGATTAACTCACTAGAACCGTTTTTATGGTAATCAAATTCGATCGAAATTAATGCATCAACGCACAGCCCAAACTACTGGACGGATCGGGCTGAAATTTGGCATGCAGGTAGATGTTATGACGTAGGTATCCGCTAAGAAAGGATTTTGATAAATTCTACCCCCAAAGGGATAAAATAGGGGATGAAATTTTTTATGAAACTTTGTCAAAATTAAACCGATCGGGCTGAGACTTTACATGCACATGGGTACTATAACGTAGGCATCCACTAAGAAAGATTTTGATAAATTCCACACATAAGGGGATGGAATAGGGGATGTTTGTAGAAATCTTCTTAGATTTTTGACTAGCCATGACTATAGACAGGTCTCAGGGGCAAACTCTGAAATTTGCGGGTATTGACTTGAGAGAACATTGCTTCTCTCATGGGCAGTTCTATGTTGCTTGCTCACGAGTAAGTTCTCTCAGTAGCTTGATAGGTTTAGCGCCAAATGACAAATTAGTTAAGAATATTGTGTACAAGGAAATTTTGTAAGCCCTAATTCTTTACACTAACTTGCTAAACAATAATACTTCTTAACGCGTGCGAAGCCGCGGGCAAAAGCTAGTCTTATATATTTGCAATAAAGAACAGACTCTCAGATTCTGAATTCCCGAGTGTTTGAGGCCGGCCTAAGTGGTGGAAAGTCCTCTGATTCTGATAAAAGGTAAGTTCAAACGGCCCCGCTACTCGTTAGCAACGGAACTCGATTTAATAACGACAATTAGAGATCGGACTTACAAGAACGTACTAGGTCTACTTTTTTATCGCGAGATTAGAATTTACAAACTACATTCACCTACAGCTTTACCTGTTATGCTAAAAATGATTACGTTTTTATGTTACTCGTCATACTATATAAGATAGGTATTTAGTTCGCTAAGTTTTTGGGTCAAACTAACTTATACTATTTGAAACATGAAGGTATTTTTTCAAGTTTCGTGAGATTTGATTAGTTTAGAAGATTTTGTTGAGATCAGACCCGAATTTCCGTGGACACGTCTTTCATATGATTTTATTTTGTTACCTTCTAAGAGACAACTCAAAAAAAGGTTTAATATTTAGTGAAAGAACTATAATTCCTAAATGGATTAATACCTATGGTGTTACTAACTTACCAATTGTAGATTCGGGATTTTCATATATAAATGTCAATAAGGCCGTACAATAGCACAGAGTAATGCTTTGTGGATACCTAAGACCAGAAAAAATGAATTGTATTAATCTTGGTTACTTTGGAATCAGTATATAAAACCAACGAACCGACATAAAAACGCATTCTAAGTAACTTTGCTGTAAAGAAAAAACACTTACGTGGCCCGCGAGTCCAATTACTGAACACAATCGTTTACTATAAAATGAAAATTAAAACGCACGCGACAGTTAGCGCGAGAGAAAATGCATAGCACCTTAACGAATTTCTATACTTGTATCCTCTTCTTAGTTTTCACTTCAGCGTTCTACCTCACGATATCCTTCACGCCATTGACTAAAGAGGAACAAATGCAGCGGTACAATAAGATGTCGGACGATGTGGAACCATTCAGAAGGAACTTGACGGAATGCGCTCGCCAAGTCAAGGCGTCCATGGTTGACGTCGAAAACTTCATGAAACGCATCCCCCAAGCGTCGCTACAAGGGAAATGCTTCGTCGCCTGCATACTAAAACGCAACGCTATTATCAAAAATAACAAAATAAGTAAAGAACAATTGCTGGAAGCTAATAGGGCGGTTTACGGCGAAGATAGCGAGGTGATGGCCCGTCTTAAAATAGCGATTAGAGAATGTTCGAAGGCTGTCGAAGGGATCTTCGAGATTTGTGAGTACGCCTCGGTGTTTAATGATTGCATGCATATGAAGATGGAGCATATACTTGACCAGGTGACAATGGAGAGGCGAATGGAGGCTCTGGGCCAGATGACGTCAGACCCCGAGCAATGGAGCGCGGAAGAAGATGAAATCTTGAAGCTGGTTAAGGATGAACTTTAATTTATGTGTATTCAATCTTAATGAAGAAGTAAATAAATTTTGTGTGGCTCGTACTCTTTTTTAATAACAGCAAGATAAAAATAAATATAGATAGTTAAAAATAGGCTCAACGGGCTCCATAACAACATGAATTTTAATTATAATATTTATTTACATGTCTCTTCTTTCATCATCATCAGCCCGTTGCAGTCCACTGCTGGACATAGGCCTCTCCCAAGGTACGCCACTGAGCCCAGTCTGCTGCTATTGGTCTATTCTTTAAGCAATTGAAAATAAAGAATAGCGTAGGGATTATGTGACTTCATCTACCACCGCGTATATATTTTGTCTACTTCCTTAAATACGAAGGCAAAAAGTAGATTCACCAATTTCATTATATTTTTTCTTTTGATAACTTATGTAGGAGTGGTAAGGTTCATTATCCTAAGTTGAGAGACCAAAAAATAAAACCACTTATGTTATGAAGAAATTTTAATTCTTTTCAAAATCACCTAATCATAACTTCGATATGATTCACTTAAGATTTATAATAAAAGCGCACATTACAAAACAAATTGGACACAAATTTGTTCCACATTTTACCAAAATCTCGACTTGGTGGGTACATTGTGAAAACTGAATTGAAAGGCGTTTGGAAAAATCTAAAAAAATATCTGGCTCAATGCATTTTGGTAAAAGAATAGTCGACTTGACATATGTAACCAGGTTCAATAATATTGGATAAAATAGTTTACAGTAGAGTCAGTCGCACGAAGCTTAAACAAAGGTGAATGATGTGAACATTTGTGTCCCTGTTTCAGAGAAGAGCATTAAACCTTCGATGTGACAGTGTATATAAATCTAATTTATTGTACAAGTTACAAAATAAATACTTTCAAACAGTTCACAACAATTACGTAAACAAACGTAAAACTACATGTGTATCGCATACACGGTCCGGTACAACGCTAGCGATGACGTCACTCCGCACCACTCACAGAGTATGCTCGGCTATCATCGATTATTGTGACATCGATTTAACTTCGATTAAAGAATCGAGACTTTCTTATCGAATTACAATATCACTTTGTCTCTTCCAGTAATTAATTATCGCCGCAATGTACAACAACAAAATCACGTCAAAATAATTCATTGCTCAAATAACACAACGTTTGAAAAACAAACAAATTAAAATAAACTTTTACACTATAAGACTATATTCATGTTTTATGCACTTCTCTTTTTATACAAATTTATAGAAGACATCTAATGTACAATCGTTTCTATTACAACTAGTACTAAATCTAGTCCCAATGGGCAGTTGAGCTGTTGTTCCACAGATAAAAAATAAAATTATTCTTATACTCCATTTATAACGTGGACTGATGTCATTGTTTCTTAATACAAAACAGATATTTGATTATTTTCTTTAATAAAATATTGCATATTCAAAATGAAATAGAGTGAATATCATTAATATAAATGTAATTATTAACAATTAAAAAGATTTTTTCTATCTACACCACGATGTATGCAAGGTAAATAATTAAATTTCCTCTAAAACACTTTTTATTTTGAACAGTTAACGCCCGAGTCCCGAATACATATTTTCAATTTAACACACATCAGACCACTTAAATGGGTAAAACAACAAAATATCGTAATTTTTTTAATCTTACAACTAACTTTATACGAAAAACAAATTCATATGAAAAGTGTTAAATAGACTTACGTGATAACCAGATGATACATACAAAGATTACATACTATAAACTAAAGTATCATACAGTCTTAATTTCATCCACTTTGTTATTAAAACCCAAATGTTATGTTAAAACGATTTATATAAATTATTATTCACTATATAAATAGTTAACTAACGACATTTCTTAGCTACGTATAGTTAATTCTATTCCTTAAAGTCCTGTTGTATAGTTATCACTAATACACTAAAAGAATGAAGTTAAGAAAACATTAATATGGCAGTGTCCTAAAACATATTTAATATTACGTTGTTAAAAAATAGTAAGCGTATATTGAATCCTATTATAATTGTAATATTATATTTCAATTAATTTTAAATAATATTAACTACTTTACGTTTGAATAAGGTAAAAAAATAATGTCAATACGTATGCAAAATTATTCCACTGAAACGGACTAAGCCTTGTTTTAATATTAAAACATTGAGTTTTCGATACAATTCATATGCACGCCAGTGTAATTTAAAGCTAAGAGTGTTTTATAACCAGAGACCCTTGAATAACGAAGTATAATGAGATAAACTGATAACCAACATTCAGTTAACCATAATTATTAAAAAATATATATGAACCCTCAGTTTCGAAGACTTCTTATGGCTTGTGTCATGTCACATGTAACTATTAATTTAAATAGAATAATATAAATAGGTGACAGACACCATAAAACTTAATGGCAACAGAAAAGTCTTTCAATATCCGGCGAGACTGAGTCATTTTTTTTTACAATTAAAATTGAGTTCCACTAATAGTGTATCATATGAATAAGCATGTCTCTAATTTTCAAACACGTTTCACTAATATAACGGCTATATAAATTAAGATCAAAATATACACACCACAATGCAGTGGCTATCATTAATTTTACTTTAATACTACAAAAATACTTCATTTTATCATGGACTCTTCATTTGGCCCACATTGTTTGATTAAAAAAAGTTTTCTAATAATTAAAACAAGATTATTTTACAGGAAGTTACGGCAGTAGGGTTCAGTCATAAGGTTTTAACAAAATAAAGCTAGGTCGAAAATATTTGTAAAATGTTGTAGGAAAAGAGAAGTCCAAATATGGTAAAAAATGTATATTTGTCGACTACGGCGAATAATAACACAAATATTATTCCTTTTTTCACGGATTTTCACTAGAATAGATCCAAATATTTTACTAATAATAATTTAAAGATATACTAAATACATAATTCAACAATTCGCTATTGATCTTAGTAAATCCTTTTTGACATATTTAAAACTGCTAACCCTATGCGCACCACGCTTACACTATTACATTGTGACATTGAAAGCGCCAATCAGATCGCTTATACGCTTGTGTGTAGTTCGTATTTACATGTTCTACTCATTAATGCTAGGGTTGTCATCTGTCTCTAATTTCGACTATTACGATTATTCTCTTAAAATAAACTATGATAATCATGACTATCACATGCATTAACGCCCAGACTTGAAATATAATAAATTATTGGACATGCTAAGAATGAATTGAGAAAACATTATTTTATTTAATCAGATAACAACCTTAGTTAGTAAAAAACATTTTACTTTCTACTTTTAAATCTATTTAACTGTAGTTAATTTACATTCCTCATCAAGTTAAAACATGTGTGGCTTATTTCATGAATGTCCAATTTACAAACAATGTATAATGTATGTATATGTATAAAAGTTTGTATTTAGGTTATTTGTGGTCTTTTCTTTCAAAACTTCATGGCGTGGATAACTATCCACGCTACGAAATTTTAAGAAAAAAAATCACTTGATTCGGGGAAGGAAATCGGGGGCAGTCCTTCACCGAACAGTGGTATATAAAAGCATACCAATAGGGCCACACATTTTAACGTGTCTATCACAATATAACTAGAAGAGTGTCCCAAACCTCGAGGGAGTAGGCCTTTGTCATTCCTGGGGGCAGCTCTGGACGAAAGAGGCGGGGAATAGGCCAGTCCTGCCGGTCCGCTGAAGGGTGCCCTTGTACCATCCATCGCCTCTCTTCTTTGAAACTATCACTATGTCATCCACCTTTAGTTCCAACTCGTATTCAGAATTCGGAGGATACGGCACTATACAACGGAATCTGATGGCAAAAAAATAAATTTAAATTGTTAATTAAACATTTCCATTAGTGCAGTAACGTCAAAAGTTTGCATTTTATTCGTTTTGATGTCATAACGATTAGAAGACTTTTTACAGGTTCTGTTTAAATTAATTAATTAATTATTATCATCGGCCTTTAGAACGACAAAATGCAAAAGCAAGTTAAAACATAACTGTTACTGTTTAAAGGTGCTTCTTCACCGCACGAGTATGTAATGAAACTAACGTTAAATTTCATCAGTTAAGAAGGCATACTAAGCATTAGAATGCACAACTTGCAATGATAGGATGTGTAATAATTGTCAACTATAAAATCGAATACATAAAGTCGAATCTGTAATGTTACATTACGCGGTGAAAGAACACTTTAACACATACATAAACGTCACGCCTCTTTCCCTTGGGGGTAGGCAGGGATCACATCTTTCCATTTGCTACGATCCTGGCATACCACTTTAGCTTCATCCACACTTATCAATCGCTTCATACACGCCCGTCGGTTTAGGGTAGGTACTCCTGACCTGACCCTTTTTTAGGACTTTCCCTATTTGGTCATGGAACGTCTGTCGTGGTCTTCCCCTCCCAACAACTCCATACAATACCAACACTTTAATACAGTATCCTAAATGTACTAATGTAAAGTTCAAGTGGGCGATCCATGTCTAAATCATGTTTGTTATTTCAGCAGCAGCATATAAAACCGTTTTTAATGTGCTTTTTGGTCTATGTTACCTCTCTTTGACGGGTTGCGAATGATGTCTGTCTCGTCTCGTGGCCGTCACGTCCAGCGACTGGGACTTTCTGTGCTGTGTCTGCCACGGGTTTTCTGGTGTCGTTCTGTAAGTTTAATAATACATTATTATAAACGAAATATTACAATGCTCTTAATATTTTCTGGAATTGAAGAAGCACTGCTGTTGTGAAGGCAAGACGCCGTTATGCCCAGTGAAATGCGCCGTCTCGGTTCCACAAAGGCACAGGCACAGCTCTACTTAGCGCTAAGTTCTTAAGATAAAGATTAGACTGAGAGGGATATTACATAGAACCCAGAAGTAGAAATTAAACTAATAAAATACAAAAGCGAGGTGATTAAGAGAGCGATGCATTTGAAATTGTAAAAAAACATACAAAAACCACATAAAATAATGAGTTATGATATACAAAGGCTGATGTATGTTACTGCAGTGATATTTGTTATTGGTGGTGACGAGTCAAAAAGTACAGAAATAGAGTAGTTAAAATAATATCATGTCAAGCAATGCATGTGTTCGTGTGTGCGAGTATATGTGTGTGTGTGTGTGTGTGAGAGTGATTGTGAGTGTGTGTGTTTGTGTGTGCGTGTGAGTATGTATGTGTGCGTGTGTGTGTATACAACCTGTGCAGATGGTGGTGATGTTCGTGCAGTAGCTGGGAGGGTCGCTCCTTGTGCGGGGTGTGGGCGTTGTGCGCGGCCTGGCTGTTGTGTGGCTGGCCGTGTGTGTGTGTGCGTGTGTGTGTATACAACCTGTGCAGATGGTGGTGATGTTCGTGCAGTAGCTGGGAGGGTCGCTCCTTGTGCGGGGTGTGGGCGTTGTGCGCGGCCTGGCTGTTGTGTGGCTGGCCGTGTGTGTGTGTGCGTGTGTGTGTATACAACCTGTGCAGATGGTGGTGATGTTCGTGCAGTAGCTGGGAGGGTCGCTCCTTGTGCGGGGTGTGGGCGTTGTGCGCGGCCTGGCTGTTGTGTGGCTGGCCGTGTGTGTGTGTGCGTGTGTGTGTATACAACCTGTGCAGATGGTGGTGATGTTCGTGCAGTAGCTGGGAGGGTCGCTCCTTGTGCGGGGGTGTGCGCGTTGTGCGCGGCCTGGCTGTTGTGTGGCTGGCCGTGTGTGTGTGTGCGTGTGTGTGTATACAACCTGTGCAGATGGTGGTGATGTTCGTGCAGTAGCTGGGAGGGTCGCTCCTTGTGCGGGGTGTGGGCGTTGTGCGCGGCCTGGCTGTTGTGTGGCTGGCCGTGTGTGTGTGTGCGTGTGTGTGTATACAACCTGTGCAGATGGTGGTGATGTTCGTGCAGTAGCTGGGAGGGTCGCTCCTTGTGCGGGGTGTGGGCGTTGTGCGCGGCCTGGCTGTTGTGTGACTGGCCGTGTGTGTGTGCGTGTGTGTGTATACAACCTGTGCAGATGGTGGTGATGTTCGTGCAGTAGCTGGGAGGGTCGCTCCTTGTGCGGGGTGTGGGCGTTGTGCGCGGCCTGGCTGTTGTGTGGCTGGCCGTGTGTGTGTGCGTGTGTGTGTGTATACAACCTGTGCAGATGGTGGTGATGTTCGTGCAGTAGCTGGGAGGGTCGCTCCTTGTGCGGGGTGTGGGCGTTGTGCGCGGCCTGGCTGTTGTGTGGCTGGCCGTGTGTGTGTGCGTGTGTGTGTATACAACCTGTGCAGATGGTGGTGATGTTCGTGCAGTAGCTGGGAGGGTCGCTCCTTGTGCGGGGTGTGGGCGTTGTGCGCGGCCTGGCTGTTGTGTGGCTGGCCGTGTGTGTGTGCGTGTGTGTGTATACAACCTGTGCAGATGGTGGTGATGTTCGTGCAGTAGCTGGGAGGGTCGCTCCTTGTGCGGGGTGTGGGCGTTGTGCGCGGCCTGGCTGTTGTGTGGCTGGCCGTGTGTGTGTGCGTGTGTGTGTATACAACCTGTGCAGATGGTGGTGATGTTCGTGCAGTAGCTGGGAGGGTCGCTCCTTGTGCGGGGTGTGGGCGTTGTGCGCGGCCTGGCTGTTGTGTGGCTGGCCGTGTGTGTGTGCGTGTGTGTGTATACAACCTGTGCAGATGGTGGTGATGTTCGTGCAGTAGCTGGGAGGGTCGCTCCTTGTGCGGGGTGTGGGCGTTGTGCGCGGCCTGGCTGTTGTGTGGCTGGCCGTGTGTGTGTGCGTGTGTGTGTATACAACCTGTGCAGATGGTGGTGATGTTCGTGCAGTAGCTGGGAGGGTCGCTCCTTGTGCGGGGTGTGGGCGTTGTGCGCGGCCTGGCTGTTGTGTGGCTGGCCGTGTGTGTGTGCGTGTGTGTGTATACAACCTGTGCAGATGGTGGTGATGTTCGTGCAGTAGCTGGGAGGGTCGCTCCTTGTGCGGGGTGTGGGCGTTGTGCGCGGCCTGGCTGTTGTGTGGCTGGCCGTGTGTGTGTGCGTGTGTGTGTATACAACCTGTGCAGATGGTGGTGATGTTCGTGCAGTAGCTGGGAGGGTCGCTCCTTGTGCGGGGTGTGGGCGTTGTGCGCGGCCTGGCTGTTGTGTGGCTGGTGGCCGCGCGACGCTGGTAACGCGCGCAGCAGCTGCGACGGGCACGAGCCCGACCTGTGCCCACACCGTTAGTATGCCACAAGCCAAATACACGCAAACGTTTCATTAGTATTGTCATTTAGTCTGTATTCTCCGGTTATTTTATAGTAAACTTTAAGTTAACGACGTGTAATAAGTCTTTAGCGAGCTAATTTTAGTACCACGGAGAGAATCGACGGTAAAATTATGTGACAGAGTAGCAATTTAAACTTTTAGTACCGTTTTTATTCCATTAGCAAAACTTACTTTATTAATAAAGTCAAGGTGGTTAAAAACGCTCAAGTCTCCAAATAAAAATTATATTAAAATTTAGGAAATGCGTTTAATTTGGCTTGTCGCTCAAACACACGTGACAAACAAACACAGTGCTGTTAGGACAATACATTTTAGGCATATACAGTCACACGCTTGGTCAGTCAACAAACAAAATGCATGATGCTAACATATCATTGAAGCATGATCGCACACAAAACAAAACTTCACAGAAACCCCATGTAACAGAAATCTGAGTATTTGTACGCGGCATACAAGTTGATCCAAAGTGGCGAATGCATAGAAACGTATTTTCGGGTCTCATATCAAAATGCAATATGAGAAACGGTTCGAGGGGACCGCCATTTTGTGTCAACTTTTATATCATCGTTTGTATTATGTTGTACTAGCTGTTGCACGCGACTTCGTCTGCGCGAATGTCGGTTATAGCTGCAAAAAAATTACCGCCGTCTGGCGTTGTCGGTTAAAAAAAAATATCAGAATTGCAGCCGTTTGATCGTGAAAGAGTTACAAACATCAATCCATCCATTCGTCCGTCCATGCTTACAAAATCTTGTGTTTATATTATTATTAGGATAAGTACTAACCTGACATGTACAGGGTGATGCTGTTGTGCTAGGTTGAGCATTAGAGAAGTCCCAGGTCCGTCTTCGAACACAGGATTGTCCATACTGTAACCGGCGGGCGGGGGAGACTTGCATTTCTTCATGGCCGCGAGACGCTTCATCAAACTCACGCCCGTGGAGATTGAAGATTTCTCCGACTTTGGCTTATCTTTTGACTGTAACATGACGTTTTTGCAAATATTTTAACAGTATAGACATATTTTTATAATAACTTTCGTGAGGATGATTCATACTTAAAAGGTATAACGGTTCGATTCGCGACCCCGCCGCCGCGTCAGCTTATGATTAAGGACTCCGGTTGGGTCCGAAACTAGTCGGGCTATTCCGATAAATACGCGTGAGTAAACCGTTATACCTTTTAAGTATAGATATAGTTCGTGATGTAATAGTAAAAGTCTTCAACGGAGGCCTCAACTTTGATTTGCTGGTGTTTTCAATTTGTGTTTACAGGCAAAACTTTGCAATCTGAATTGTCTGTCTGTCGCTACTTTTCAGATTACAGAAACAAAAGTGTGAGTGTGTGCGTGTGAATGAATGCCGTCGTACCTAAAATATTGTACTGCCTGCGATTGGCCCGCCATCTATGGACTATAGGTTTTGTGTATAAGATAGAGGATGTATGTTGAACGTACTTTTATGCCAAATTTAGATACTAAACCTTACCTTTTCAGATCTAGGTGTAGTCTGTTGTTGTGTTGTAGGCACAATCCATGGATGACTTGAGGCTTGAGCTGTAAAATATATACGCATATGATAATACATCATATTAACTACGGAAATAAGGCTGAATTTTAATTGAATGAAAGCATATACATATAATAATGGCCTATCGCTACCTCTTAAGCGCCAAAAGAGGTGGCGTTAGACCATTTATTATAAGTACATGCTACCCCGAGCAAAATGTCGAAAAATGGATGACATTCTGATTTGTTTCAAACGTTTTTTTAACTTACTTAAGGGTGTCTAGCCTATGAAAACAAAAGTTGTATATAATCGTTGCACTACGGGTCATAATCATAAATAGCAAATAAAATATTAGCATTCATATATATTTAGTGTATATGTTACAGTCATAGTGATTAATGAGCGATTATACATAATGACTAGTCATTATGGATAATAGCAAAATTCACTAGACAGTGTAATAAATTAATCACATTATCTAGTTATTATTCATAATATCGTGTCAAAGTTAGCCAAAGTAATAATACGGTCTTTATCTTAGGTTCACCCTTGTTTGATCGAACAACGTTTGATATAATATTACTCAATCGAACAACGTTTAAGAAAATCATCACTTTGTATAATGTCGTTTGACATAATTTTCAGTTCGTCGAATATTTATTTGCTATATCAACATTTGCGCTAATGATCAAAAGGTATAATGTTCATTTGATATCCACACTTCTGCCTAAAAAAAAAACCTAACCTAACCTAAATTAGGTGAGGTTAGGTTATTTTTTTTTTTATTTGTTAAAATCTATGTTTATTGAGGTGAAAATATTATTTTATGTTATTTTAATTGTTAAAATAATCTTTCTGATATGTATGCTTAAGGAAAATTGAAATACAAATTTATTCTTAAACGAATATCCACTTGTTTTATCACTTTATCCAATTCTTTGAAGATATTATGTATAATAGCTAGACAGTATACATAATATCTAGATTAATCACTTTGGCTGTAACATATATATGCCAAAGCTTTGTACTTTCTACTCATATCTTAATGTAGGTAGGTAACTATGTTCAAAATAATATATCATTTTAATGTACAACACATATAAAGACTATATTATTATATTTCTACATGTCTCAGCATTCCGGTATTTCTTTTATCACGAGTCTACCTGAACGGTTTACCTTGCAAAGGAAATAAATTTACTCATAGAAAAAGAAAATCTATACAACATCAAAAATTTTCTGTTTCCGTATCAATCTGGTCTACTTTTTACTAGATAACCCAAATCTAATGACTACTATTAATTGTAAGGTTACACAATTATATTTAAGAAGCAATTTATATATATGTGGTAGCGTTTCAGGTCTCACAGAAATACATTATGTACTCACCAAAGAAATCTAGAATTTCTGTTGAAAGACATGGAATAATGACAATATATCATATTAATTATGAGAATGTTAATACATTCTAATAACTAAAATGATAACTAGAAAAATACGATTGATTTACTCTAACTTTTTGTTAACCTAAATATAAATTATTTAAAAAATAAGTCACGTACTTAGACGCGAGGGAAGTATTAGTTTTACATAATTTTAATTATGCTTCAGTGTGTTACTTTTTATAGTTGAAGTGAATGTATTATTACGAATCGACGATGATAAAACGCAAAATGTCGAAGGCTCGGGGTTGCGCCTTAAAGCAAGTGTATTGCAGTTGCGGAAGTAAGTCAGTTTTCTACAACTGCAAGTCTTACTTTGAGGAAGGGCCGCATTTGAATCCTCAAGGACACACTCTTTCTCGCGAAGTGGGTAGAGTCAGACCTACTGACTAAATATAACCGTCGTCGTTTTGACCTGCCCTTAGACATTTTCCACACACGAGGGCAAGGCGCAGTAGGACCTCTTATTCTTATCGCATAGGTGATGAACGACTTGGTGTCAGAGTTTAAGCCGCGCCCGTGAGCCTCTGGCGAAACATTCAGGTGTCAGGCACCGTAGGCATGTGGCGTGAATTCTTTTTATATCATGAATGTTTTTTTTTTTCGCAAGCACGCAAGCACAAAGACGCCTAGATTCCGAACAATCATTTGTGGATCGCACAAATTCTTGTCCTACGCGTAAATCGAGCCGGCGCGGCGGCGACACGTCGCGTACTGTGGTATTTTTGCCGGCATGAAACTTTGACAAGAGTTAAAGCGAGAGGAAAGATGCGTAGTATACAAGTATGTATGTAAAATGACTTCTGTGCATTTCTCTCTTTAGAAGCGTTGCCACGTTACATGTGGCATGGCTACCCGTGTAGTGCAGTAATGTGTGTGTGTACGTACGCTCGGGGCTGCGCGCGCGCGGGGGCGCGGTGGGCGCGGGCGGGGGCGCGGGGGGCGCGGCCGTCAGCGCTGCCACTGACACCGCCGCCGCCACCACCGCCATCTGTGCATACATCTTATAATTACACTCTGCGTTCAATTATAAAGCTTTTTTAATCGTTGCTAGGTACTGAAGAGTAACTAGATGAAGTTTTTTCAGGACTGTTGATTGAGTAGCAGTTAAGTGGTATGACAAAGAAATGTTATGGCCCGTCAGACAAGATTTACGTCCTCGCTGATTTCAGGACGAGCCCGAGACATTTTAATCCGTGCTGACTGTCAGACAAACAGACGAGACGAATCTATAAGAGTTTGTCCTTTGGAGAGTCAGTTTCTACACAGTAAGGTAGTCTTGGGGGTGGATCTACTCTAATTTCACCCCTGTTTGTGAAGCAATGCGCTTTGAAGTTAAAGCCATTGTGGAAATTGAGTGACGCTCAGTGATTGTCATTTGACTACAGAACCTTAAAACAAGTAATATAGAGTTAGTTACATGTTCGTTGATGTTGATCTTGTCGTGTTTGGGGCGCGCGGCGGGCGCGACGTAGTTCCCGGGGAAGACGCCGGCGCGCGCGCCGCGCTCGGCCCAGCCCTTGTACCAGCCGTCGCGGCAACGTTCCGTCACCGTGTACATGCCTGCAATGCAACAATGTCAAACTTAATGTCTTATAAAGATACTGGCTATTGAATTAGTTTTAAGAATTTTACGAAGTGTATTTTATAGAAAGGTTAAGAAAATAAGTTGGAAAAATATATTACGTCTTGTTTAAGGTCTCTATGCATCGATAACGTCACGAATTTCTAGTTTGGTGTCAGTTAAAATCACTTCGTTATTCAAACGTGAATACAGAATGAAGTAGTTTTTAAAGAGAAAAAAAAAGAATTTAGATTCTGTTTCCGGTTTTGGTTACGGAAATTAAATTATTTCGGATTATCCGTTTGAATTAAAAATATTTTTTTAAGAAATTGTCACAAGCTGTTTTATTTTATACTTCGTCTATATTCGAAATTGTCCAAAAGTTTTATTTTTGTATCGGATACCGGACACGAATACATTTTTGTTTCGGAAATTCGATAGTCTTGGTTATGGATACCTACGGAGTTCCATAACATCCCCGTTGGATAATTAATACAATACAACACGCGCAACTAGAGTCAGTAACGTTTTGAATGTGCCTGAAAATGCCTACTCGAAATAAAAAACCTTTTGATTTTGAATACATCAGTATTTATGTAGGCGTGACGTTTATGTATGTATGTAAGTGTGGCATATAACCGTGCAGTTTCCGGTGCGAACATGGCTGACCCATATCCACCAATGGGATACCACCTAGCACCTCGAGTCAACCTCTTGGTGGGGAGTAAACCACCAGCAACAGCCGGCCGTAAAAATATACCGCCAAAACTTTAGCAGCATGGATAAGACATACTGCGCCGACCCCAAATAATAATAATTGGGACCAGGGCAGGGGAATGAAAAATGATGATGTAAGTGTGTCATACTGACCGCCCTTCTTGAGCTCGAGCTCGTCGGGTTTCTGCGGCTTGTAGGGGTAGATGGCGACGTAGGCGGCCGGCAGCGCGCGCTCCGAGCTGCGCGAGCCGCGCCGCCGCCGGTCCACGCGCTCTTCCACAGACATCACTAGCTCTGCTGAGTGCCTGCAATATTACATGTATTTATTATAAGGATCTCTAATAAAGAATACACAAGGTACATTATTAGACAAAAACTAAAAAAATAATAATAATAAGACCTTTCTCGCTATAGTTTGACCATTACCGCTGTACCGCGCCTTAGCCTTTTTGAAATCGGTCAAACATGTAAGGCAGGCCCCCGGTTTCCGGAAGGTTAATGAATTGAATCTGCTGTCAAATCACGATTGCGATTTGACTGACTATTAACAATTAAAAAAAAAAAAACAAATTGTTATTATTCTTATGAGTGAATATATAAATATGTACCATTTTATATTAAAGTTTACTCACCTATTCGGTGTACTATGGTTCGTTTGTAGATGTGTGGAAGGCGTTAGACTGTGTCTCTTCTCTCTGTCTCTGTGATGATGTTCTCTGTGCGTTCTCGTCACCATGTAGTTCCCATCTTTGCCGTGTGAGGGCGACAGCGCCGCCTGCAAGCCTAGGCCGAAGTTCAGCAAAGACTCCGGGCCACTGGACCGCGTCACGTTCTTACTAGACGACGGCGCATCAAGCCTGGGCTCATTATTCTCGTGATTTTCATTTTGATTCTGATGATTCTGCGACGTGTTACTGGCACCGGATGCGTTTAACTTCGGGCTCTCAGACGGCGGTAAGCTAACGTTGAGAGAAGTGTTCGTGGCTGTCGAACTCTCGTTCAAGCTCAGCACTCCCATGGAAGTGTTGAGAGACTCGTCGTTGTTCGTTTCGTCTTCTGTAGCGTTGGGTTGGGTGGGGTGTGTGGTGGCGATGACGGTGGCGTTGCGTTCCGTGTTGTTGTCGGGCGAGCTGGGCACGCTGGGCTCGTTGCTCTCACAAGTACTGGTATCAGAGCTAGTAGTGGGAGTTGTGGTACAGCTGACGCCGACGGACGCTGTGTTCATGCTGGAACTAGAGTCTGAACTCACATTGTTGGCGTTGAAACTAGCGACGGATATCGGGAAATGGTCGTGGGTGCGAACATTTTGATAGGACGTTTCGAGTTTGTGTACGGGGGTGCTGTAAGCGTCGTATTTGACTGAGCGGAGTCGGTCGAGGTTGTCGCTGATGCGAGGGGCGCTGTGTAATGCTAGGCCACCGGTTAGGCCTCCGGTCAGTCCGCCCAGGCCGCCGCTCGACGGGAATTGGATGAGGTCTAATGAGTGCTTGCTGTGGGCCTCGACAATGTTCCGCGCCACGCTCTGCTGGTAGGCCGTCGGCTGCGACTGCGACATGCTGCCCATGTTCTGGTAGTTGCTTTGCACAGTCGTTGGCGTCGACATCGACATCGGTTGGTAACGATGGGAGTTCTGCAAAAAAAGGATTTTATGTACTCTCAAATCAGCTTAAAATAAACTTATGGATATTTAAGATGGAGAAGTAAAGCATGACATGTTTAAATACAAATGATGAAAACTCAGTACTTTCTACTACACACCAGAATTCTATCCATTTAAGTGAGGTAATTAAAAAGAAATTACTACTTAAAAATCAAATAAAAATAAATAAAGATAAAATAAGTTTATTGAACAACACAAGTACACACTTCAAACATAAATAACAAAAATAAAACATGATACACAGTCAGTATTTTTACAATGAATATGATGTCTGTTATATTAAGACTCGGTGTGGTATTGTGTGTCCAAAAGGCCAGAGCTCAGCTAATGCTGGTATCTGCAACGCTGGGCGGTTGAAGGCGGCTGTCGGAAAAACTTTATGTCTTTAACTCATAAGACAATTAACTTCAACATATTAAATTAGATATCATTCCGAAACTCTTGACTTTCATTATGGCAAATAAAGAAAATTCATTATTTGTTGTTCAATTCTTCATTCAACCAGAGGGTAATGTTATCTAAGCTAGGTTACGAATCTATTCTTTTTTCAGTTTGTACTTCAAATCCTTACTTCTTTTTTTTTTTACACCATCATATACCGCTTGCAAATATAACGAAATAGTACGAAAATATATGCATTTTACAAGCGTATATTTTTCCTATCATAAATAAATAAAAATTCTTCAACATTAGCATAACGCCATCTAGTCTCAAATTAAGTATACGAGAGTATAGATATTAACCTGTGCATGATGCCTGTGGTCGGAGTGAGAGGGACGCGAATGCTCCGGTATCGGCGGCACAGGACGGTTTAACGGCACGCTGAAAACACAAACAATTACATATTAGTAAGTATAGAGTATCATTACTGTTTTGTTGGCTTTTTCTTAATGGGACTAGCCTCCCATAAATGCTCTTTATTGCAACTCCTGTAAGCCATGATTGAAAATGAAACGAATGAATACCACCGAATCATTTCAGCTCAGTGTGTCCCAGCTAAGGCTAATCAGACTACTCGCCGACTGCAATCGGACTGCACGTTTGATTTGCAGTTCTATTGCAGTCGTGTCAACTGCATTTAAACTGCCCTTGAACTGAAATTTACAGTTGAAATGCAGTCCATCTGTCTAGAGTCTAAAATTTTGGCTGTCTTGAAATCCAGAATGAAATAACTTAGAAACCGTAAAAAGGAGGAAATTAAGGCGTAAAAATACATGTTCCATTTCAGGCAACTGCCAGCGGAACACAAATAAATCTATATTTTAGACGACAAACGGGACTTATAAGCGATATAATTCGATATTTCTTTCCTCCATGTTCATCGCGAATAAGTCCCGTTTGTCGTCTAAGATATGTGTACAAGTCGCGAAAGTTTAAAATCATTAACAAATATTTTTTTATAGCTGTTTGTACCTGCTCATAAGCTGCCTGGCGGCCTGGTTGAGCTCGACGAAGGCGATGGGGAAGATGCCGACGCGCTGCTCCAGCCGCCCCTCCGCCCAGTTGTCGTCCACGCGACGGTGGACCGTTATTATTGCACCTGTAACATTGTCACACTATGTTATAGTCTACTGAAAAGTTATATTTACCTTTTTTTTCACGGGAAATCATAAAATAACCCCGCCCGCTGTGGGTGCAGCGGGAGGGAGTGTCAGACTTTTACTGACTAAAACCCACTATGTTCCTCTTGGAGCCCTTTGGGTGCCGGGGTCGCGGTAACTCTCACGAACATCCCGCGGCAAGTTATATTTACCTTGCTTCAAATTATTTTTTTGATGGAGTAAATGATAGTGTGACGTCTGATAGGGGAGAATGGAAGAAAAAAACATGTTGCGCCGACTTCAAGTAAAATGGGATAAGGGCAGGAAGATGATGGTGTGTGGCTAGTATTTTTAAGTAACCTAATTTGTATCTGAGTGAGAATCGAACCAACAACCTTCGTTATAGCAGTCAGGGTCACTATGACAATCATAATCAGTGTAAATACTTTGTAAAACAGTTGTAGTACCTTTGTCAAAAGCCAGACAGCCCTCTTCATCGGGCGCCGACATCCGAAAGTCGTACAGCGCTTTACACAGCGCCGTAGCGACGGGAAGGGGTACCACCACCTAGAAACATTACAAAATTATATTAATGTTATAACTTTTAAATTAAAAAAAAAATACGGTCTAACACGTCATAATACTTCATATCATATTAAAACAACACAAAAATATATACTTTTTTATATGCTTTGTAACTTTAATGTCATGGCGGTTTCTTATTTCAGATTATTCCATAAATAAATGTGATATCCAAAATTTTGCAATATCGTATCCGTTCGCATGGCAGCTAATAATATTAGCCCAAAAATATTTCACTGCTTGATAGAAGCCTCTTCCCAAAAAGGGATGGTCTGAGCATTGATCACCACGCTTGCTCACTGTGTGGCTATTACCAGAGTATAATAATATATACAGTATGAAATCTTTATATAAACCGACAACGCGAGTTATGCCTACGCTATCGGAACATGGCATGACAGTGACATAATACAGTTGCAAGCGTGTCGCACTGACAAACGGAAGGTTTGTCGTTGATGTAATTAAATGCTGCAGGTAGGCAGCCCTATCGCTGGTACGTACCGCGCGGCTGTACGCATTTATTTAAAAAAAAATGGCCGAGTATAATTTCTGTACGTATTTATACTGTGTAATTAATTTTGAAATATAATATGTAAAGTAGTATTGCATAAAAGCGGGCCTACCTGTACATATGTGATCGGAAACGTGCCGCTGCGACCCGAGCATTCTCCTTGATACCAAAACGGATCCAATTTCTTCTGCAACAGTATCGTTTCACCTTTCTTGAAAGACATGTCCCTGTAAATAATAAGAGCGGAATATTTATTACTGTAAGACAATAAAAGTATTTTTTTTTAAAGATATATTCGTTCATAATCAGTACCTATGATTATATTTTACATCCCGCAGAGAACGGTTAATATTAACATTAAAATAAATTGTCGAAAAATTTTTACTCAAATAATACAATTTATGGCCTTGTGGTCGGTTAAGGCAGACAAATAAAAGCGCAATTTTATTAGATGGACATTATTATTTAATAGTGTATGTTCTCGTAGTGCGCAGTAATCATTCTGGTAAGGCATTTTTATATCTGTAGACATAATTTTATTAACGTTAGCTACTGTCCATGTATACTCCCGTATACTATTTATGTATTCTGAATCTGGCATCGATTTTTAATAATAACTTAAAAAGTCCTACGAAGAAAATACTTAAAATGATATTAAAAAATGAAAAATTATAGGTTGACCCATACCTACTTCGTCGGATGGTATTTTTTTGGGTGAATTTATAGCTCTCACAAATAAGATGCCTTTTTACTTTAAAAGAATATCCAAAATCGGTTCAGTTGATTCTGAGATTGCCCCTAATAAGCTCACAGACTTTACTTCTCTATATTACTATGGAAATATACTCGTACATTAGAAATAACATAAGGATGTAACCGTTTACCATATCGCATTACCTACACAGCGTGCATACCGACAGACGGACACCAGTAATCGTTTCGTGAGCCACTGTATTCAAGCCCTATGAGTCACAATAACAATATAATGCATCAAGTTCAATGCTTACTAATTGAAAATAAGTGGTTCACACACCGACTTTAATCATTCAAATAACCCTTTTTGAGTGACTCACGCGTTTTGGTATTGTTGACATTAGTTGGTGATGAAATATTATTTATAGATGTATAAGCAATTTTGGGGTTTTTTTATGTGTTTGTATTAATTTGATATTGTCTGCATGTATTGATAGGTAATTAGTTTATTTAGTGAACAATTTACAAAAGTGCAAGTTCTCATTGAGTATATTACATAGTGAAGAGAGTCATACCCGTGATTACACGTTTGCCTACATATTTTAAATCAAATAGATAATAATAGTTACATTGTACGGTTTACTCACGCGTATTTCTTGGGAATGACCGACTAGTTTCGGACCAAATCAGAGGACTTTATGAATTTGCCACACGAAAATTATTATAATACAAATAAATAACGTTCTTGACGTTTTAGGGTAACAATGTATTTTTATTTTCATAAGCGACTAACCATTTTATAGGCATCAAGACTAATTAATTATTGCACATAATTATGCCACAAATATACGTAGGTACAGCTGATGGACCCACGTGTAAAGTTATGCACTAGGTCTGTGATCTCTGCCTACCTCCAAGGGAAAGAGGCGTGACGTGTATGTATGTATGTAAGTGGTACACGCCCCAAGTCTGAAAGAATATCCGCGACACAAATATTTGCAGTCTTAGTTGATAACGCCAATCTATCCGTGCCAAGCGTCGGGTTTTCTAGTATACAAAGCAATTACTTTAGTATATAAAACAATTACTTAATTGTACCGTGGGTGGGAGGAATAGGTACTCGACTGAACTTGCAAACTCATCGCTTTAAAGAGTGGGCTGATTTCGATACAGGTCTCTAAATGAAAATTCATTTTGACGTCGAATCTTAGGGATTTATGGAAAACCGCTCAGCAGTTAGGATTTTTTTTTAATATTTCTGACTATACTCCATTTGTTTAGGTAGTTAACTAAATGTAAACAATCTTGGCGTTACTTTTTAACCAAAAAAATAATTTTAAATTTGGATATTACTGCTTATAAATCAATTAACTATAGTTTTAGAAAATCTGAATGTATTTCAAGTTGTAAAACGTATTTTACATTTTTAAAGATCACATTTTGTTTAAAAGACATACCAAAATTGTTTACATTTAGTTAATTACCTAAACAAATGGAGTATAGCCGACACGCGCTGTCTTTATTAGGCAGTATTTTACGGTGTGTTTTATAACCTATGTCGCAATAATGTAGTTTTTAATTGATAAAAACAATCGAAATCTGAATCTGAAACTACCGCTACAACGTCACAAGCTTTACCTCTATTGATCTTATATATTAAAGTCTCGTGTCACAATGTAACCTTACTCCTCTGAAACGGCTGGACCGAAATTTTGTATATGCATTCAGTAGATCTGAGAATCGGTTACTATTTGTTTTTCTTCCTTATTTCTTATTTTTGGCAAATCTTTTTTCGCGGGAGTGTTACTAAGGCGTATGAAGTCGCGGGCAACAGCTAGTATCGTATACAAAACGAAGGTTTTCTCATTATAATATGCATAGCAACACGAAGTTGTGAATAAACGTCGATTGCCTCTCCTCTTATCAAAGGTCTTTGTAAGTTGAACCGTACCGAGAGTACCGGTAGTGCAACATTATCTCAACAAATAAATCCAAAGTAATTTACCGCGCTCAGTAAACATTATGATTCATTTATTACGCATTTAATAATATCTAATCATTTTTCCGATATCACGCACTACTTTCTTTAAGTATGCGTTCATGGTATTACGTGTCAATTTAATAAAATATTGTATAATGATTATAAATCACCATCAAAGTTCATCACTTAATTAAATCTCTACTCGATATGTAACTTGTAAGCTGTGATAGCCTAAATGGTCATTGCGCAGGACTGTCAATCAAAGGTCTCGAGTTCGATCCTCACGGCGCCCACCGACTTTTGGAATGTTGCGTTTATCTTATAAATAGATATCACAGATTTCGTACTTCGGAAGGCATGTAAAAATGTGTTTCGGATCGCCGTCCCATCGAGTTATGCTAGTAGAGGAACAGTAAGCACCTGTGTTAGCGCACACGCTTGTGCATTATAATATGTCCCGCGTAACTGTCTGGTAACACTGGCCATCGAGGCCAAAATCGGTCCCGACATTATTATTATTAACTTGTAAGTATCCGCCATAGTTCTAAATGAACAGAATTTTGCAATAACTAAGAAATTTATCGCTTAAAATAATTATAAATTATGACTAAATAATTAAATATTCGTTTATTACCTAATTTAGTCTTCTATATTTTCCCCAACGAACAGTATTCGTAATATTTCTAAAAGTTGATATTCTGTAAGACTTCTAAGATCCGTATCAAGCGCTGCATACTATAATAATATAATACACAGAAACAGTTACCATAGCTTTCAATAAATTCAAAAGCATCAAATTGCGACTATTGCGGTGTCCGTACATCCTTAACATTTCCCCACTATAACGTGAAGCTTTAGTAATCAAATTACGTGCATCGAGCATGGGAAATCTATTACTATTCTCAGCAAATAATAACATTAATCTATTTTGAAGTAAGCAATAATTAATGCAATCGAAACGAAATGGAAAATTGTTATTAACATAATTGTATAATTTGTCACGACAGATGGGCACGCTTATTGAACATGTGATGTATCGAAGATTTTCGTAAGACTAGAGATCGGACGAAATTAGGTGGCGTTTAGAAAATATTAATGTAGATAAATAATGTTAAATATCAAGTTTTCTTTTGGAAATATTTGGTGCTTAAATGTTATTATATTAGTTAAAAAATGTAGGAAATGTAGGATGTCATTCGCATCAGAATGAATTATAATTGTGCCATAGAAATATAGTCCTTATTTTACATTTTAAAGGTACAAGGAAAAGGTAATAACCGAAACTACATAGTCCAGCATTATTATAAATTAAAATATAAAAAGCAAATCACTTTTATTACTTTATTGTCGAATTACGCGAGACTGTAAGAGTATCACATTCGCTTTGCATTTCATATTAGACAAACGAGGTTTTATGTAATTTCGTCTCAGTCTGGAAGCGTCCCTAAGAATAGTCCTCCGTCGCATTTTATTACAACTATCACAAGTTTGATGACACTTGATCTCTGATAGACATTTGTTTTGTCTACCTGCCTCAATGTATTATGAGATTTTGTTTTCTAGATCAATACATACCTGTATTTTATCTTACAGAGCAATTTGACATAATCTGTATGACACTTACGTCAAATATCTATCCTACGTAGGTACTAAGTGGGTAGATATTGATATTGGAAGAAAGGTATTTTCTTAATAAAAGTGATGTATTCTATAAATGTCCGTTTCCAGAAACTAACAATTTGCTTACTCTGTCCATCAATGGGATATTGTTAGAATTGCCGAGGTGTGTCGCATCATATAAACCAGCTTACCTATTATGTTGAAGCTAGATTATTGAATACCTAAGACATTGAAACATTTCCTACGTTCAATTTTCTTCTGTTATAATGCAGAGTATTCCAGAGTCTTAATTCAAGGTTCAAAGAAATTTGACCCTTATCCTAATTTTCTTAAGAAGTAAGATTGGACTCACCCTGGTTCCTTAGATATATAGTCGTAGAGTGCTCTTGCGTGAGGCGGCAACTGTTTACCGTCTCTCCCTTGGAGTCCAACTTGGCCCTTTAAAACAAAAAGCATATTAATCTCAGTCTCATCTGTATCTTAATAATAACTTATTTTTTTCTAAATTTTTTTGGGTGGGGTTTGACCACCAACGGGACTTCATAGGCAAAAAATTACGCGATCAACCAATAGCCATCGTCGGAAAGAGTGAAAGCAAGGTCTTTGCATTGCAGTGGGGTAGTTCAGGCGGAAATAATGATACACCAGTGACACTACACATATTCCTAATTATATACCTATGGATCGACGTTAAAGACAGTGTTAGGTTAAAATCAGATTTCAAAAGTCAGAGGTAATTGGCACTTTTTGGAGGACGCTTACATTTAGCAAAGGATGGCCTTAGACTGATATAATGATGACGGTAAATCTTGAAATATGACCAAATCCTCATCAGTGATGCCGCGATTGATGTAGCTAAATAATGGGCGCTTAAACTTAAATAACACCACCACACCGTAACACATCCACACGAAAGGAAGAAGAAAACGGTTTCAAAGACAGCCTACCTGTACATGTCCACTGCGCGAGGTCCTCTGGCCAGTCACTAGTTTCCTCGGAGCGGAGTTCTTCATGCCTTCGAGTATCCTCATGAGGAGGACGTTCGGAGGCAACTCCTCTACTTTCACTTCGACGAGGATCCTGCATTCCGGACATCTTAGCTCTTTGTGGGATTCGACTATCACCTGTAAATGAGAGATTTTCGATTTTAGTCATAAAAAGGCAATACACTACAAACTAATACACTTACATAATCTAAACTTATCTAATATTTTTATTTTTAGACACTTAAGGTTCAAATTTCAGTCTCACTGTGTTCGCAACGCAGTTTTAGGACCTTAAACTTGGAACATAAGACGATATGGAGACAACCTACGAAAGTTGAGAGATATTGTCATAAAAGATAAATGTGATCACTTGAACCACTTCGAAAGGTAAACAGCTTTAATCTTAGTAATTTATTGTTTATAAATTGCTGGGATACGAATTACGATGTTATTTTTGTATTTGAGTATCCGGCCGGATTTGACTCAGCCGAAATTGTTAACGTTTATCATCCCACATTATCTACAGTGATAAATCGAGGGGATTGAATCGTATCTTATTAATTTGAACTGTTTGTGGGCTGGATCATTAATAGCTTGTATCGGTTTGGTACATGTATGACTATTAAAACAGCCAATTCTTTCCGAAAGGAACTGGCATTCAATCCAAGCTGTTCGCATGTTACGCACAATTTAGGAAAACATAAAAAGTACTAAATACATTCCGGTTTAGTTTAAAAACAAAAGAAAATTAAATTTCTACGTTTAGACAGCCTTGGACCACGATAATCACGAACTTAAGGCAAATAAGATAAGAAATAAAACGTAGTGAACATATTCAAATTGGTAAGCTCACAGAAAGGTCGTGATGTGGGCGAATCAAATTGTTCAGTAATTCGACTGAGAATGGAAGAAACGTAATGTAAAATAAGTGAAGTAGTAATGTATGCACATGGATAATATTCCACAGTTTACAGAGGAAATATGAAGGAAATGGAAAATAGACTTTGGCAAACCGTTATTTGATTCCACTAGAACTTAATCATGAACGTTATGAAACATCCACCCAAGGGACGATTTTTATAGTAAGTATTAGGAGTACAAGTATAAATAATAACATTCAAAATATAGCACACGTTACTTGAAACCGACAAAATATGATGTTTGAATTCCAAGTTCCGTAAATAAAAAATACGACAACCCTTCAGAATATTAGAATACGGCTTCAAATACTACCTGTAGCCTATAACATTCAAGTTTTCTAACGATACATCAAATTTTGCCAGCATTTTAACATAAATAATCTACAAAATTACGAACTATAACCAACCCTATCACTACTTGTCACAAGTCATGATGAATGCTTGCATTTCGTACTTAGGCTTAATTAAAATTACATATTCAAGTAGCATATCAGTATTTTTTTTAAGCGCAGAACAGTACAGCAGTTGAAAACAATTAGCTAATGGAAGCGTGTTTGCGTCGAATCGCATGTCTGTCAATTAACGTAGGTGTTTCTGCCAAAACGGTCAAGATCAATGTGACATTAATAGCAATGCAGCGAAGTAATTTTGCAAAGAAGAATGTATAATTTAAACCAATTGATTTTATAAGTGCTCTTAAATAAACTTTTTATGTAGGTGCAGGTGTGGAAGAGAGACGTCGCTCTACGCCGTATATTGCTGTCTTGCTTCCACAGCGGCATGTCGTAAGAAGTGATGGTAGGTCCCGTAATGATGTTGAACCTTAAGCAAATGTATGGTGTGTGTGTGTGGTTTCTTGTTATTGCCTGAGGATGGCAGTCAATTGAAATTTTAGGAATAGCAAATTCATTGTGTATTCTCTCTAGTTTAATAAACCATTATTTGATTGGACACATTAATTAGTTTCGTTTGAAGGTGCACCCGTAGAAACCTGTCTTATTTTCTAATAATAAAGATACGACTATTCAAGTTTGTATTAATATTACAAAAACAGCGAAATTTGATTACATATCAAAACAAATATGGAGGTCGTAATACTATCTTATCAGATATCGGGTTTGTAAGTCAAGGTGGAACGAATTGGAAATTGAATGCCTACTGAAATATTATAATTGTTTAGGGAAAGTACGGAAGTAAAAACGTAGGAACAATTGCAAAGATAAAGGAATATACATATTAGCGTTATTTAGATTTCCCTTATTTCTGCAAGGTTGTTTAATAAAACAACAGGTAAAACTTAATATTACATTATCGCGATTTGAGATTAAACAGCTGTTGAACAATTTTTGTTAATCAATGTTTCAGAAACTGCTTGAAGGAAGGATAGTCAACTTCTGCACCATAGCTTACTTCTCCAAGTCTACATTTTGTTTTTTTTTTATTACTATTTGCAAATCAACTCTTTCGGAAAGATTTGATGTTGAGTATTGAGTCCAAAAAAGCCGCATTTTAAAGCTTATAAAATTTTTGCTTTAAACATTTCTCTTTTTTATATCTACATGTACCTCACCAATTGCAAGGGCTTACCAATAACTATATTATTACAGTTGTGGAAGAGAGACGCTGCTCTCGACAGTGTAGTGCGCTACCTCGCTTCTACATCTACAATAATACTATTTTTAGAGGTGATTAGGCCCTCTGAAGGTTAGCCGTCAAGCTTTTATAATTGTCTCGGTCGACAGCCAGTATTATACTTAACACAATCGAAGTATGTTGTGTGTTGTATCGTCGCTTTTAATTCTAGCAAAACAAATCACTTTGATACACTACACACTTAATTTACAATTACGTTATTCCGGTTTTCAATTAAAAAAAGTTTTGATGGATATCGGTTAGTTTGTTTAATTCCTACAACTTTTTTTAGCAAGTAATAGGTTTATTTTTAAGGTAGACCTTTTTGGAATTGAGATGAAGGTATCACTCTCACTATAAATAAATCAATTTATTTTATGTAGAGAAACTATTCTGAAAATAGTGTGATCGTTGACATTTAAACGATTCTATTATAGTATTTTACTTCGAGACAAAAATATCAAGTCTTCAGAATAAAAATGTCACGTGTCACACAAAGCGACGACAAATAAACTGTACCTACGTAGTACGTTGTAATTAATAAGAAAAAATACAAAGAACATAATCAAAGCAATATTTTCAGCAACTACACTAAGAAAACAAAAAGTAATGATACTATTATTTGTAACAAGTGGAATACTTTAATACTATCTGAAAAACATCGCGTGTTTGCCAGAATCACTCATCTCACATTATCGTTTTTACTGAACATTCATTGGATTTGATAAAATATTAAATAGAACATCTCGCTTAACAGATACATCAGTAACTTTTATAACTTCTTTAGCATTAGCTCTCAACCACTCCACCATTGGGGTATCCACAAATAAATACTGCGTTTCGGCTTTGACGGTAAATATAAATAAACAATCACGACCCTATACATTAATCCTCGGCAGAAACGGGCAGTTCTATTTATACGGCCCCCGTCTGAAATGTACCGACGGACAACCCAGTGGCGCATATCTGTAAGTAGGACAATTAGTGATCAATACCATATCTAGGCCTGTTTGAAGAACTTGATTATGTAAATAATGGTTCTATTTGGTTTTTTTATTTAGTTTAGTTAAGGGTACATGAAAGCAATTAGAAGTAAAGTAAGCTTAAGATACATTTTGATACAATAACTCTAGGAATAAAGCTCGTGGTTTCTACGTATTAAACACTAAGCATTTTTTTTAACAAAATAAAATAAAACAAGCATAACACGATTGTCAATAAAAGATAAAAGTTAAATCGTTACACAATTCTATGTAAAGACAAATTTCTACAACAGACTACCAAAGTTCAAGAATCAAAACAAGAGGTAAGCATTTGTTTGTGACATCAAATTGATCTGGGTACTCGGCCTAGCCTAGGGGCAAAACAGGACCGAATATTAAAAAAACCTCGTCTTGCGAATACATGCCTAGTTGCTAAGTTTAATGGATTGCCGAGTATTGATCTTTCTCTATCGCCTTCGTCTGATCTCATTGGATGATCCAAACAAACTTTGGGTCAATCGTTTACCCATTCAATCTGAAAAATATTCATAACAAGCATTGCGTAATTTTAAACAATCTGACCTTTGTGTTTAAAGTACGGATTGATAGATCTTTTTTTATTAATTTTATGAATGCTAGTCTGTTCGTTAGAGTTATAAGACAAAGCACCAATGTGTTAAATCTTGACACGGGGTGAGCTTAAACTCACAAGATCTTTGAAACTGAAGTAGGTAAGTAAAAGTAAATGAAGGTCATTTCAAAATAGAGCAAATTACACTGTTCCTTATGACTCAACATAATAATATTATCATACAATCAGTCGCATGACATCACGTAAGTAACGAGATTATGGAACCCAGTAAAAGTGTGCCATCGTCTGAACTATCGTTCCAAAGCGATCGATAGTCTAAAATAAAGCGTTCGCGTCAGACAAATAGGTTTCACAAAGACATAAATAAGTCTGGAAAACTAAAACGGCAGCTTAAAATGGAAATCTATTTAAGTAAAGCATTTCAAATTGTTTTAGAATTATTCAGAACATGTTGGTATTTTAGGTATGTACAGCATATTAGTTAAGCATGTACTTTCTGTAATTAACCGTGTTTTGGGCATTATAATGATTCCCGTCACGAAATTTTGCTTATTAACATTGGTTTTGAACACAGGGAGTATATGAATATGAAACAAAGACCTTCTTATACAGCAGCTGACAATTCCTCTGATTCCACTACACTTGGCAATACACATCAACCTATTGCTAGGCTTAAATTAATTCAAACTCCTGATCTGTTAGCAGCTGACCTTAGTTATACAGGAAGAGAAGAGATTGCCAGACCAAAGGTATTCCATGTAGGATGCCAACATTTCTGCCGAGAATTTGATCCCTAAATAGTATTTAGGCATTCCTTTACGCTTAGGGAGTTATGATTTATTTAGTACGAAACAAACGGAAGCAGTACCTATTACAAATTTTGCTAAAGCAGAACAAAGTGAAGTAGTAAAACATATTATGGCATCACAAGGAATTTCGTCTATGAATGGCATGGATAAGAATGATATCAATAAAACAATAAGAGTGCAAGTTATGCTACAGTTTTACGTATATGTATATGTAATATACGCTACCGGTCCAATATCGCCACGACGAAGAATAGCGCCAATCAACGCCGCGTAATGCCCTTTTTCGCTTCCATAACTGCAAATCCTAGGTACCTCAAGAGGGGATGGTTGAGACCTCAATTAGCCAGATCTTGGTAACAAATATGTGGCTTGTCTCTCGTAAATACTATCGTCACATCATAACAATACATCATAGTGTATGTGTGTCAACACGCATGTTGGCGCCACATTCAATTGGCATAAGGTCGTTTAATTTGATCTAGTAAAAATAAGTGTCATTTAATAAGACCTAATTCATTGAAATATAGACATTTAGATATACCTATTTTGAGACTTCTCAGTGGCTGTCTATAACAATGTGACAGGATACATAAATGACGCATCAACGTCATGGTAGGTAGTGTAGATAAACGTATCGTAACAATCAGTAAGATCTATATCAAAAACCTCTTGTAACCTGAAACCAGATAAGTAGTAAGATAACCTAGGAAATAACTTATACACAAAGATTTTCCAATGCAAAAGACGAGATATACCGATGATCCAACGTAAGTACATAATTATCTGACTGAACTGCGTATGGTGCAAACTACAAATACAATTTACAATAAACAAATGGGAGGTAAGATCAAAACAATGACTGCTTAGAAAATTATTGACCTTAAACTGAAATATTACAGGCAGTACAGATATCAAACGTTAGCCTAGCAGGTTGCATCCAACGGCTAGATATTAATAGCAGTAACAATTTGCCAATGCCTCCGGCGCAGTCTGGGGAACGGCGATCGAAAGGTCGAGGGTTCAACTTATGCCCCATTGTGCTATAGTACTGGGCATGTGCAAAAACTTATGTATGGCATAGCTTACGCCCTTCGCAGAAACTGTTAACCGGCAGTTGGAAATGAGTGACTCTAGTAAAGGAGGATTCCTAATAAACTCTGTAAATCACATGCGCTATGATCTACCATATGACCAACCTCTGTACCTATGTATCACAAATAAAATATTTCTGATTTCACATTAAAAAACACTATTCTTAGGAAAGAAAGCTCAGATCCCACAATATCCTTTTCCAAAACCAATTTAACGAATTTGCCTACGTTTCAATAGATGAATACAATGTAAAATGTCAAGGAATATACCAGCTAGAAATAGTCAAGGTGACGTCCACGATTTCCTTTTTATACTCAACGTTTTTGTCATACTATTGGGTTGTCGTTGCAAATTCAGTCTCAAGTAACAATACGTCAATAATCAGTATATTCAGCATACCGTAAACGGACAAGGCAATACGGCATATTAAAGCTAATTCCGGTGGTAACGAAAGTTGACCTTAACAAAAAAAGCACACTATTATATTCACACGAAGAAGAAAAAACACATCTAAGGAGGTACTCGTAATTAAGGTAAACGAGTATTAATATGTCGATGGATTAATTATTTTATCATTAAACGTAATACGTTTAGCACGTTAAAGTGCAATACTCACAACATGTCAACACAATAGTGACGCAACGATTAAATAACTATTGTTTTAGTATAAACAATCATATCTCAAGTAGAACAACAGGTACAGGTGTTTCATAAAGTTCATTGATGCGGCTGTCATTGATTGATTTTAATCATTGGAGATCGCTGACCTGTGTCCTTAGTACAAGACGTTGCCTTGCCTTTTAGTGGGACACATTCAGTTGATAATGTTTAAATGCTCATTGACAATAATTAAATTATTCCTTTACACTGTCAAATGATATGGACCTTCTTAGTACAACACCTGTTCCGATCAAGTACCTGCAAACGGCAATTTCAATCAAGAATTATTTATTGATGCAGTTCGATGCCAAAAACTGACCAACAGCAACTTTCTAGTTGCCAGGCCTGTTGCATACAGACGTAAGGTATTTACTGCGTATTATGTCATCGCGACGAAGGTAGAGTTATATAAGGGACCGCTTTAATTAAACGCAAGGTAAAAACGCATAATGTGTCGCTGGCCCGGTGTTGGGAATTGTTAGACACGTGCACGTAAGCGCGCCCTTAATTCCCGACCGAAACTGTACCACAATTTAACGTAGCATTTCATTTCGGAGCACGAGTAACTATTCTGCAAATTAAGTCTCTTGCATATGTCGCAATTTTTCGCAAGTAGCATTAACTGACTAATTTTAAAGATTGTTGATATTTTTTTTATAGCTGAGGGTTCAGAGATCCTTTCACTCATTGTGCCTATGACCACATCAGCTGCATTAACCAACCCGCATTACCCATCCCAATCCTCTTTCAATTCTTTGTTTGGCTTAAATATGACATCTTCTATAATGGCCAAGTAAACAACAATGAAACCTGACGTAAAACGCTTATCACAAACAAACAAGTCAAAGTGAAAAAGGTATAAATCTACCAATTACGTAGTGACGTATCTGAATGTAAAATGAATGAGTGAGTGATTCAGTAGTGAGTCAAAGCGAACGTTTAGATAGGGAGGGCTAACGAGTGCTTATTTACGAAGAGTGACGGTGAAGCAGGATGTGGTTAGGAGTGGGGGGGGGAGTGTCACATTAATCGTGATAGTGTATTGACATTACAATCTAACGTGTGACTTATTAGGAGTTCAGTTCTATTGCAATCGGTATGCAACTATATCCGTATTTAGATATTTAAAGAAGGGGTAAACAGCTGGTCTGTGGTTGACATACGACAGAAATATTATTTCTTCAAAACATGGTGGACACAACGAAATTAAAGTTATATCGTTGCGGAAACTTTGTTTTTTTTTAGTGTAGAACAGTGTAAAACCCAAACAATTTTGGACAGAAGTTTTGTTTTGGACCTACCAGAAAAAATATGAATAGTTCATTCGAAGGAAAAAGTGAAAAACGTTATTTCCTTAAAATTATTGTTCGTTATTCCAGTGCATGACATAAAAAATTAATGGTTCCTAAAATTTCGGAACCACAGAAGATAAAGCTCATGATTAAAATGTTCCAAGCGATGTAGTTCGACATTTTGTAACAGTCATGTGTCCGGGACTCACAAATTGGGGCAGCGCAACATAAACAAGCACTACCGGTGCACGACGAGCTAGTGTTTAGTATAACATCACGGCTTTATTAACAGGAGTTAGGCAGAAATGTTTTATACTCGAAGTTTGTTGGGGCTTTTCTTTTCCATGGCCAGAAAACAGAGGAAAAAGGAGAAGTGACGAAGAAATTATTGACGTTCATATCAGCATGATCAGGTCAGTTTAGCCGTTTTTCGTATAAAAAATATATAGCAGGTGCCTTTGAACCTCCATGACATTGATACATTAGATTAGTTTTTTTTTTACTTAGTAGCGATGACAGCATTAATATTTATTAGTCACGGAGGGTTCGGAGAAACATGACAAAGCAGGCATTAAATAATTAAGAAGTTAGCTTTTGATGAAACTTGAACAGTAGCATAGTTCAAAAGTTCGTTATTTGGATTCCACTAACAACGTGTAGCCAGAACTCCAGAAGATAATAAATACTAAATCATCTATCTATGGCAATAATCAATGAAGACAAAAGAAAAACAGTTCTTTGTCTGTATAAAATTATACCGAAACATATTTATGATAGTAGTAAATGTGGTTGCATCCTACATTTTCATACCAGCTACTGTAATTTTAATTACAAGTTAGCTTATACCAGAAGCAGTCGACATGCTAACATTTTGACAATTTGGACAACGAAACTTCCTTTTATGTGTTTCAGAAGGGATTCTTGGCAAAATTTAGGCGCGTTACGGCCTCAAGTCGCCTCATACATTCACAAAAACACAATTACTTTGCCAAATAGGTGCGCGATGCCAACTGAAAACATGAAACGTTTGGCAAAAATATGACATAACGATGATAAGGTTAAATTGTTGCCAGTATTATTGTGCTTCTACTAATTCAGTAAGTATCGGGAGTCAGAGGGTATAGCATTTTTTTTAGAAAGTTTGTTCGTTTTTGGAAACTTACTGGTTTTTTAAGGAATCTACAATTAGATTTATTTTAGGGTTTAGTTTATCCATTCAAATACGCTGGTGTACAATTGCTCGGAGATTCAGTCAAAGATCGTACAACATTAATGTTCTAGAATAATAGCTGTACTGGATACCCATGAGCTACATTCACGAATAGTTTTTAATAATTGTGCCTGGTTCAATGCGTTTTAAACGTTTCTTGTACTAGTCTGACGAATGACGACTAATTTCCAAAGGGACGGCCACAGATCTGCGCCCGTCCGGAGTTTAGACAAGTCGTATTTATACAATTGAGTCATTTAGCTATCCTCTAAGTAATATAGTCTAACGATGCACGTTAAGATGACGTCATTCGTTTTAGCTATGTCTGCTAACATCCTCTGCAAATCGACCCCTTCAACATGCGCTAATACAAATGTAGCTGTCTGTCTGTCTGTTATTCTTTCATTGCTCGTTCAGCATTGAAATATTATGCTATCCCGAATTACACCTTCGTACTGGTACATACGGTTCTCTTCTATTATGTTTACACTAAGTGTTATTAATAGACCATTGAATGTACTGCTTTAGTTGAGAGAACGTATGCAGTACAGATGAGTGTATAGAACCTAATGTCTTGGCGCGGGGCACATTATCAAAAGGTTATCAGTGATCGTTAACAATAGCTTCTAAGTATTTCTAAAAGTGTAAGGACGGTTTCGATTGTCGAATAGAAATAGGTATACATAGGTGCGACTAGCCTTTCACATATATTATGAAGACTGTAGGTATGTGCTTTTCGTTATGAAAACTTATTATGTTTTGCGGTTTCAGTTGATAAAATTGTAAATAAAACTGAGAACTTTGTTTATTATTACCACCAAATAATTCTCCTCTTGCTCTCTCGAAAGAGATCAAGAAAAAACTATAATTCTCCAAGGCCATTTCCATAATGCCACATAAACCGCATTTGTACAGAATTTAAAGACCTTACAAATTGAATGTTAGCAAGAGGCTGTGAACCTGTGTTAGTTTTAGATAATCGTTGCGTTCTAAGCTAGTTATTACTAGGTAGCAACGAAGTCTATAGTAGGTCGTCACATGGCCAGCGTAAACATTCACCGCACTATTGTTCTAGTGTTACTGCTAGTGTTACCGAATACTTCGAATGAACTGACTTATTATTTCATCACTGTATGTACAATACTCGATTATTATATCTATTTGGGATATTCAAGAAATTCAACATACAAACATACCCCATCATAGCTCGAGAAAAGGCAGACGAACTTTAAAAAGATTTTTAACCCCAAAGATTCATGTTCAGAATTTCACATTGCTAAACAGCTTTTTTTATCAGACTATTGACATTTTGGAATTAAAAGTAGTATGTTACAGTTACGTACGCAGTACAGTTGTTACTAAATTAATAACAACTAAAGCTAAGATAATGAATCCAGATTCTCTTGTTGAACTTAAGCATGTTCGAATGTGGTGTGAAAGTTAAGGTCAATCTAATGCTACAAAGCTACTGCTACTGCCGTTGCTGTTAACTATATTTTGTTATATCATTTCTTGGGAGACAATTAAACTACTTAAAATAATAGTGGCCTTTGAATCTTCCACGAAAGCAACTGAACTATTCATAACATTAATACGAGCGTTACCGCGAACCAATTACTGGAGACAGACTTCGTATACTTAGACCGGTTGTAACAATTGCCGGATTCAGACAGTAATAGCTAAGGCTAGCAGGTGACAAATGACGATACAATGTACTCAATGAATACTAAAAAGTAATGACAATTAAATGCCTGATAATTGATAAGATAAAATTGAATGGTCGCACGTACCGGAACATATGAAAAACCTAGAAAAACGCTTTGCTTCGTAAGTATATGTGAAGCAAATTTTATTTAAATCTTGTTCCACAGAATTTCATTTTATTAGCTTTTGCCTGCGAGTCCGCGCTATTGTCAAATCCAGGTCATGTGTACTCATGTGCCATTTCATCAATTCCAACCAATCTTTTCAGTGGATTTCAAAAGTACCTACGTATACACAGGAACGGATTTTAAATTTTGCTATCGGCTACTTACTAATATTATGTATTCACACAAATATTTAACGAAATCGCCGGATCATTCATTCAAGACGATAAGAATGCCTTATACATAAGTCTTTAAGGTCGATTTTCGTTTGTGTAACTAAAGCTGCAGTTTAGATCGTAGAGCTCAAATCTAGATAGATCGCAGGTCATTACAGGACCCCTTACCGATTGATTGAAATGGCCTTTAAATCCTCTTAACTAATACTGGTTGTTCTAGTTTAGAACCTGGCCTACTTCGGCGATTTTATCTATAACTAACATTGTAAAGCTGAAAAAGAATCGTTAAAATTTAAAAATAGTCTTCAATTTTTTTTTAGGAAGGTTTTATAGGCTATATAATATCAGTCTACTAACAAATCTCACAGGTGAAACCACGAGTCCTAGTTTGTCAATAAACTACTCGAATTCTTTTAAACTGTCTAATTTCAGATGACTCCAGTCAATCCAGATCCATATAACTAGTGAGAAATGTGGAGTGTTTTGGTGCTTACTAATTTTCGAAAAGTCTGTGTCTACTCAGTAAGGGCATAGAATAGGGTGTTCTGAACCTATCTCCGGTACATAGAAACTAATGTTTAAAGCTTATAGTAAGTACTAGCTGTTGCCTGCGATTTCGCCAGCGCGAATGTCTGTTAGATATAGCTGCAAGATCATAACCCCCGTCTGACGCTATCGTAAAGTAGCCTATGCTATCCAGGATGTCACTAACTTTATACCAAATTTCATCAGAATTACTCCAGCCGTTTGAGCGTTAAAGAGTAACAAGCATCCATCCAGCCACACCTACTAACTTTTACCTTAATATTAGTAGGAATCTTTTCAACACGTAGGATATTCGACAGTCACATCATAAGACAGTGTACGCATAGATGTTTCTCAGACGATATTATTTTCCTATTATATCGAAAGGTTTCGTCGTGAGATTGCTCGCGATAAGCGCGGCTATTGTAAAACGGCATACAATTTTAAATATCTTCAATAGCGAATGTAGATAGGTATTCTATTTCCATACGTAGACCTGTTGCGTAGATTTATATTTGTATAGGCTCCATTAATCGGATTAAAACGTTACTTGCGAGTATTATAGTCTCTATATTTGATTAACCTGTTTTCTACGCGGATTACCTAGAATAAAATAGGTATACTCCATTTGTTTAGGTAATTAACTAAATGTAAACAATCTTAGCGTTACTTTTTAACCAAAAAAATAATTTAAAATATAGATATTACCACTTACAAATCAAATATCTATAGTTTTAGAAAATCTGAATGTATTTCAAGTTATAAAAAGTATTTTACATTTTTCAAGATCACATTTTGTATAAAAGACATACCAAAATTGTTTACATTTAGTTAATTACCTAAACAAATGGAGTATAGGTACTATACACAACAGTGGTCTATGGTTTTTAAGGTTTTTTAAAGAAGTGAATTGTCTTACACAAGAGTAACTCATGGCACTAATATGTTTGGTACTTATTTTATGAATAGAGATAAAGTTGTAGATTCAAATTATAGGTTTTAAAGTTTTTAAAGTAATTTATTTTAGAAATGGATTGGCATTCTCGTGAATAGAACAGAGAAGCCTTCCTTCTCGTCTTCTCCAAGATGGTAGAAGTTCATAAGGTTCATCGGGTCAAATTGTCATACGTGTAGGATCGCCACGAATTTACGTCTTCTATCGAAACTAGTTTCAGATCTGTTTATCCATTGAAGCAGAACGACGAAACGGAAAATATTAAGCAACAGGAGAACATAAAATCTCCACTCCTCTTTAGTTAAGAAAGATGCATGGCTAGAGAAGAGCCGCTCAGTAACCTCGCTTCGTTTTAAAGGACTTGAGGGCCTACCAACTCTTAAAGTATTATTGCAGTTGTGGAAAAGAGACACCGTTCAATGCTTGTAGTGTGCTGTCACGCTTCGACAATTGCAATAATATACTTACTTTACAACGCGGCTGCAGGCCTTTTAGACTGTATGAAGCTTTTACTTTAGGCATCAACCTTCTTTTTTCTACTTTTCCAAGCTTACCTTCAGACATTTAAGGCAGAAGGTGTGCTGGCACGGCAGGACACGGGACGAGGTGTCGAGTCGCTCCAGACACACGGAGCACTCGAGGAGGTCGTTGAGGAGACCCTCATCCATGCCGGTTGGGCACTGAAACAAGCAAAAATAGACTTTGTTACAATGGATTATGTATTACTACTGTGTTTGTAAGCGGCTTCCTTTTGTGGTTGTCGGTTATAGGTGCAAAAACATGACCATCCATCTGATGTAGGATTTTCATAGAAATTATTAAATTTTTGTATCAGAAAGATATTTGATTTTATTTGAAATGGAAACAAGAATGTGGTTTTCCTTATTTAATATGGAATTTCAAATGTGTAGTCATACAAGTATTCACTTAAATTAGACCTAAACTGTTATAATCTAGTGGAATGTTACCTAAATATTATTTTTATATTCCTTACTAACTTGAGTGTTCAAAATTATAACAAGAGCAGAAGGGGTCATTCCATTCTTCATTGACATAAGTCATCTTCAATTAAAACCAGTATGAATGCTTACAGTGATAACTTCTTTTGTGTTTTCAAAACAATGGTATGTTTCCTAGAAACACACCTGTTGAATTTATCACAACACCCATCAATGGATTTGAGACACGGCAGGTGCTGTCTGTTTAAACTTGATATTAACTTTGAATTGTCAGTGAAATATGTATAATCCACCTTATATTACAATTTATGAAAAACAGTGACGGGTGGCCAAGGGGGTGCTGTCTATTATCACGTTGATTTTCAGAAAATGCTCTTTGAATAAATGCCTTTTGATTTTGAAAAGGTATGTGCAATGAAACATTTACAACTATGTACATAAAAACCCTCATACAAGATCCATGCAATCCCTTCGCTGGGCATAAGCTTTTCCTTAATAATAATACTACACTAAGTATATTGTTTTTTTTTAAATATATATATTTAAAAATGTAATGAATATGTATAAATTTAAATAAAGGAGATAATACTACACTAATATCATCAAATTTAGTACATGAGAAAATGTTACTTCCATAGTGCATTATAATTATTATTTCCTAGCCTGTAGTCCTGTCCTGTCCCACAGCTGGGCAAAGGACATCCCCCGGTTCCTCCAAGATTCTCTTTTGTTCACATTATATGATTTTATATTTTGTTAAATAATATCCTTGTCACACATTATATTAGAATGCCATGTGAGGTCCTATTCTTAACATTTAGAGGAATATCTGCATTATACTATGGGGCCTATTGTCACAATTTTCTATTAACTCAAGTGATGAGGGTTTCTATTCATGTATGAGAGTAGGTGTCCAAAAACAAGTAGCAGACATGTCTTGTAAGTTTGGTCCACTTTCATATTAATTTTTAGTGTATTTTACATTATGGTAATTATAATTTCAGGCCAGATTGAAAAGCCAGTAGGTTTTCATTCATGACACCCAAAGAAAAAATATTGTTATACTTATAAAGTGACAACTTTTTTTCTTTGTCAATTATCTATCTAAAAAAGTGGCTGGAAGGTTTTAAATTATTGTTAAGGCATTGAGCAATATTTAAAAAAAAAAGTTGCTCTAGTACTCTCTAGAAAGTTCAATACACTTTCTGGCCAATTTACTATCTTGAGTGATGTGTGACTGATGTTATCAACACTTCCAAGACTAATAAATTTTATACTGTTTATTAATTTCTTGTTTGCATGTATTTACTGACTGTGTTATTGGAATGTGAATAAATTATACATAAGAATATACTTTTTTATTGTTAACATTTTATCTTGTAGAAAGACTTAGGGGTTTTTAAAATAGTCTTGTTAAAACATGTTCAAATACAAATAAGAAATCGTTGAAAAGACATGCGGATCGTCGACTTTTGTAACAGAAAATTTTCTCCAAAAGCATGTTGCTATGTGACAGAAACTTTAAAATAGAATAGTTTAAATTACGAAATTCGTGTTTGCATTCCTCAAACACGAGGAAGTGTGGGGAAAACAAATATATTTGATATAAATAGTCCAACTAACACGATACCGAATAGAACATCGCTACAATGAGCTTTCTTGATATTTTTAGATCGACATGCACATTCTTGTGTGATTTACATGAATGCACTTTACGTTAAAACTCAAAATGTTGATGACTCACCGAATGTTTTAAATTCCAACGATGTTAGCGGGAACTCTGACCATTATTGCACGGCACAATGAAACAAAATCCACGGGATACCACCCCAAACCAGTCACACAAAAATTTTTCGACACTAAACTATTTAAAACAGCACATAGTTTAACACTACGAAGGGATAATTACACCCATGGACTAAAGGTCGAAGGGTGAAGTTGCTGCTGTGAGAAATATGCAGTCGTTCACATAAAAACTGATACAATTTCACGCACAAATGCCATTCTCGCCGTTTCTTCGTTCGACCGGACGGTGAGGCGGGGGCGGGAGCAAGCGACTATCACTACTGTGGGTGGTTATTCAATTTTAAGGAATCTACCAAGTTTAACTTTTGGTAGATTTTAAATATTTCATTTAAAGGTTTGTTTATTATAAAAGACATCTAATTAAAAAGTAAGCAAATAAAAAATCACGCTAGTAAATAAAAAAGGAAAACCATAATATAATAAATATTTTTGGAGCCGATTCGGCCAGTTACACAGCCTTTAACTAAATGTAGTAGTAGTAGAATAGCTGAACGACATAAGGTAATGAACGTTATAGTCCAACAAATCTAAGAAGTACCGTTTGACAGTTATGACAAATAGGATAATAGGGTTGGGAGTAAAAAAATCGATTACTATAATATCCGATTTTTATGAGATCGATTACTATAACATCCGAATTTTAAGAGATTGAATTGTCATAATGAAATTAAAGTTATGTTTAGGATATTTTATTTATACACTACTAGTACTAGAATCGTCATCGCCTTCGTCATCATCGTCATTTAAATTAATGACTAGTTGGTTATCTATGAAATTATCAAAGTGTACGTCTCTGTCGAAGTCGTAATTTATTTTAGGGTACCTATGTATTAAGTGCATAATGCGGTCGCGCAGTAACGTGTCGTCAATTGATAATTTGAAAGTAAAACATTCGATTTTTCATATATGTAATCGATTTTTTCGCATACAAGTGTATCTGAAGAGTCACAACACTACAAGCAGTGACCTAACTACGTGACTTTGCAATGAGGTCAAAAATAGAACTATTAGAATTTATTTACTATGTAAATATGTGTTATTTTGCTTTGTTTGAAAGTTTTCAATTAAATTAGGATATTAAAAATTGAAAATTTTTAGATACAATAATAAAATCTTTCTAAATTCATGGTTTTAAGACAAAGGTTGTCGAAACTGAGTATTGTACGCATGAACAAAGTTGTTTCGGTTTGAAAATGATGAAACGTCAAACGGTACTTCTTAGATTTGTTGGACTATAATTAAATGACTCATAGAAAAAAATCAACAAAACAAAATGAAGAATTGAAAACCAAAATAACATACTATAAACCATCTGTAAAAAATATTTGTCTTCTCAGAAGTTATTATTATTTTCGAACGAAATGACTACTAAACGAAAACGTCTTTGTCAGTGAATGGACAAGTGCTGTTCTGTCAAAGAGGTCAAAATATGTCAATTGCCAGGTTTTCTTGCGTAGATTTTTAATTCATAAATTTCTTTAAAAATGTCACGCGATAAAAGCGTGTGGTTTGCCGAAGAGATATTGTTGGATGCTAAATTAATAAATTTTCAATTGGAGACGGGAGAATGGGATGCAGTGGAGGAAATGTTGCGAGCCGAGGCTCAACTTTCCCGAGACGCAGAGACCGGACGATTGCGGCCGTAAGTAAAGAGAAACATCTTACAGAATACGCTGAAAACAATATGAAGTGAATAGGAAAGAATCAAGTCTAGAAGTCATGTATTTATCTGAAGTATATTTGTTAACAACCTTAGTGAAGTATGGTCAATTTTACTCATTGAAAAAACACATTTTTGCTCATTGTTAGTTTACATTAAATTGGTTTTTAAGCCAGACATAATAAGTCGGTACGACTCAGTTTAGGTACTTTTCTATGAACCTCAGCAAACATTACATGCTTTTCATCATCAAAAAATGATACCACTACTAATATTTTCATCTATTTTCAGGAAGAAAGCATCCGAGTATACTTTACGACTCATAGCAGAAGTGCTACATATAATGCGTCTGGATGTTGAGCAAGCTTCATACAACAGGAGCACGCTCGCAGTTGCTGAGCAGTGTCTCAGGCTCGTCCGCTCCTGTGCCGCAGCAGGCACTAAGATGCAAACATACATATCAAAAGAACTCTCAATATTAGACTCCATGCTGATCCTAGCTACAGAATACCAACACCCAAGTGTTGACTTCATTAATGAAGACTTACAAAAAAAGTTTGAATCTTGCATGACAGTTCTCATGCAGACCCTAGGAAACCTAGTTGTTAATAATCCTTTCAACCAAATCATGATTTGGAACAAATTTGATGCCAACATCCTCAACAGTTTTGTTGGCTCCAATGATAAAATAGCCACAGCAGCTGCTATGATTGTCTACAACATTTTATTAGGCCAACCAAATGTGTTGCCAGATGATGTGACCCTACTAAACTCCTTAGCCTATATGTACAGTAATGGCAACACTGAATACCCGCATTTAATAATAGAATACCTGATTGGTGTGGAGAATACTTACATAGAGAAATTGTATTCAAAATTGGAACCTGAATGTCGTATGCTTGTTTTGAACCTGGCATATAACATTCTAATGTCAACGGAATCTCAGGATATCAATGTGTCTGTCAACTTCGTAAAGTTTATGGCTCATGAGTTTAAAAGTAAATCAGATTGTATACTTAAGACTGTAGACAAGTATGTGAACTCTATAGAGCCTCAAGAGGTCGTGTTTCTCTTGGAAATCATAGCGACAGCATCAAGTATGGACACATATATGGACTGTTTACAAACAGACAGCTCATTGTTTATAAATTGTGCTTGTAAGTTTACTATTTTTATACATTGTTGTGATAACAGTACATAATGTTATAAGTTTGTAATCTGTAATAAGTATTTATAGTAAACACTGCCATTAGTTGTGGCTGCAAAATCTTTAAGTAGTTTATGAAAAAAAGTTAGATAATTAGATGTCCTAATATTTTGTGTATAGTTGATATTTAATCCTTCATTATTATTTTAATACATTTTACATACATATAAGTCTCATTTTTCAGTCCTTCTCCGTGCAATACACAAGCTTGGCAAGGAAAGCAGCAATTTCTTCTCATCCCTCAACAAGCTGTATGAAGCGACGGGCAAAGTTCTTATCAATGATGAGAATCTACCAAACAACATGCCTTGCGAAAGTAAGTAAATTTGTTCAACTTCTTATATATAGTTAGTTTAATGAAAATAAATAGTTCAACTGATCTGTGCGCGCGCCTCTATGTGTGCTTGCGATTGGCAAATAATAAAACTTCATGTATGTGTATGAATGCTACATTAGCACACAATGTCACTGTATTATTTACAATGGTTACCATATATGGCACCATACGCAAAGATGAACTGCATTCATTACAATAATGCCTACGTGTAAATTTCCCTCTGTAAACGCCTCTGCCCAATTTGAGAGAATATTACTTTATTGAAAAACACAAAATTTAGATAATATAGATGAAAAATTATCCTTCCCTAATATTTTTAGAAAAGTTTCGCAATTTTTACGCGCATTTAAAAAAAAAACTAATTCTAATTTCGTACGGAATTAATCATAACTCGATGTGATTCTAGAGTCTGTTTAATAAAGTAATATGTTTCTTAGTATTAAAATAAACGTTATAATAATAATAAATTGGTTAGGCGCGTACCTAAACATTAACAAAATTTACTAATAATAATACAAAAATATTTTATAAATCGGTACTTGAATAAAATAATAACTGAACATACAACTCTGTTATGCCACTTTATCATGTTCTAATATCTAAAATATAAAATAGCTTACAATATTTAATCGTATTAGTGCATGCAAGTGTGAAATAGGTACTAAAACCACATAACTTCACGGCTCTAATTATAAAACCGGTAACCGACTCACCGTGTAATCTTAAATCATTGCTTTACAAACACCGCCGTACACACACTTGATGATTGATTACCGTCACAAATTGTATTATTCAATTACTTATTACAGATCCTCTAACTAAAAACGATTCAGCCGACAACATGTTGTCGTGCAACGAAACCACTTCCGAATGCACGGAATCGGAAAGCAGCGAACAATACTTCGAATGTAACGAAAACCCAACTTACATGGAAAAGTTCGACGCTTTAGATAATATGCAACCGTTAAAATTCTCAGATCCTTTCCCGGACGTGAAAAACGGACGAAGCAACTCCAATGTTAAGATCGACGCGGATTTATCGAAAGTTGCGTATAAGAGGAGCAGTTCCGTTCCGAAAACGGACGACCGCGTGCCGTTGCCGACGCGACGGATCTCTCTGGAACACAAGATCGATATAGGGGACGACAACGAGCCGCCCCTGATTATAGACTCGTCGTCTCCGAACGGGAGCATGAACACCATTTCGGAGGTTATCCCTGTCGCTCTGCAGACGCGGCTAGATCTGCTGCCCACGAGCAGAACTGAGTCACAGGACAGCTCGCCCAACGACCCTCCTACAGAAATCCACCTTCCCAAAGATGAGTTGAAATGCGAAGTGAAAGCGTCTCCGAGTGAGATATCCCCACCCTTATTAGCCGACAGCTTACCTGAAAATGAATCACAGAAGCAATCACCTGACACCCCTAAAGAGGTTAAGAAAAGTCAGAATCTGTCGACTGACTTCGACTTGAGTGAGCAACTGCAGAAAATTCTAGGTATTTCCTCGGAGAAAACACGTGGGGATAATACTGCGTCTGAAAAAAAGAGCGAACCAGCGAAAGAAGTGAAAATTTCTGACGAGGCGCCTCAGAACAAGGTGCCGTCGGTTAAGATCGACTCGCCAGAGAGTCAGAAGCCTAGGTGAGTTTTTCAACCAGTATTACTCTAATTTAATATATTTCTCCACAAAAATTTTATATGAAATTTAACAGTCATTGATAACCATCTTATTACAATGAAATGCCTAATCTATTTGATTATGCTGATTTGATTGCTTGATTAGCCGAGTGGTATAGGTCATGCCAATTATCCCTGTGCGCAACGTGTACCTAGCGGGTTCGATCTCCGCGTAGGACAGAAGTGATCCACAAATGCTTGTTCTGAGTCTGGGTGACTCTGTGCATGTGAAACCTCCCACGACACAAGGATTACATGTCTTAGTTAAAAAAAAAAAAATTTCAAAACCTTTTACAGGCATTATCGAAACGTTACATTATTAACTCTAGTTGCTTAAACTACTTTCTCTTAAGTAAAAAAAAAGCCTTGTACGTAGAAATCGTTTTTACATCAAACAAGTTATTTTTTATATTCCTTCATTGGTCACGTTTTAAGCATTATTTTTCGTTGTCGGTAGGCTCGGCGCGATAGACATGACGACGCCGAAGAAATCCATAACTAGCGTGGAGACGGTCGAGCGTCACGTGGCGTTCGGGTTCAAGGCCACGCTCGTACGAACCCTCGCCAACCTGTGCTGGAAGAATCAGGAGAACAAGAAATTGGTTTGAACACTTTATTATAATCTATTTGTTAAATAATATGCAGAATTTCTTACCATCATAATCATTATCATCATGACTAGCCCGTTGGTCTAGTGGTTAGTGGCCCTGACTGCTAAACCAAAGGTCGTGGGTTCGTTCCACCCATGACAAATGTTTGTGTGATGAGCATAATCATTTGTTCTGTGGTTGGTTGTAGTTTCCTATAATATGTATGTATGTGGTCTCACTGCGTTTTACCATAAATGTATAATAGTCACGTATTACATACAATCATTTGTGCACTCTATAGCTATAGAAATAAAGTTTATTTTTGAGTATCATAAAATTTTCCCCTACTCCCTTATGTTAGAAATTGAAGGCTGATGTATTTGCTTACTTTCCCAGATCCGTGAACTCGAAGTCATTCAAGTACTTCTCGACTGCTGTAACATCGACGCTCGAAATCCTCGTATCCTTTTTTTATAATAATACTAACATTATAAAGGAGAAACATTGTGTATGTATGGGACTCTTTCAAGCTTAGGCTGTAGGCAGACGGACTTCATTCCAACTGCAATCCATCCACAAGTTGCAGTTCGGATACAGTTTGAACACAGTCTGTGTGGATCCTAATCGCTACGGACATTAGTTCCTGGGGAGGCATGGATTGTTTTGTTTCGTCTGTTGCAAACCAACCATACAGTTCTATTGCAGTTGTGTCAGTTCTATGTCAGTTGGTTCGCAGATGAAATGCAGTCTGTCTGTCTAGAGCCTTAAACTGCTGGACCAATTGTGATGCAATTTGGTTCATACCAGCCTATAGTCTTTTTCTAAATGTATTAGGTATATTTCCTTATAATATGATCAGTTATAATGCAGTGGGTGATCTTCGCCGTTCGCAACCTTTGTGAGAACTGCCCAGAAAACCAGGTAATTATTATTTTCTACATTTTTTATTATATTATTGCTCAAAATCAAGTTCAAATAAAATATTTTTACTTGCGAAAACATTGAAATTTTTTTTTAAGTTGTGTCCTTTTAAATATTGATCTAAATGTTTTTGTATTCTTTCAGGAGGTAATATCGAAGATGACTCTGCAAGGTCCAGTTGACACAGAGATTCTGCAGGAGATGGGGCTTACACTCCACGCTGACTCTCAAGGCAACAACATCAAGATCGTCCCTATGTCCCGTGGATAAACTCTACAACCAATATATTAACGATCCTTATTAAATAAAACAACAAATATAACTTATACAGGGTGACTTTGAAGTCGTGGGCAATATTTTAAACTAAGACACTATTAATGATACTAATTGCGTTAGGGCTATTTTTACTTAAAAAAAAAATATTAATGCAGGTAGTTACCTAGTTCCCCCCGGCGGGGCCGGGCATCCGACGCCCGGCCAGGCGCCGGAGGGGTCGCGGAAGTAATCGTCTTGGTTTCCCGTGACCCCTCCATGGTGGCGCACGCCGAAAACCCGGGGGTTTTAGTGGGTACGGGGCCGCCTCACGGCCTAAGCCCCACACTCCACCATTTTTTTTTCTTTTTTTTTTGCGTAAAAGTAGCCCTAACGCTATTAGTATCATTAATAGTGTCTTAGTTTAAAATATTGCCCATGACTTCAAAGTCACCCTGTATATTTATGGCCAAATTAAAAAAGTACATTTTATTTGTACTGGCAATTCTTAACGTCATTTCTGACGTTCGAGACGAATTTTATGTGATAGCCAGTTCCACTGAAATTGGAAGTGCGGTTTTGGCCAGACTTATTCAGAACGTTTATGTATGAAAGAAAGTAATAGGTATTACTATAGCTTAGCATTTTAATCCAGTGCTGCTGTTATACGCAATAATAAACTACACTAGTTTGCTTATTGCAAGTTGTCAACAATGTATCCAAGATTTATTAATATTATAAATAAATTATGAATACTTAAAGCTTTTGTACTTTATTTATTAATTATACACAACAAAAGATTGTACAAGACCTATTAATGTCAAATAGTTTTTATTTTAAATAGAGTTTATTTACTAAAATGTTTAATAATCTATGTAACTCTATGTATAGCGTAAAGCCTACAAGTGCATGGTATGCCAAGCATGAACCAACGACTATAATAACTGGAGCATAAACCCTTGTATCCGAAATATTTATGTAGACGAAATGCTTTTGACAATGTTGACAGCGACATGTCATCGCTGTTTACATCAATTTGACAGGACGATATCGAGACTGCGGTGTTCATTTCACAATATTATTATTTCTCAATCGTAAAAATAAATAAGCTACAAAAATGGTTAAAATTGCCCTTCAGATTAAAGCAACTTTCGAGTATATAGAAAAACTGTATACAAACCATCCATACTATCAATGGTTTTTGAAATTGAAGTGCGGGAGTTGCGGCGAGGTGACCGAAAAGTTTCACGACCTGACTGAGGCCGAAAAGGTGCCCCAAAAGCACAATAGATCGGAAACTAACCTGATAATTAAATGTAAATTATGTTCTAGAGAGAATAGCATAGATGTTATCGAAGGCAGTAATGGTGAGTACGATTTATGTTATAAAAACGAACAGCAAAGATTTTTGTTATACTTAACCTCTTTAGTAAGCTTTTTAAACAACACTGAATGCTGTTGTTATTTGATGAAGAATATTAGGATTCTTATTCTAAACCCACTCTTTGTGTAGTTTGTGCACTCCAATAATATTGTCTACTTATGTCCACATTCTAATTTTATTGTCACTATAGTTTATCAAGTATATCAATATAAACCATATTCTAAACACAAATTGCAAATTGGTCTTGTGTCTTAAGACTTTAATATGTATTAATAAATGTACTATTTTTTGCTTCAGGCCAGTTAACCAATAATGATACAGGAAAGTTCAAAACATTAGTAATCTTTGATTGCCGAGGGGTTGAGCCCGTGGATTTTGAACCCAAGTCTGGATGGATAGCTAAAGCAGAAGATGATGGTAAGCAAGCATAGACAAACAAAATACATGTCTATTTATTTTTTTAATTCTTACCATATTATTTATTTATTAAATGTGTTCATTACATCAATATTTAAAATAAAATAAAAAATGGTTGATGTTTGAATTTACAATACTCACATTGTTTTTTTTTTGTTATATTCTTCTGCCTATACATTTTTAAAACACAATGATACTCCTTGGTTGTATACCCAGGAAGGAATTCCACCTTTATAGTAAACACAAGTTATAGAAATGTAATATAAACACCATATCTGAACTTCTTAATGAGATCACCATATATATATTGTTTTATAAACCATACTTACTTTTAAAAATAATTTATATTTTATTACTTTCACTGAAGTGACCCCTTATCTTGATGTAAAATTGTATATTGCATAATTATTGTTTTCAAAACTGTTCTAAGTATCTATTAAAACTTTTGTTTTAGGTAAAACCTTTGAAGATGTTGACTTAACAGAAAAGGAATGGGTTGACTATGATGAAAAAAATCAGGTTTCGGTTGGAGTGTATGAACTAGAATGGCAGTTTATTAAAGTCAAATAATAATGAACTGTATTTGAGCTTTGTTATGAATATTAAGACGAATTTTAAATAATCAAGATTAGTTGTGGTTTGTACATGAGGCAATGTTAGTCTCCGATACCCGACAACAGGTTTGTTAAGTGTACAAAGCAAATGTATACTTGCCGACTGTGAACAAGCTACTTACTACTTTATTGTATTTTACTTTTCACTTTTTCGTTGAAACCTGAAAGACAATACGCTACGCGTAGTAGCTATCGAGAAAATACCAATAAATAGTTACATGTTGGTACTTTCTCTAGCCGTCTCACAATCGACGGTAAACTAAACGTCTGGGTTGAACGCGAGATAACAAATAATAATAACTAGGTTTGTTACCTAGGCGTATTTTTCGCCACCGCTAACGAAGGTGTCACGAAGAACTTTAATAGCAAAAAAAATGCTATTAACTTTTGGGAAAAAAAATTTCATGGTACTAGAAAGGATCACACCCATTATAAGTATTTTTTTTTTTCAAATCGCCCGTAAGCTTCGCTCGCTTAATAAATAATGATGGGTATTGATACATACCTGTTGTTTGTATCGCGGTAGTGTAGGACGACGGAAAGTTGTCGGGTCGCGGAAAGTAGCCTTACCTCGTATACGAACCGCTCAACACCTACATAATGTAGAACGCATTTCTTTTTCATATATTTTGGTACTTAAAGCCAAATAAGACATTTAAAATATTTATTCTATTATAATGTAATCCTCATACAAGTTGTAATTTAAGATGTTTGAAATAAAATTTGTACATAATGTTATCTTGTATTTTTTTTTTTTCATAAAAAAATTGCATATTATTATGTATCAAACGTTACCTACTTATTGTTAAAGAAATGGCTAGAAAAAAGAAGTTGTTATTCGTAATTAAACTTTAGCTCGTAAAATAAAATAACTTTTACTGTACATTCTTAAGTAATAATGTGGTCGATGACTTAAATAGCTAACTAAACGAATAACTTCAACGCACGATGTAAGAAAAACAGCTAAATGTAAAATATCTAAAAACCGATCTACATTCGTGCGACAGTTTAAAAGAATGATATTTATTACCAGACATAGACGAAATCATCGTCTATATCTGGTAATAAATAAATATTCCACGACTTTTAAATGATTTTATTATAAGAGGAATAAGTATATTTATTTTTAATTTGTATTTGAGAAAAAAAATAACGAAAAAAATTCTATCTATGGCTTGCGTTTGGGCTTCGGGCTACACCACAGAGACAGACACACGCTAAACTTTAACACCCTTGTTTCTCGTCAGCCTTTATGAATGCAAGCAAAAGTAGGTATTATTTGTAACACGAATAAGAATAGGTGATTCGGTAAATAGGTACACACACACTAGTACACGAATAAATCATCACGCAATCTATTTTGCATGTTAGAATAATGAAATTTTAATAAAGTGAATGTAATTGCTACTTCTGTTTGTTCCATATAACTTGGTTACTTCCGAAAAACGTTTAAGTCCACGCGATGTATTCCGTGGCATACATTACAAGTAACAATGCAAGTTCGTTTCAGGAAGCGACAAATGTATTTCCATTGAACTTCATTGTAACAGTTACGTATAACTGACAGTGAAAACGTGCGCGTAGAAATACAATAATTTTCCCATAATTTTGCCATTATTATGCGTACTTTAATTGTGCAAATATTTTTATAACGCAATAGCATTTGCACGTGGGCACTTCAAATGACTTCAATCCAGAAAAATAACAATCGTAGTTTAATTAAATAATAGATTCAATTATAGTTATGCAATTCAAAACTAACGCTTAGATACTGTACGGGGTACCTTACGGTACCCAGGCTAAATTTCTAAAATCAAATTTATTTATCCTTATTGCAGTGGAATAACAAAAGAAACAAAAGTATTTCGATTCTAAAGCCGAAATGGACGATTGTTTCCCAAGTAATGTATTCGGAAGTAGAATCTATTATTAGTAGTAGAAGTAGAATAAATTTGCCCACTTCCCCCTCAGAAAGAATAGATTTATGACTGTTGGTTTTTTTAAATAGGTAATTAAAACACTTCCACGCACATTATTTACCAATAAGTTTTATACGCTTTAGCAGTTTCTGTTTACGGTATTTCGTTTTCGGACACGCGCTTTCTTTTCATGTTCTTTTTAGGCGATTTAATGGGCCAATTAAATTATTTTTTCATTTATTCAGCCTGTTAATTAAACAACCTAAAGTTCACTGTGCATACCAGAGACCTAGAGTATAAAGAATTAGTGCCTACCTTAGAGAATTAGTGCCTACTGTAAAGCGATAGTCACTTTTAATTGATAGACAGCCATCAACACATTTTTTCGCGGCAACTTTGCGTCAGTGAACCATGTGACGTTTATGTTTTCCCGCGCCAACTCGACTGTGACTTCACTTTCGTTAAACTGTAAACATCAACACTTCCTTTTCCGCGCTTAATCTTAGGGTGTTAACACCATTAATTGTGGGCGAACTAACATTAGGAACTAATTTTGAATTCACGAAAGTTGTATGGCTAGATAAACAAAGAACATTTAAGAAATGTTTTATTCTATGCTGATCTGAACCCGTTGTATTTGCTATGTTTATTTACCCTTTTTTTATATATTATTATATGCAATAACAGTTATAAGCAACATGGCACTTTGAATAGATGACTTATTTAAGTAATTCCCTGGATGACAGTCTCTGGCCAACAAATACAGAAGATGGAATTTTTGTTATTCTCATTTCAAAATTAAAATCTACGTTTTCTTGTAAATGCGTTCCTTCTTGCTGTCACCTAGCGTGAAATTGTGCGCGTAATTCTTACGTGGCTGCTAATGAAGTCATAGTATACGATGCGTTGCAGGTGAGTGACATTTAACAGCATGTTATTTAATGCTAGCACTGCCAGCCGGGAACGCCCGCCGACAGCCGCCATTGAACTTGAGACTCGACTATCACAAGACTATCACACAACTACTTTGATCTCTTAATCACAAAAGGAGAAAAACTCTTCCAGTAAACAACTTGCGAGTCTTTTGGTGGCTAATATTTTAGAAGTACCAAAAAGTATTTAGTCTTTAATATATTATTATGTTTGTGCAATGTAAGGAATATATCCAAATACCTACTTATATTACTCACACTGAGGCTGGACAGGATGTATTTTTTTTTTAAATCTAATGTGTACTAAATATTGCAACGAATTCTAAATATATCCAAGTTATTTATAGCAAAGTAGAGGATTAATTAACATTATAAACGTGATAAAAAAGAGTCAGATAAAATGACAACACGATAAGTATCACAGCACCATCCATTTACTCATAATGAACTTATATTAGCATGCCACACACACCACAATAACTTATTGATAACAACATGGTACATTATTCTATTCGTTCGGGTATCATATGAACTATGTAGTTTGAGTATCTACAAATGTCTATTACCTATTCAACTAGCTGGTGTGCTTGCTGTCGTTGTTTCCGTATCAGACCGAGATTGGAAGCCACTAAAGCCCGTGTTCCCGTGCACTGTGACCGTGTGTTGAGGCGTACTTGATAAGACTGGCGAGTGTTCAGTCACGAAGTTACCTTCGATTTGAACGTAATGATCGTCATTGTAAACTGGGTACGGATGATGAATGTATACCGGCACTTCCACCTTCACCGGCACCTTGACCGGTACTTTCACAGGCACTTTAACTGGATACGGCACTTTGACTGGGTAGGGAACTTTCTTCTCCACCGGGTAAGGCTTATTCACGTACACGGGCACTCTCTTTTCGACTTCTACTTTTTGCGGGACATACACGTGAACTGGTACGGGAACTTTCTTTTCCACTTCAACCGGGTAAGGTACTCGTTTTTCAACATGCACTGGCACTGGATGCGGAACTTTAACCGGGTACGGTTGCGGATATGGTACTCTTACCGGCACATGTTTTATTACTTCGACTGGCTCTCGCACTTTGACTTGCACTGGATACGGCACTTTCGTTTCGACGGGGTACGGTTGTGGGACGAGAACCTTAACAGGCACCGGGTATGGTACCCGCTTCTCGACATGCACAGGTACCGGCACGGGTCGGTCGATCGGTACCGGCACGTTGACCTGCACGGGATACGGCACCTTCTTCTCAACGTGCACCGGTACCGGGTGCGGAACTTTCACATGTTTCACTACTGGCACTTGTTGCACTACGGGATACGGTTTCGGTATATACTCTTTTTCGACAACTTTCACAGGTACGGGATGTGGTATTTTGATTCCTATCGGATAAGGCACCTTTTTCTCAACGGTTATTGGGTAAGGCACCTGCTTCTCCACCACTTTTATCTTCTCCACTGGTACCGGAACTTTCTTCTCAACTTTGACGGGGTATGGCTTTGGAACCTCGACTTTGTATGGAACTTTGACAGGTTTCTCTACTGTTTTAATGTATCTGTGATGGTGGTGGTGATGGTGATGTTTGATTTTGGTGACAAGTCGTGGGTGACTGTGGCTCCCATCGCTTTCTAGGTCCCCGTACAGGATGTGCATCGGCGAGCGTCCCCGCTTCCCACTGTAACCAGAATAATACGGGTTCAAGTGTCGTTTTCGTTTAAAGAAAACCATTTTTTTTCTGGCCATTATTGGTACATTTTTAGAATTTGGTACTGGGACAAGCCCAAAAGATTGCAAGTACATCATTTGCTTACTTTGAGTCGCGGCGGGACTAGCTGGGAAAAAATCCGCTCGCTTAATGATTGTTGTCATCGGGGCCTTCTTGTTGGATTTATGATAATGTGAAGGCAATATTGGCACCCAGTCATTAGGCTCTATTTGTGTGAAATTTATAGGTGGCAATTGTGAAGTGGTTTTAACTTTTAATTTTCTGGTGACTGGGCGGTACACACGCGGCGTTGATGGTTCGACAGTCGTGGTCGTGGTCGTCGTCGTCGCATTTGTAGTTCTGTGTACATATCTGATTCGTTGGTTGGTAGTCGCAGAAGTGTCAGGTTCGTCAGTTATGTTTGTCTTAGCTGTAATAGTCGTGTTATCTTTTGTCAATGTCGTGTTGTGTAAAGTCGAGTTCGCTTTGTCTAGCACACGTTTGGGCCATATTCTTTTCGTCCTTAAAGGTTTTTGGGTGGTTGTGGTAGTGGTGGTGGTAGCTTCAGTGGTTGTAGTCGTTGTTGACGTCGTTGCATTAAATTTCGGCGGCCTGACAAATTCAGTTCTGATGCCATTAACCACTTGGACAGGCAAGCTGAACTTGGGGCTCTTGGAAAGGATAGGTTTGCCCGTAGATGCGGCATACACTAATGGTCTGTTAGATTTGTAGTAGTAGGTCCTATGGTGTGGTGGTAGCGGGATCACTCTGGGAAACTTATAAATTGAGTTTGGTGAATGATGCAGCTTCACGGGTTGCTTGGGATAGAGCCTTGGCGGGGGCAGCTTTTGTATTTGCCCGTGATGTGGTCGTGGAACATCAACTTTGTGACTTTTGATCACTGCTTTGTCAGGGATGTTGGGCGGTTTACTTGGCGGTCTTTGTTCAGGTTTGTGAGTAGGCAAGTCAGGTTTCGTCAGAGACTGGTTATTGGGTTGAGGTTGCTCTACGTACTTTGGGTTATGTATTATAGTTATCGCTCTATTCTTCGACTCTACAGCAATCGGTTCGTCAACATTGTCATCTTGTGCCGTCACGCCACTTCCTTGATTGACGACGATCACTAACGAAATGATCAGGAATGCCGTCTGAAAAGAAAAGATTACTAATCATTCAGTATAATAGCAGTAAAAGAGTAGGTATGTAGTAAGAGAGTGGTAATACATATATTGTTACAAATCTAAAATCTTATAAACATACGAATTTATTGTATAAGTAAAATCATTAAAAATATCCATAAAAGAAAATTAGTTTACATTTTCTCGCCATAATTATGAAACAAACGACTGGTATTTAGATTATATAATTGTTTAATAACCTTTATACTGTCTTATGCCTATTCACGCATTATGTAAGATAAGAAAAAAATTCTGTCTCGTCCATCAACGTCTTTTAAATTCAGCTTGTGTCAATGATAAGAAATGGATAACTAGAAAAAGACTAATAGTATAGTGCACGATTACTGCAAACATCTCGCATGTTTTTAATACATTTTTTCGTTAGTTTTTACTATCGACGTTGTTAGTGCGTGCGTTATGTTTACACGCGAACCATCTTTCCGTATTCAGCCAATTTTAGTCATAAGAACGAATATTTTATGTTTGGTAAACAAAAGTGAAAATTCCACAAGAGTTTGCTATTGGTTATGCGTTTGTTTAAAATACTTTATTCCTCTGTCTAATTAGTTACTCAAACGTTGTGAAGGATTGACTAAAATCTTCAATACGTGCATGCTAATTATAAGCATAAGTAAAACAAGACATTTGCTCGCAAAAGGTTTAATGAAACGTAAAAATATTTTTTATCTGCTATCTCATCAAGAACGATATTTAAATAATAACACAGGCAGTTACAGTTGTAATAATATTATAAGCCACCTAATTAATACAAAAGTCAAGAGCTGACAACACGCATCTAAATAAACGTTCAAATTTAAAACTTTGAGATGTAAACCGTTTTGATCTCTCTATCCCGATTATTCTCTTTCTCTATTTTCAAGTTCAAATTCATAAACCTTACTAACTGGAATCATATGATACGGTAACCTAAAACGCGTCAGTTGATGAAGCTCACTATAATACTCAATAATAATTATTTAATTTGAATTCCATAACGAATTACGTATTAAATATTTATATTATAATCTATCATACTTTACCACACTCGAGCACTAACATCACAAACACAATTCACAAGATTATCACACAATTAAACTATTTGCACTTATTTTTAAAACCATTTTATCAACACCTTTTTGATTACCGCCAAAAAGTACCGCGCCATTTTTAAAACGTTTAGTTATTTTTGTGACATATTTTCGATTGACGTTTTGTTTCGATACCTACCGATAAGTGTTGCATATTGCAGTGCCTGCGGCCGTTTGCAGACATGTACGTAATGATAGATGCGAGGAAGTGGCACCCACTTATATAGCATTCGCGTAATGGGTGGCTGAGTTACAGCCGTTACAGGACGATTACTTTCTCTGCCAATGCCAATATCATTGCTATCCCTTTGACCAGTAAGGCTAATAAAGCGGCCAGGTGATTTAGTTTACCCAAATAGTCGTATTGGTTATTTAGTGTTGACTGTTAATATCATTTCAAATCAACACTGTTGGATTCAGTACCTAGGCAAGATAAATATAAGATTAAAAACATTGCTATTTACTTTTAATTAGTTTTAATAAAGAATAGATCTAAAATTGATGTGAAGCATTTTTGTATTTTATTTCTGTTTAAGTTAAAAGCTAGTAGATACTTATGTATCTAATAAAAAATTTTGACGAAGGATAATACCAGAATATCTTAACGTACAGGGACCCACAAATTTGAGTAAAATCCTCATTATATTGTTACCTAATCAAGTTTGTGGGTTTCTCTATCAAAGTACGATAAGACATTCTAGCATTAATCGTATCAAATGATCAAAAAAGGTAGAGACTAATGGAAGAACTTTTCTGCAAAACAATGTTAAAAAAAATAGTGAAATTTGCAAATTAAAATATGTGGGTGAACTTAGCAGATCAATGTCCAGCAGATCAAAAAAAAAAGAGAGTTCTATTCGCATGCAGCTGAGTTCTATAGTTCCTGATAGTTTTTAGAAATAGTTCTGCTGTTTTTACCCCAAAAATTTAAATTAATGAAATGCACTGCTAACTTCCCGTAGCAGATCAATTTGCACCAGATCAAAAAAAAAGTGTGTTCCTTTCGCATGCAGGTAAGTTCTATAGTTCCTGATAGTTTTCAAAAATAGTTCTGACGTTTTTGTCCCAAATAAAAGACAATTAAAAAAATGGTCTGCTAACTTTCCGTAGCAGATCGAAAACTCGAAAATGTCATTTTCATTGCCTTATAATATATTCCCACAGCCTAGAACTCTTTTGTTTTAGACAGAACTATAGCAGAACTGCAATGCACAATTCGATTCGAGTCCAGAACTCACGTCCCAGTGCCAGCAGAGCATGTGAGAATGTTTAAAAACTAAAAAAATATCATTTTTATCACTTGTAAAATTGCTCACAGGCTAGAACTCTTTTGTTTTAGACAGAACTATAGCAGAACTGCAATGCACAATTCGATTCGTGTCCAGAACTCACGTCCTGGTGCCAGCAGAGCATGTGCGAAAACTTGAAAACTCGAAAAATATCATTTTTATCATTTGTAAAACTGCTCACAGGCTAGAACTCTTTTGTTTTAGACAGAACTATAGCAGAACTACAATGCACAATTCGATTCGAGTCCAGAACTCACGCCCCAGTGCCAGCAGAGCAAGTGAGAATGTTTAAAAACTAAAAAAATAACATTTTTATCACTTGTAAAATTGCTCACAGGCTAGAACTCTTTCGTTTTAGACAGAACTATAGCAGAACTGCAATGCACAATTCGATTCGAGTCCAGAACTCACGCCCCAGTGCCAGCAGAGCATGTAAGAATGTTTCAAAACTCAAAAAATATCATTTTTATCACTTGTAAAATTGCTCACAGGCTAGAACTCTTTCGTTTTAGATAGAACTATAGCAGAACTGCAATGCACAATTCGATTCGAGTCCAGAACTCACGTCCCAGTGCCAGCAGAGCATGTAAGAATGTTTCAAAACTCAAAAAATATCATTTTTATCACTTGTAAAATTGCTCACAGGCTAGAACTCTTTTGTTTTCGACAGAACTATAGCAGAACTGCAATGCACAATTCGATTCGAGTCCAGAACTCACGTCCCAGTGCCAGCAGAGCATGTAAGAATGTTTCAAAACTCAAAAAATATCATTTTTATCACTTGTAAAATTGCTCACAGGCTAGAACTCTTTCGTTTTAGATAGAACTATAGCAGAACTGCAATGCACAATTCGATTCGAGTCCAGAACTCACGTCCCAGTGCCAGCAGAGCATGTAAGAATGTTTCAAAACTCAAAAAATATCATTTTTATCACTTGTAAAATTGCTCACAGGCTAGAACTCTTTTGTTTTCGACAGAACTATAGCAGAACTGCAATGCACAATTCGATTCGAGTCCAGAACTCACGTCCCAGTGCCAGCAGAGCATGTGAGAATGTTTAAAAACTCACAAAATAACATTTTTATCACTTGTAAAATTGCTCACAGGCTAGAACTCTTTCGTTTTAGACAGAACTATAGCAGAACTGCAATGCACAATTCGATTCGAGTCCAGAACTTACGCCCCAGTGCCAGCAGAGCATGTAAGAATGTTTCAAAACTCAAAAAATATCATTTTTATCACTTGTAAAATTGCTCACAGGCTAGAACTCTTTCGTTTTAGACAGAACTATAGCAGAACTGCAATGCACAATTCGATTCGAGTCCAGAACTCACGTCCCAGTGCCAGCAGAGCATGTAAGAATGTTTCAAAACTCAAAAAATATCATTTTTATCACTTGTAAAATTGCTCACAGGCTAGAACTCTTTTGCGATCCGCCCACATCTGCAACAGTGGGCGGAGAGGCGGTACGGAAAACTGACGTACCGCCTCACGCAGGTGTTGACTGGACACGGGGCCTTCGGGCACTACTTGTGCCGGGTGGCCCGCAGAGAGGCCACCACAGCGTGTCACCAGTGCAGTGATCCTGACGACACCGCACTGCACACGTTGGCCCTGTGTCCGGCCTTCGATGGGCCTCGCGCCGTCCTCGTGTCTGCGCTGGGCGGAGTAGACGTCTCCGCACTGCCGGCTGTTGTCGCAGCCGCGCTCAGCAGCCGCGCAGCGTGGGACGCACTGGCCTCCTTCTGCGAGACCGTTATGTCGCAGAAGGAGGCCGCAGAGTGCGTCCGGGAAAACGATCCGGACGCGCCCCAAATACGCCGTCGTCGGGTGAGGCGGCGAAGGGCCGCTTATGAGCGCGCCCTCCCGCCCTAACCAGGGTCCGGGCGGTGGCACGGGGGTGCCACCGTCTGTAGTAGAGGACCCACGACGGGGGCCACATTCAATGCTATGGATGTGGTCCCAGTATCAGGCGAGGAGGCCGACGCCCTTTACACGTCGGCCTCCAACATATTTTGCGAAAGAGCAACCCGCTGGCCGAAAAACGAGAACAGCGGAAGCCCGCGGTCGGTGCATGAAGTAATGCTATGCGCTGCCATGCACCGACACCAAAACGCGGATGACGTAGCACAGCGGTTCAGGTTTAGTCAGTAAGAGTCTGACACTACCCGCGGCTCCCCCCGGGTTTGCGGGTGTCCATGAGGATTCCCCCGCTTTACCAAAACAAAAAAAAAAAGGGTTAGGTTAGGTTTTGAGTTAGGTTAGGTTAGGTTTGGTTTTTAGTTAGGTTAGGTTAGGTTTGGTTTTTAGTTAGGTTAGGTATTTAGTTAGGTTAGGTTAGGTTTTTAGTTAGGTTAGATTAGGTTTGGTTTTTAGTTAGGTTAGGTTTGGTTTTTAGTTAGGTTAGGTTAGGTTGGGTTGGGTTTTTAGTTAGGTTAGGTTAGGTTTGGTTTTTAGTTATGTTAGATTAGGTTTGGTTTTTAGTTAGGTTAGGTTAGGTTCGGTTTTTAGTTAGGTTAGGTTAGGTTCGGTTTTTAGTTCTCGGAAGGAGAACTGAGGGCGTCCATTGACCGCCTTCGCCCGAAGAAGACCGCCCCAGGGCCCGACGGCGTGCCGGCACAAGCGCTGGCACTGGCCCTGGGACCCCTCGAGGACCGTCTGCGGGGTCTGCTCAACTCGTGTTTAGAGTTGGGCAGATTCCCTAAAGTTTGGAAGGGAGGCAGACTGGTCCTCCTCAGAAAGGAGGGGCGTCCGGCAGATTCGCCGTCCGGTTTTAGACCGATTGTCTTGCTGGACGAGGCGGGCAAGCTCTTTGAGCGAGTCATTGCTGCCCGCATCGTCCGGCACTTAGACCGGACGGGTCCGAATCTGTCGGACTGTCCATTCGGGTTTCGGGCGAGGCGGTCCACATTGGACGCCTTGCAGATGGTGAGGGAGTTCGCCACGGATGCGGCGGCGCGAGGAGGAGTGGCGTTGGCCGTCTCACTGGACATTGCCAACGCCTTCAACTCGCTGCCGCATCAATGTATAGTAGCGGCGCTCCGATACCATGGGGTGCCGCTCTATCTACAGCGTGTCGTGGCGGACTACCTCGCCGATAGAAGTGTCTCGTTCGCGGGGCAGAACGGCCTGCAGCGCCATCAAACGGGGCGCGGTGTTCCACAGGGGTCAGTCTTAGGACCCCTCCTGTGGAACATCGGGTACGACTGGGCCCTGAGGGGGGCCCTATACCCCGGCATGCAGGTCGTCTGCTACGCGGACGACACCTTGGTTTTAACCCGGGGGACAGACCCCCGGGAATGCATGCGGATTGCGGCCTGCGGCGTCCAATTGGTCGTGGGTCGCATCCGCATGCTAGGTTTGGAAGTGGCTCTGGGGAAGACCGAAGCGCTAATGCTGCACGGTCCCCGGAGCCGGCCCCTGCCCGACTCGTGCCTGATAGTGGAGGACACTCAAATCCCGCTGTCAGGCACGATGAAGTATTTAGGTTTGGTCCTCGACGGGCGGTTGAGCTTCCGGGAGCATTTCAAGCGGCTGGCGCCAAGACTCCAGGCCGCCGCTCTCGCTCTCGGAAGACTCTTGCCAAACATCGGGGGCCCAGACGTTGGGTGTCGCCGACTCTATACAGGAGTCATAAAATCGATGGCCCTGTACGGCGCACCCATCTGGTGCGATGCGCTCAAGCCCGAGCACCGGGCGGTTTTGCTCGGTGCGCAGCGGGTGGTGGCCAATAGGGTCGCCCGGGCGTATCGCACCGTCGGGCAGGAGGCGGCGTGTGCCCTGGCGGGGACTCCCCCCTGGGATTTGGAAGCGAGGGTGCTAGCGGACGTCTACACCCGCTGCACCTCGCTCCGGTCCCGGGGCTTGGACCCCTCGCCAGGGCAACGCGAAGCCTGGCGCAGACAAGCCCGCCTCGTCGTGTTCCGAAATTGGGAACTTCGGCTCGCAAGGCCGACGGCGGGGCGGGCGACGGTCGGGGCGATCCGCCCACATCTCCAACAGTGGGCGGAGAGGCGGTACGGAAAATTGACGTACCGCCTCACGCAGGTGTTGACCGGACACGGGGCCTTTGGGCACTACTTGTGCCGGGTGGCCCAAAGAGAGGCCACCACAGCGTGTCACCAGTGCGGTGATCCAGACGACACCGCACTGCACACGCTGGCCCTGTGTCCGGCCTTTGATGGGCCTCGCGCCGTCCTCGTGTCTGCGCTGGGCGGAGTGGACGTCTCCGCGCTGCCGGCTGTTGTCGCAGCCGCGCTCAGCAGCCGCGCAGCGTGGGACGCACTGGCCTCCTTCTGCGAGACCGTTATGTCGCAGAAGGAGGCCGCGGAGCGCGTCCGGGAAAACGATCCGGGCGCGCCCCAAATACGCCGACGTCGGGTGGGGCGGCGCAGGGCCGCGCATGAGCGCGCCCTCCCGCCCTAACCAGGGTCCGGACGGTGGCACGGGGGTGCCATCGTCCGTAGTAGAGGACCCGCGACGGGGGACCACATTCGGTGCTATGGGTGTGGTCCCAGTATCAGGCGAAGAGGCCGACGCCCTTTACACGTCGGCCTCCAACAACAATGCGATCTTGCAACCCGCCGGCTCTCAACTGGCCGGCGGAAGCCCGCGGTCGGTGCATGAAGTAGTACTACGCGCTGCCATGCACCGACACAAAAACGCGGATGACGTAGCACAGCGGTTCAGGTTTAGTCAGTAAGAGTCTGACACTACCCGCGGCTCCCCCGGGGTCGCGGGTGTCCATGAGGATTCCCCCGCTATACCAAAAAAAAAAACAAAAAAAAAAAAGGTTCGGTTTTTAGTTAGGTTAGGTTAGGTTCGGTTTTTAGTTAGGTTAGGTTAGGTTCGGTTTTTAGTTAGGTAAGTTTTGGTTTTTAGTTAAGTTAGGTTAGGTTTGGTTTTTAGTTAGGTTAGGTTAGGTTTGGTTTTTAGTTAGGTTAGGTTAGGTTTGGTTTTTAGTTAGGTTAGGTTAGATTTGGTTTTTAGTTAGGTTAGGTTAGGTTCGGTTTTTATTTAGGTTAGGTTAGGTTCGGTTTTTAGTTAGGTTAGGTTAACTCTATCCTTAGGGAACTCTATCCCGGCTATCCCTCGGGATCTCTATCCCTCGGGATCTCTATCCCTCGGGAACTCTATCCCGGCTATCCCTAGGGAACTCTATCCCGGCTATCCCTCGGGATCTCTATCCCTCGGGAACTCTATCCCGGCTATCCCTCAGGAACTCGATCCCGGCTATCCCTCGCGATCTCTATCCCTCGGGAACTCTATCCCGGCTATCCCACGGGAACTCTATCCCGGCTATCCCTAGGGAACTCTATCCCGACTATCCTTAGGGAACTCTATCCCGGCTATCCCTAGGGAACTCTATCCCGGCTATCCCTCGGGATCTCTATCCCGGCTATCCCTCAGGAACTCTATCCCGGCTATCCCTCGGGATCTCTAACCCTCGGGAACTCTATCCCGGCTATCCCACGGGAACTCTATCCCGGCTATCCCTAGGGAACTCTATCCCGGCTATCCCTCGAGAACTCTATCCCAGCTATCCCTAGGGAACTCTATCCCAGCTATCCCTAGGGAACTCTATCGCAGCTATCCCGGCTATCCCTAGGGAACTCTATCCCAGCTATCCCGGCTATCCCTAGGTAAACCTAAAAACCAAACTTAACCAAACCTAACTAAAAACCTAACCTAACTAAAAACCAAACATAACCTAACCTAACTAAAAACCAAACCTAACCTAACCTAACTAAACACCAAACCTAACCTAACCTAACTAAAAACCAAAACTAACCTAACCTAACTAAAAACCAAACCTAACCTAACCTAACCTAACCTAACTAAAAACCGAACCTAACCTAACTAAAAACCGAACCTAACCTAACTAAAAACCAAACCTAACCTAACCTAACTAAAAACCGAACCTAACCTAACCTAACTAAAAACCGAACCTAACCTAACCTAACTAAAAACCAAACCTAACCTAACCTAACTAAAAACCAAACCTAACCTAACCTAACAAAAAACCAAACCTAACCTAAACTAACTAAAAACCAAACCTAACCTAACTAACCTAACTAAAAACCAAACCTAACCTAACTCAAAACCTAACCTAACCCTTTTTTTTTTAATATGGTAAAGCGGGGGAATCCTCATGGACACCCGCGACCCCGGGGGGAGCCGCGGGTAGTGTCAGACTCTTACTGACTAAACCTGAACCGCTGTGCTACGTCATCCGAGTTTTGGTGTCGGTGCATGGCGGCGCATAGCATTACTTCATGCACCGACCGCGGGCTTCCGCTGTTCTCGTTTGTCGGCCAGCGGGTTGCTCTTTCGCAAAATATGTTGGAGGCCGACGTGTAAAGGGTGTCGGCCTCCTCGCCAACAGCCGGCTGCGTGGAGACGTCTACTCCGCCCAGCGCAGACACGAGGACGGCGCGAGGCCCATCGAAGGCTGGACAAGGCCAACCAGTGCGGTGATCCTGACGACACCGCACTGGTGACACGTTGTGGTGGCCTCTCTGTGGGCCACCCGGCACAAGTAGTGCTCGAAGGCCCCGTGTCCGGTCAACACCTGCGTGAGGCGGTACGTCAGTTTTCCGTACCGCCTCTCCGCCCACTGTTGCAGATGTGGGTGGATCGCAAAAGAGTTCTAGCCTGTGAGCAATTTTACAAGTGATAAAAATGATATTTTTTGAGTTTTGAAACATTCTTACATGCTCTGCTGGCACTGGGACGTGAGTTCTGGACTCGAATCGAATTGTGCATTGCAGTTCTGCTACAGTTCTGTCTAAAACGAAAGAGTTCTAGCCTGTGAGCAATTTTACAAGTGATAAAAATGATATTTTTTGAGTTTTAAACATTCTCACATGCTCTGCTGGCACTGAGACGTGATTTCTGGACTCGAATCGAATTGTGCATTGCAGTTCTGCTATAGTTCTGTCTAAAACAAAAGAGTTCTAGCCTGTGAACAATTTTACAAGTGATAAAAATGATATTTTTTTAGTTTTTAAACATTCTCACATGCTCTGCTGGCACTGGGACGTGAGTTCTGGACTCGAATCGAATTGTGCATTGCAGTTCTGCTATAGTTCTGTCTAAAACAAAAGAGTTCTAGGCTGTGGGAATATATTATAAGGCAATGAAAATGATATTTTCGAGTTTTCGATCTGCTACGGAAAGTTAGCAGACCATTTTTTTAATTGTCTTTTATTTGGGACAAAAACGTCAGAACTATTTTTGAAAACTATCAGGAACTATAGAACTTACCTGCGTGCGAAAGGAACACACTTTTTTTTTTGATCTGCTAAGTTCACCCACATAATTAAAATGTATTTATTTATTAAATAGTTACCTACGGGTAAAATTTGGTAGTTACCTTGCGGTTCTATGTATGGGTTTTTATGCACGAGGTGTAGGTAAGTTGAATTCCAAAGCAGGTAAGAACCGATGCGACTTTCATAATCATCTAAGACGTAGGACGTTCATTGCAGGACATAATGTGGCCTTGCCTAACAATTTCCAGGAAGACCGGTTTCTGTTTTCAATTATTCTAAATCAAACGTTAAAGGAAAACATTATGAGGACCTGGATTTTAAATATTAGAATCCGAAATAGCCACCCGCTGTGAGCTAGCGTGGTGATCATAGCCACAACCCTGAGTTAAATGTTTGTAACAATGATCACGCACCCTATAATTGAATTATTTCTAATACCCAGTAGCCAGTGTTATAGCTAACTAAAATAACATAATCTGTAAATAGGAAAGAGATCACAGAGTAGGTAAGTTAAAACATAGAGGCTAAGCATCATACATTTACTCATTGACACTCACACTTCTAACTAGGTGCAGGGTACAAGAATGAAATATAAGGGTGCGTGCGTAAGCACTGGCGTATCAACGCACGCAGAGGAAATCTATACTAATATTATAAAGCTGAAGAGTTTGTTTGTTTGAACGCGCTAATCTCAGGAACTACTGGTTCGAATCGAAAAATTCTTTTTTTGTTGAATAGACCATTTATCGAGGAAGGCTTTAGGCTATATAATATCACGTTGCAACTATTAGGAGCGAAGAAATAATGGAAAATGTGAAAAGAAACGGGGAAAATTGTTCATCCTTGAGGGCTTTCGTTGCGTGCGCTGCGAAAACGGTTCAAGATACACACAATATATGTATGTAAGAATTATTCCTATTGAAATGATCTAAAAAAATGTCCCCGACAGTATATGTCTATCTTTTAAGATTAACTCACTAGAACCGTTTTTATGGTAATCAAATTCGATCGAAATTAATGCATCAACGCACAGCCCAAACTACTGGACGGATCGGCCTGAAATTTGGCATGCAGGTAGATGTTATGACGTAGGTATCCACTAAGAAAGGATTTTGATAAATTCTAACCCCAAGGGGATAAAATAGGGGATGAATTTTTTTATAAAACTTTGTCAAAATTAAACCGATCGGGCTGAGACTTTACATACATATAGGTACTATAACGTAGGCATCCGCCAAGAAAAAAATTGATAAATTCCACACATAAGGGGATGAAATAGGGGATGTTTGTAGAAATCTTCTTAGATTTTTGACTAGCCATGACTATAAACAAGTCTCAGGGGCAAACTCTCAAATTTGCGGGTGTTGACTTGAGAGAACATTGCTTCTCTCATGGGCAGTTCTATGCTCAGTTGCTTGCTCACGAGTAAGTTCTCCCAGTAGCTTGATAGGTTTAGCGCCAAATGACAAATTAGTTAAGAATGTTGTGCACAAGGAAGTTTTGTAGGCCCTAATTTTTTACACTAACTTGCTAAACAATAATACTTCTTAACGCGTGCGAAGCCGCGGGCAAAAGCTAGTGGTATATATCGGGTCGGGTATCGGTAAATAAACATTTTTCGTATACTACAGTGAATAAAATAACAGGCTTAGTTCTTCTGAGGACTTTTTTTTGCTATTAGACACCGCTAAGTCTCAATTACACTAATTATACGATTTTGTTATATTACCTACGTTGATAGTAAATTGGGAAAACCATTTAGAAAATGAGGTAATTTTCTTGTCATTGATACTAGATTCAGTACGGCACTCTTTACGTTGCATGATCAGCGTAGCAAATAAAAAAACTATCTATTTTATAATCATAAACCAACCCTTCTGATCTAGGCATTGATATTACAAACAGCAATTAGTTCATTTACTTACTCGCAAACCCAAATTACTGACATAAGTAATTTCGTGTCAGAATGAATTTAATCGCGTCTAAGTTCCTGCACTTATAAAGGCTATCTAAAATGCTGTAAGATTTCAATTACTGTTATTTCCCCCCAAATCTATTGTTATCTAACTGCATTCAAACGGTGTAGCGTGAATCTGTTATATGATTTTTCCTGCTTCCGTTTTTCCTCACGCATAAAAAGTAAAATGGTGTGCAGTACTTTATGCAATCATGTCAATAAAGCACGCAAATTGGTTCACGATGTGTTTCTCGTATTTTCCAGGTAAATAATTTAATTGAAGCACGCGTAGTACCTAAATAAGGTTGTATTCCATATAACAGGCCTAGTGGAGTATAGTTTAATTCCACCACTAGGCAGGTAAGTTTGAAACGAATATGTAAAATTCGTTTTCAAGTCGTACCATTAGTAATTTAAGAATTTTGTGTACGATAAAAAATACAGAGTATAAAAAAAAAAACTTTAGTTTTCCAAAACCACTTAGTCGAAACCTATTCCCTTTATTTTTATTTTCCGTTTGAGCTGTAGATTCATAGTAAACCACAAAATGTGTTATTGTATACCTAAGTATGTAAACTTTAAATTTAATTCAAGAGACTTATTTTTGCAGTCACTTGCTCAAGTAACAAACATTCGCACAACTTTGAACATCAAGTTAAGGTAACAACATGAAATAAAACAACATAATAATATTCAAAACATATCACTGTATTTCCTTTAATATCTTAAGTCTATATTTATCGTCTGGGAATCTCATTTTCACGATCTGCCGAACTTCTTCACAGGTGTAGCTTTGGAATTGCTCCCGGTTTTTGTTCCACAAGTCTGATATCTCCAAAAGTTGTGCTTTTAATAGCTCAGGTAGTTTTATGAACTTCGACCACACATTGATTTTTGTCTCGAACTGTATTGGCTCCTGAAAAAGAAAAAAGACATGTTTTTGTCTATGAAAGTGTAGGATATAGTTGTCAAGGTAGGAAAGTCCAACTTTATAGAGACTAAAGCAAATACGCGGAAAAGCGGACCGAGTGTTTAGACATAAATTGGCGAGTTTATTGCAAATGGGTAAAAAAATAGATACTATTTATTTATTTTAAAATATTTTTAGAAAACTTAAGATCAATGACAGAAACTATTCTAAACAAGAAATATCTACATTTATAACTAAACTTATGTAACTATAAAATAACATATTTATTTCATCGTTCATGAGATGGAAGCCGACTAGAAGAGTCTTAACGTATTGAACTGAATACATGTACTTAAGGAGAGGGGCTACCAATAAAATTAATCAATCAAAGCTGGACGCAACACGGTATAAGCGCAAACCTCACTTCCACAACTGCACCAGTGCTATTATAAAATAGGCGGTTGTAGAAACAAATCTCCTAGCTTTTTGTAAAAAGTAATAAAAACTTTATTCTATAAGAAGTTTCCCTGTTTTTCGCGAACACTGTAAAACAAAAAGTACATGTACCTTACCACTTACCTCAAACAACGTAAACACATCAGCAATAGTTTGTTCGACTCTCAGCGCAAGCATGAACACCAGTTCTTCGTTTACTGGTTTGCTGTCAGCCAGCACTCGCTCCAGTACCGACTGGCAGAGAGCCTGGACTAGCGTACACACTGACATCTCATACATACGGCTCGGTAACACATTGTACCAGCTGGATTTGAGATCCTTCATCAGTGTGATAGCGTTGTTTATTGCGCAGTCGAATTGCTCGTACGATTCGTGGCTCCAGACGTTTCCTGCAATTTGGTTTATAAGATAAATGTATTAAGGAATTTATAAATAAATATCGAGGAAAATATCCACACATGGTCATCTGATCAAAAGCTAAGCAGAGCTTGTGTTACGGTAATCAGACAGCTGATACATACTTAAATATTTCACAACCAGACACAGAACAAAATATGATCGTGCTCATCACTCAAACATTTGTCCTGGGTGGGAATCGAACCCATGACCTCCGGCTTAGCAGTCAGGGTCATTAACCACTAGACCAACAGGCCCGTCAATTTTGATCATAATCAGCTTGTAAGTTTTGTATACAGTAACAGTCTCGCAGGAAATTTGATGACGTAAATTGAAAGTACATTTCTATTGAAGGCATGTTTAATGCTGCTTATGACGTCAATTTCGCGTTTTCAAACAAACAAGTACGCATCTTACCATTAGATTCAATACTCTGCATAATACTGCTCTTCTGGTGCTGAAGGTATAGGGATATCTTCTCAAGACCCAATACCCTCAGGTCTTGGATACATTCCAGTAGAACTAAAGTCAGCTGGTCAGCTAAAGACTTCGGTAGAGTGTTGCACCAAGGAGGCCCAAGCAGGCTGTGCGCTAAGTAGAAGCAGTTGTTGAAGAATAACGCTGAAAATTTAATAATAAATCTGTACTTTAAAATCGGAAGCGAAACATTTTATTAACATGTTTAAATTAAAAGCATAGATCAAATCACACTAAATATAATAGATCGGGGAAAAAGTCTTCGCATATGAACTTGTAATATCATACTATAATGCGAAAAAATAAATTCCCCGACCTAATATTTCATGCACTTAATACTAATTATTTGGATGTAAAAAATGGTTGTGTGGGTTGATTAAATATCGGATAAACAATCAAGTTACGTTGATGGAATACGCGGAAAGCGCACAATGTGCAATATTTTTTGTTTACTTAATGTGGCCTGCACAGCATGCCAGGTTCAAATAATGAATTCTGATTCTATAGCTATAGATAGAGTACAAATACACATTATGATTTTAATATTAAAGCAGATTATAGGTACCTGTACCAACAGGCTACATAAAAATAACACTCGAAAATAACCGTGACTTTATGAACGGCATCTGCATTCTATACTTACTTGCAAATTATCACCAAAATAGGTTGAGGCATTTAGAAGTTACAATGGAGTAAAGTATTTTTTTTCTAAGCATCAAATAAAAATAAGTTTGGGTTCACATTTTGTCATTGAAGAAGCACTTGGACTAAGACTGGTGTCACAAGTTTTTAAATTTTAGTCTTTCAACAGTAATTTTGTAAATCAATTGAAGCAGTGATTTGGCCTACTGCACTGACGCACTGTATATATAATGTTTCCAAATGCCAGTAAGTCATTCAAATGGATAGGAAATAAAACATTAATTAACTAATTTCTCTTCCACCTTACGCATTACCTATGAAAGCCATTACTTATGAAAACAGTGAAGTTTTACAGCATTTTCTTTTTAATTTAAGTGAGTTTTGAACTGCTCCTTTGAGTTTTTTCAGTCGCTCTTAGGCAATTGTAGCAGACTGATGCTTAAAACTGCGCTAAGCGATCGTTAGTGCAGGTTCATAAAGATCACGTGCGGCTCTTGTGACAGAGGAACTATCTGTGAACCTGCCTGAGACCCTGTTTCAACACTTAATGCAGTTTCAAGCCAAAGGAGACTGAAATAATTAAGAATTTGATCATTTATTCACCTGCATTTCCTGTTTGTTTGAACTAAGTCGACATGCAATATAGCACATGCGTTAAACAAGTCAGGCAACCCGAAAAGAAATATTCTTTATAAATTGAAAATGGCATTGAGTAAACTGCAACACTATGACATAATATAACATTTATTAACACATATTATAATGATAAATAAATAATAATAAGCAAATAATATAGTAAATAAACAAAATTTAATATTCTTTTTTAATACTCACCAATATCAGAAGGACAGCATTCCAGATTAACTTTGAACTTTTTTGGTACTAAGCTCTGATACATAATGGCAATATCCTTAACATAACTAACCAGCTGTTTACTGTACTTCTCCGGTAACTTGGCACTCTCTTCCAAATGCTCAACAATTAAAGACATTATAGCTTTTACATTCTGCGATATCACACATTTTGGGAGGAAAAGAGGCTTGTTAATGTCCCACAGAACATTGTTATCAGTAACATCTAGTATGGAATCGTTCTCTAGGATAGTCACGGAACCAACTACAATGGAACCATATGATAGACTCTCATTCAGTAGTGTACGGACATCAGACAGTAACTTATCACACTTCTTGTTATACAAAACACATTCTGTATCATCAATGTATTTATTTAATGGAGATTCATTTGCTTTAACAAATTTAAGATCAATAAGGAACTTGTTAAAGGAGTCTAATTCAATTACAATGTTCTTATAGTTCTGGTAACTACTATCGCAAGACGGTAAGTTCATACGGATACAATCTTCAATGATTTTGTGAAAGAACTTTTGACGGATTGTTTCTGCGAAAATTTCTATAAATGTTTTCTCGCTTTCAAACTGAGACCCTAATGTTGAATGGAGAAACTCAAATATAGCTGTTAAATTATTAAATATAGTTTGGTAGTTAGGTTTCTCTGAATCATTCAAGTTAATTTTAATGTTAAAAACAATTGCTCCAATGTGATCTTCAGTAAAGATATCGCAGTTATGCCTTATAACATTATGAAGGAGGTTGTTTATAAAGAAATGAGAGAATAGACCAAGTTCAGCATATATTCTATCTGTGGCATACAAAGTCCTAAGTATTTTCTGTAATAAGAAAGGATCACTCTGTTGTACAGACAGTGAGTAAGTAAGGAACTTTAGTCCTTTCTTCTCTGACCAAGTGAAAATATCCTCCCATTCCACACTTAACTGAGCTGTGTATAATGCCAGCTGATTCTCTGCTTGAGCATTAATATTTGTTAAAGCTTTCGCCATGTTTCCTTCGAATTTTAAACTTTTTAAATCCTTTTTTAATTTCTTGACAGCCAGCATAGCATCACTATAGTTATATCTGCCAAATTCATGATTTGCCTTCTCCAATACTCTTTTCCCATCCACAATTATGCATAAATCTTTGAAAATAGCGAACGACTTGTTCAGTTTATCGTTGTGGTTCTTAAACTCCTCGTCGTTTACTTGAAATCTTTCTCGCAAAGACTCGACATCTTCCACACATTTAGAGTAGTCAGATACGATATTAGCTTTCCTATTACTGTAATTTAATTGTTCTAAACTCTTCGTTATAGTATAATTTACATAAGTATCGATTATATTTTGCTGTAACGCCCAAGATAGTAACTGTACTCGTTCAGTCAGGTCTTTTATAATAGGCAAGACTTGATCTCGACTTTTCTTCAGATCTTCCGAACTTACTTTTTGAACCTCCTGCAAAACTGCACTTAATAAACTCATTATAATAAATTTTAACTTGAACTATAACACTACAGTTTCAGTTACAACAAAGTTTTTTTTAACAGCCGAACAGTTCAAATTCAAACTTATGAATTTGACATTGTTTTGATGTCGATCAAGTGTCAAACTGACAAATACGTTTCGTTCCGACTTTTTATGAGCGTCAAAGTGTTGGATTTTTTTTACAATTTAGGAATTAAAAACCACAAAAAACTAAAGCACTACATATTTATTTCAGATTTAGGAAAAGATAGGATTATGATTTGCTTATGATATCAAACAAAAGCGTATTAATGATATCGGTTCATCCGTTACCTGGTTGGCAATCACTTGTTTAATCAATAGAACTGGGACCCCAGACCAATTTCTATCAGGTACGGTAAGGTCGTGACAATAACCAGTTATTATTAGAATTTGAAAGTGAACAGCTGCTGCTGTAAGAAGGCACCATGAACGAGTGTGAAATTGAATCTCTGAAAACTGAATTGGAACATGAAAAAACTTGCAGGTCAGAAACGTGCTTATTATTATTTAACCAAATGTGTAGATTTATCAATCTGTTTTTTTACGAATGAACTAACATTTTATTTTCTTTATAATTTTATCATTGAAGTTATAATAATAAGAAATTAACTTTTTAGTAAAATACGTATAATTATAAATCTTCAGACATGTATGCAATACTCACTTAAGTTTGACCCAGGTTATTGGGTCAAGGATGCTTCTGTCGTAGATTTCCCCACGTCTCTCATGATTAATTCTCATTTTTTTATTCTTCGTTTTTTCAATATTCTGACAGGTACATAGCATACGGAAGTTCAAATAGTTCGCAGTTAGACCTTAGGCGTACCTATAATAGGTATTATTAAAAATCCATTGTTTCATATTACTTAATTAAGCAACTTCCACAATTTTTTTACTTACACGAATGATTTCAAGTCTCATTCTGAGCACGTTTTTGTATAACTAAACAGGGAAACAGCAGCATGGCAAAACGACGAACTGGAAAAGCAAATAGTGTCAGTTCAAGACGAACTGCGGAAGACAGATTACACGTGGGACCATGACGATGACTTGATGAGGGAAAGCGCGAGACATAAGGTGTACATGGACACTATAGACACCTTGAGAGAACAGCTGCCTACATTGAGAGAGAAGATTAAAAACGCTAAGATATGTGGAGCTGGTAAGACAGCTAACTCCAGTTTTAGGACAATATCTATTGTATTTTTCTTAGGTAGTAGGTATAAAGGTTGTGAGAAAACTTAGGAAGTTGGTGGAAGACACTGAAGGTAGTACACTACGAGCTGATTGGAGGTGTCGTGAGATAGGAAAACGACTAAAGATTTGAGGAGAGTCTTTGCCCAGCAGTGAAACACCATAAGCAAGGAAGAATGTCTATGTGTTATAAACTGTATAACTATGTTGTTCTTAGGCTACAGCTTGTAGTTACGAAATAAGCGTTCATCTAGGCCAAATACCGCAAATACGATATGGGCCAAAAATTGCATGCTGATAAATTGAAAGGCCTTGAAGAAATTGGGTAGGTAGGATAATTTACATATTAAACTGGGACAAGGACGCTTCCGTGTTGACACGGACGATACCAACAGTTTTCCTGCTTATGCTTTTCGTGAATGTTCTTTCCCTTTGTTGAGTTACAATTTATGGTGTACTGTATCTATCTATACCAAGTTTCGAAACTTGATTTTGCCAGATCTTTCGTAGCTTTTATCCACGTTAAATCTTTTCAGATTGCAAACTGAAACACGATGACCTGAATATAAACTTGGATATCCTTACACCTGTGAGTACTAAATACTAGCAAAAATCTTCTTATAAGAGGACTCTTGCTAGAGGGGAGAGATGACACAAAGTACTACGTGTAGTGTTATATCGCTTCGACAAAAGCAACAATCTTACTGAAAAAGTTTTTAGTACTTAAGCTTTCACGACAAACGATTGGCAACCTTTCAAAAACAATACTTACAATTTTTAACATTTGCAGGCTGAACTGTTGCGCACAGTGAAACGATTTGAACGTCTCAAAACAGATTTGATAAGTACTTTGCGAAGCAAGGAGTGGCGTTTGGATTCCGAGTCAAAGGTTTGATAGACATACCTACCTAATTACTCACATACCTTAAGTTACTTTTAGATAAACGAATGTCGTATTTCCACGACACGTGGCTGATTTTCTATATGTATTGCAGTTATTTGTAAGAGTAAACGATCAAAGAACGTACTTACAAAACGAGCTGATGATTTGTCAGAACAATATCATGAGACTACAGAAGAACAGTGCCTATTGGCAGTAAGTATTGAAATATACTTTAAATTAAGCCTTTTAAAGTATAAATTACCTCGAAAAGCTGATGAAAAACGATTCAGATTGCAGCTGAATCCGGTCATATCTGGTAAGCTCAGTATGCGCAATATTGGAACAAAAAAGGGCACTACTACGTGTAGAGTGCCGTCCGCTACGTGTATTGTGCAATTGCAAGAGTCGTACTTTAAGAGTAGACCACCTGGATTAAATAACCAGAAAAAAAAATTCTAGTTCCATCATTCAATGTCTGTATTAAAATTGGCTCTCATTTCGACACGAAAAAATAACGATATTTCAATATTATATCTAACTACACAATAGAACATATGTTGTAGTGTCTCTTCATCAAATTGTACATCAGTTCAGAAGTTGATTTGTCCTTATATTACTGGCCTTGCATTCCAGAAATGCACGAAAGAATGACGAACGAGTCTTGGACCCCAAACGAGGACCTATAAAGAAGATTATTGGCAACGAGAGGCTCGCACCGATCGCAACCTAATGTTATCACTTGTAGAGTTTATTTTCATAACCAGAATTATATCGTTGTTAGGGTAGTGTGATAAGATTTTAGAGTTAGTGTTTAGGCTCAATGTAACTTGGTGAATCACTTAACAAAAGAATACATAGGAGGATTAGAAAAGATAAAACATACTGACGTGTTGCTACTTGAGTTTGATTATCAATGATATTTTTTTTGTCTCTTCGTGTATTGAAGGCCTAAAACCCTCTATGTTCCTCCTAGAGCCCTTTGGGTTCCAGTAGGAACATAGTGGGTGTATTGAAGACCTTATATACAGTATAATATGCAAGTCTCTGATGCTCGACGATTTTATCAAAGCAATTACAGCCTGACATACCTACATATAATTTAATCAATCGAAGACTTACGTAGAACAAGCTATTAAAGACATTTCCTTCAGATAAAGCAGTTTTTGGATACCAACACAACTTACGAGATTTTGTAGACACGAATATGAGTTATAACTTAATCTAACTTACACGTGGAACTAAATAAATGACACAAAATCTATTTCAAGTCTTTTATTTAACTTTATTTACCACAATAATTTAACAAACAATTAACTAATTCAATAAAGCATTTTGAACATGATGCTTAAATACAAAGGTCATATAAATAAAACAGTTTTTGAGATAAAACCAGGATGTTGTATCGTCAGCAACGAAAGTCTATGAAAAAAATCAATCAATTTTAAAGGAATTACTAAAATTTCTTTTTAAACGTCCATGTTTAGCAACGTTTTAATTGAATCTTGCTGATTTGTTAACGGTTTACTCACGTATATTTATCGGTATAGCCCGTCTAGTTTCGGACCCAACCGGAGTCTTTTATCATGAGCTGACGCGACGGGATCAGTAAAGCATTAATAATATTTTGTTTTCATCCCAAAACTAAGTAACTGCATCAGAAGGCAGGTAGAAGGTTTGTAAAACTTATTCTTGGTTCCGTATTGATTGTACAACATTAAGGCGTAGAGTTTCGCATAGCTTTGATGTATTTATTTGGAAACTCGATAGTCGTGCTCAAGTAGTATTCAGATTCCAATTCACCATAGGGTCTTCTATATAAGGCAGCTGAAAAAACAAATGAAAATGTTAAGACAAGTACTTAGAACAGGGGAAGTGGAAATGTTAGATGGATTATAATAATGAATACTCCAAAACTATTCGTAATCACACGCAAGTTAAAAATTTGTACACACTATACAAATTTTTAACTTCAAATAAGACTCGATATTGCAACTATTCGCTTAACGGACCAGTCTTTAACGAACTAACGGCTGTATGCAATAACAAAACTTTACATTTCAGCTTGTGTTTAAATGAGTTCGAACCTGCAACCTCCCCATACAAATTGTTTCAATCAAACCATCCTTAGCAGTAAGGAAAACATTGTTTATTTAAATATACGATTTCCTAATCATAAGCAGACAGCACTCAGCAGTTGATTTTCAATTGAGTTCTTAGGCCTTTACGGCCATTCAAAAATTGCCATCGCGGACGGTGTTTCACGTCCACACGGCGGGGTATTGGTAAAGTTTTCAACTAGCAATAATCGCACCTCGGATTAACCTCATCGGTTACGATATTGCCTCTGCGCAAAGTTAAAGAAAGTTGTTTGTACCGCATCGGGTAGGTGAGCCCGTGTAACAAAACGATTGCGCGATCTAAATCGATCCCAACGCCATCTAGTTGTGTTTTCGGTACTAAACGAAACGAAGGGTGAATTGAAGAGATCAAGAGAGACACATCTGTTATGTTGCATTATATTATTGTTACATACATATTACGAGATGTTTTTTCACTTTTTGTGAACATGTTATCTTAAAGGTACTATCAGTAGTAGTTATCAGTTTAGTTTTAAATGTAGAAATGTTTGTTTAGTTTAGATTCATAGTTTCTGTCACACGTTGTAATATCGATTATTATGTACATAAATAATGATTTAATGTTTTTAAACTTTCGCGACTTGTACACATATTTTAGACGACAAACAGGACTTATTCGCGATATAATTCGATATTTTTTTTTCTTCCGACGTTTCGGTCGAGTTACACCGACAGTCCGACTGAAATTGCACAGTGAATAGGATTTGTATTGTTACAACTTACGTGTAACGCAGTGGTGTTTGTCGATGTGTAGTCGCAGATGCCTCGGACACGCGCACACGAACCCGCCTGCAGTGTTCACGCACGAGTGCGAGCAACCGTCCGTCTGTAGCTCGCACTCGTTTATATCTGATAGATAGAAAAGATGTAAGTTTTAGAGTAATACCTGTACCTACTTGTACCTGAGTTATTAGCGGGTCTTATTAGCGATATACTTCTATTTTTTTTCTCCCGGCGTTTCGGCCGAGTTGCACAGGTGGTCACGGGTGGTCCTGTTAAAGTAATATTGGAACAGTGTGGAAGCGTGACAGTGCACTGCAGTCTCTTCCACAACTACAAATATATTACCGTAAGATGTAAGCAGTAGCCTCTCTGGGTGGCAGTTTTAGCTCCATATGTTTTATTCAACATTAATCCCAGACTTACCAAGACACCTCTGCCCAGCCCCTAGCGACAGGTACCCGGGCGGGCAGGAGCAGCGATACCCGCCGTCAGTGTTAACGCACAGCTGTGTCGAGTGGCAGCGGTTCGTGTCCAACACACACTCATCCACATCTAACAACAAAAATATATGGACTTTAAAAAAAACAGAGCCCTGAGTTTGTTTCAACATTTCTTCTCAGGAAATGTCGAATCCAGCGAGCTCGATACATGTATTGAAGACATGTAAAAGTGATATAATTATCCTACTTACAGAATAAATGATTTTTTTCTGCGACATTACCCGCGTGGAAGTTATAATCATCCCTCTAAAGTAGTCGGGTAAAACTTAGCCTAGGGGTCACCTAACGGCTCAAACGCTTGGGCCTATTTTGATAAAACTTGGTATTCATCATCATCATCTTCCTGCCCTTATCCCATTTCACTTGGGGTCGGCGCAACACGTCTTCTAGACGTGTTGCTTAAAGATTTGGCTATGGTTTTATAGTCGGCCGCCTGCCTGACACTAACCCTCTTTGGGAATGCGTTTGTTGATGGCTTACCCGCCAGCATTCGGGTGACCCAAGGTGCTTGGTACAGTGCCCTGGGTCTTAAGGTCCATTAGTCGCCTTTTACGACACCCAGTGGAGGATATGGGGTGGTGCTATTCTTTATATCCGGACACCACACGGAACGATAAAAAAAAAAAAAAATAATATATACAGCGTGTATATTTGAACGACGGACTTATTGAAGGAGGATGGTCAGTATTCGATTCTCGACCCAAATATGTAAAAAAACTATGACCTTAATTTTTCATATAATTATCCGATAAAATACAGTATTTATGAACACGAGCGCAAAATGCCTAATATCACGCGCCAAACACGTGTCGCCGCTAAGGCAGCGAGCGCGCAAGCCCCCCCGCGCCCCTTGTGATGTCGACGACGAGTGCCGCGCAGTGAAATGCATTCATACCTACGTCGGCGTCGGTCATTGACCGCGCATATGTTCGATAAGCGCGAGGGTGTTAAAACGTTGCGAAGTTATTAGGACTTTTTTGGAACGATTTTGTTCGTCATTAATCAGGGTTTTTTTTATTGTTTATACGTTTATTGGTGAAGTCTATGCATAAACTATTGGTGGTTTGAATAAGTCCGTCGTTCAAATATACATACTGTATATAGATAAAACTTGGTATTGAATTAGTTAAATACCAAGTTTCATCAAAATCGGTCTAACCGTTTGAGTGTGAAGAAGTAACAAATAAAGCCACACATAATACACTTCGCAAACTTTCGCCTTATAATATTATTAACTGAAGCCCGCGACTTCGGGTGTAAATGTCTGTTATAGCTGCAAAACCATTACCCTCCGCTGACGCAGTTGTTCATCCAGGGTGTGTTAACTCCAATACTCCATACAAAATTGTATCTGCATTGTTTAAGTCTATTGCAAATATTGGAATCTGAAATCGCCAATCCGCAGTGAGCTAGCGTGGTGATTAATGCTCAAACCTTCCCTATATAGGAAGAGGCCTGTGCCCAGCAGTAGGACGTATATACTCTGTTTTTTTTTATAAGCGTGAAAGAGTTACAAACATCCATCCATACTTACAAACTTTCGCGTTTATTTAGTAGGATGTAGTGCAATTACATGTAAGTTTGCTAACAAACCTTGGCACTGGTTAGTAGGTCCGCTGTACCTATAGCCGGGGTCACACGGCCCGCGCTCGCTGTGGTCCAAGTTATCCGTGACGGTGACGTCGTAGAACATGCTCGAGACTTCCGACCCTGGAAATACATCTGGTGAGAACTAACGGTTAAACAATATAACGGTTTACTCACGCGTAGTTATCGAAATAGCCCGACCACTTTCGGACCCAACCCGAGTCCTTAATCATGAGCTGACGCGGCGGCGGCGGCGAAATACGCGTGAGTAAACCGTTATATCATTTAAGTATGACTCATTCTCACGAAAGTTATTATAAAAAAAGAACTAATGGTGTAAGAGACGGAAGGGAATCTATGCGATTCCTTGTCCCAAACTTTTAAGACCTGGATTCTGGACACAGTTGGCATTGTTTATCGGTTTATTCATGACGTTTTAAATATTTTCTGGCCTTTTTTTCTTATAAGTTTTTTGGTAATATTTCATTATTAGAAAAAAACTTAAAAAAGGAATACAAAAAAGAACTTAACGAAATCGATTTTTCTTAAGGGATGTTTTTTTTGGCACTTATTACAACTACTAAGCTTTCTTGAGAGCAACTTTATATTTCCATGCATTTAACTGGTATTAGAATATGACGGAGCTATTCTGCAGTACAATTTACCTGAGTAAATATCCTCAACATCCGAAGATGACGAGAAAGAAGGGTTTAATTCTTCGGGCTGCATTTCAAAGGTCATGTCTGGCAAATACGAGTTCTGTGAAAAATAATGGGAAAACTGAGAAATCCACTTTCGTTTACCCTTTCGCGAAATAAATCATTACATAGTATAAAGCAGAGTTGTTTCTCGCGTCTGTCCGTCCCTGTGTATGTTTAGATCTTTAAACTATGCAATGGATTGCGGTTTTTTTAGGGGATAGAATGTTTCAAGAGGATGGTTTATCTGTAGAAATACATCAGTTATAAAAAGGAGCCAATGTTAGTTTGACATCTGACAGGGGAGAATGGAAGACAAAACGAGTTGCGCCAACCCCAAGTATATGAGATAAGGGCATGAATATGATGATGATGATGATTGTACCTTGCGAAACGGGGGCGGGTCCCTAGTATGATCAAAATAATATCGTTTTAAAGTTTAGAAGAAACTAAATACTTACTGGATCACTGCTATCTTCTTTGCTGTCTATCAAGTTGTCTGATAAATTTGGACTGGAGTGACATGGAGGCAGGCCGGTGCATTTTTTAATCTAAAATGTAAAACTCGTATTATAGATCCCACACCGTAATTTCACAGTAAGGAACTCAATAGTTGTGTCGTCCTAGGCAGAAAAAAGGTACATCTTTAAAACCCTTTACGCGTTGAGCAATCTTAAGGCGTGGTGAACTTCTTGGTTCGTAACTTACTTTATTTTTTTACCATCTCAGAAATAAATAATTAAGTATTGAACCACATGGTCAACTACACCAGCTGTGTCCAAGTAACCCAATTTTTTTCATGAATAACTTAACGTAAAAAAAATCCGACGATTTGACAACCTCCACCTATTTTGAAGTCGGTTAAAACTATAATGACATAATTACCTGTACATTATCCCCGCTACAAGCTTTTCCTCGACATCGTCTAGTGCGCGCCTGCGTGGCCGCGCCACACGACGCGGAACACGACGACCATTTGGACCAGGACGACCAACGCGAGACTGATTCCTCCGTCTATTGTAGTTGTATAAGAAGGGTAAATAAATTCTGGTCATAATTCTATTGCATTTTTCGCTTCTATGCGTAGATATTTTTTTTTTTACAAGAAACCCAGTCAATAAAGTAATGTATGGAAGATCATTCTATTTTTGGAATAAGCAACTTTTATCAGAACGCAGTCTGCTCTGAAAATATGAGTTTTCATAAATTTATGATGTGTAATTCACCGTATGTATGTATGTAAGTATTTTATCGTACGTCATGTTATAGTGTCTCCTGACCGATTTCGGCCACAGCGGCTAGTTTTACTATGACACCAGCCAGCTACGCGGGACATATTAAAGTGCACAAGCGTGTGCACAAACACAGGAGCACTCTCTGTTCCTTTACTCTCATAGCCCAATGGGACGGTAATCCGACACGATCAGAGGGAGATCAGGCGCAGGATCCACATTTTCCGAAACACGTACGGAACCGAAAACGGAAGGTTGTTGTATAAGGTGGGTAAATAAATCCTAGTCATATTTGTGTATTAATTATCGCCTCTGTTTGTAAAAAATAATCAAAAATTTTCTTTAAGTAAACCAGTCACTAAAGTTAGGTATGGAAAGATCTTTTTTGCTGGAAGAGACTTTTGGTTACTCCAGTTATTTAATTTCCATAAAATTGTGCGGTAATCATTTAAAATATGAATTTTCTTAAATTAAGGCAAATTTACACACTTTATATAAAATGCAATTGAAATACTCACCTCACATGGTGGCATGTGACATTTCCTTCGGTCAACATTCGGGCCCTTACAAGTCGATGTATCCAAAATAATCTTGTCTGATTTTGAAGAACTATCTAAAAGCATAATAGACTCTACATTAACGATTGTACCGTTATAATGTTGAACTATTAAACTGGGAAGAAATAACAGTTCCCTTATAAACTAAGTCCCGTCAAAGCACTCAATCTAAGTTCGTTAAATAGAAAAAGAAAATAATTTTAAACAGGTACATACCTATAGTATTATTTTTATCATCAATGTACTGACACGATCTGCTCCTCTGCTGGTACCCTAGCCCGCAGGTGGCGTTACATAGAGACCATTGCGACCATTCACTCCATTTAGCTGGCACTGGATATTCAATAAATACAACATTGGTGAAAAAAAGTTCGGAAATTCGGTTTCCGAAATTAGAGATGTTAAGTCACTAATCCGTATGTTCAAGAATTTTAACTTTAAAAAGGAATAATATAAAACAGCCATCGCGGCATCGTATAAACTAAATTATGCTCCGTTCTGCAAAATGGTTTGAGGTGGTTAATGATACAGTCGCGAGTGTTTCGCAGTGACAAATAAACCGTGTTTTGTTGATGTAATTAAAATGCTGTAGGTGAGCAGCCCTATCCCCGTTTACGAATCGCGCGGCTGTCGGTATTTTTTTTAGAAACGGCCGATTTTAACTACTATATGTATGTATACTGTGTTATTAACCCACCACCCACCTTTGTACACATATTTCAGACAAAAAACAAGTCAACAAGTCTTACCTACGATATAATTCGATATTTCTTTTCTCTCGACGTTTCGGCCGAGTTGCACAGACCGTCATCGCGGGTGCGCGGCTGTAGGATTTTTTTTTAGAAACGGCCGAGTTGAACTGCTATATGTATTTATTCTTAGTTATTAGTGTACTACCCACCTTTTATGAGCACGTTGTACCGGCGATGAGTGGTCCCGGCCTGGTTCTCGGCCACGCAGATGTACTGGCCCGCGTCCCGCACGCCTGCGCTCCATATCGCAAGCAGACTGTTGTCGAGCACTCGCTGCACGTTCGATACACTGTCGCTGAGTTGTTGTGTGTCCTGCAATGTGTATATAATGTCTCCTGACCGATTCCGGCCTCGGTGGCTAGTGTTACTATGACACCAGCCAACTACGCCGGACATGTTATAGTGCACAAGTATGCGCAAACACAGGGGTACTCTCTGTTCCTTTACTCTCATAGCCTGATGGGACGGCAATCCGACAATACCGGAGAGAGATCAGGCGCAGGACACATTTTACGTGCCTTCCGAAATACGGAAGCTGTAATATTTTATTTCTAAATCGCACACAACATTCGAAAAGTTAGTGTGCCACCGACAATCGCATTCCCAAAGAGGGTTAGTGTCAGGCAGGCAGTCGACTATAAAACCATAGCCAAAACTTTTAACAACATGTCTAGAAGACGTGTTGCGCCGACCCCAAGTGAAATGGGATTTTGATAAAAAAAATTGTGTGCGCTGTATTGACACATAAGCTACATTGAAAATGAAAATTTAAGTAAAATATATCGGAAAAAAGAGCCGTCTGTCATGGTATGGACATGTCATGCGGAGCAAAGAGGATCACGTGGTAAGGAAGGTGATGGACATGAATGTGGATGGATATAGGGGAAGAGGACGACCAAAGAAACGATGGATGGATCGTGTGAAAGATGATATGGCTGCAAAGAGTGTGACTTGCGAGATGACGTCAGATAGGAACGTGTGGAAGAAGAAGACACGCTGCGCTGACCTCAAATAATAATAATTGGGAGAAGGGCAGGGGAATGATGATGATGATGATGATATCGGAAAAAAAGAAAAACAAAAAATAGTTAAACACAGTACCTTTAACCATGAAATCCGTGGCATAGGATGACCATCCACTTCGCATTTCAGTACAATGCTTCTTTTCAATGCTACGACATGTTCCTCGGGTGTGTTACCGCTTACATTGTCAGCAATGGACGGCGGCTTGATAACAGTCACGTCGAACACGACCTCAGTGGTTCCCACTTTATTTGTCATGATGCAGGAGTATTTGCCGCTGTCTGATACTTCTGTTTTATTGATGATCTGAATGTAAAAAGTTAATTAAAAAATATCTATCCAATGGTATTAGTACTTACAGAGCAATGAATTGCAAAGATGGTTATGTTGTACAAGTCGTTACACCAATGAATACATTGCCCGAAGTGTCGTAGGTTAAATCACACCAAAAATGTAATTTATGAGAAATGAGAGTCAATCCGTCGCCGGTTCCGTTAGTTTGAACCTGGCTTGACACGCTACCCGTAGACAAACATTCGTGAGAAACATTGTTTGTTCCAATGCCAAAAAGATCTTTATGTATATTAAGAAAATGTTTGAGAAACCTCAAGTCCTCACAAAGAAAAAGTAATTTATTTTCCTTAAATGTTTAACTATAGTATTACTTACTTAGACATCAAAAAGGACAAATCTCTCATCGACCAGCCCCTATTGATTCACCCCCCCCCCCTCCACCATGAATTTGAACAATTCGTAAAGGTATTTCTATTACAGATATTTTAGACAGCAAACCGGTCTTATTCGCGATGTAAATCGAAATTTCTTTTCTTCCGAGTCTACCCGTGACCACGGTCGGTGCAATTCGGCCGAAACGTCGGGAGAAAAGAAATATCGAATTACATCGCGTATAAGACCTGATTGCTGTCTAAAATAAATGTACAAGTCAAAGTTAAAAAAAAATATTACAGGTACTAAATAACGTTATTTTCAGTGTAGAGCTTACCAACGTGTAGTTATCATCAACCAAGACCAGTCTATCGCCAGCCTCTATCTCAGTGTATGGATGTTTGACCCACATCACGCTTGGCAGCGGGGAGCCGAGCGCGGGGCACGAGAGCACTAACTCTTGTCCGAAGGTACCGGTCACCTTCTTTGAAGATTCCTTTGGTGATGGTGGTGGCACTAAATAATGCAAATATGAAGGTTACGATATTATTAATTCATCATCATCATTATCGCTGACGTAGGTCGTCCACTGCTGGACATAGGCTTCCCCTTAAAGATTTCCAGAAGGACCGTATGGAAGCGGCTTGCATTTAGCGTTTTCCAGCTATGACTATTCATTACTTAATTGTAATTAAAGTTCGTGTAGGTAAACACAACCAGAGCAAATCCGACTTGTGCAGAAACGTGTCCTGGCACCTCCACCTTTATGCAGTGAACTTAACTATTTTTTTTTTATGGAAAAAAGAAGTGACCCTCTCAGTATTACTCGCAATGACGTAACGAGTAAATATTTCAACGATACTCCATATAAAAATCGGTTTATGCACTTAAAATTTCTAGTGAAATCAAGAAACTCACATAGATACAATGAAAATTAAAAACATTACAATCCTTTTTTTCCAGCAATAAATTACGGCTCATTTTATCACCATTAATCATCTTCAGTTCATCAATAAAAAGTATATGAAAAAGCTGGAAGACTGGAGAAGGTTAATTAGTACTTACCCAAAACATCAACAAAATAGCTAACACTGGTATTCCCGACATCATTCCTCGCGACACACGTGTAACTGCCCGACTGTTCTTCCTTAGCTTTCTTCACGACAATGACTTCACCAAACTCGGTGGAAACCATCTGGTCATCAAAGAACTTCAGAGGAACGTCGTCTTTGAACCAGTATAGTTCGGGAAGCGGGTTCCCGTATGGATGGCAGTGGAGATAGAATGGCTGTTCTGTTATCACTTCTAAATGGACTGTGTTGCTTGTCGAGTTCTCGTTTTGGAAAAGACTTTGGAAGATTTTAGGTGGTTCTAAAAAAATAAAAGGTATTTATTTTAGAATGTGTAAGTAAAATGTTTAAATTTATTTATATTTGCACGGCCATTTCCGGGTCGGGGTCGTATAGAAAATATTTTAGAAATTGCTTTTATCCAGTTTGCTTGTTGCAGTTTGTGTCTGAATAGGAAGAATCCTATTCAGAGACAATCCTAAGAGAGGTTTGTAAAAATATCTAAACCATATTTATGAGAATATTTCTAGTTTCCGAACAGACTAAATTTCGCGCGAAAATCTAAACGAAATAAACATTATCACAAAAGCTCAGCATATGAAGTCATAGACTCAGTTACACCTATTTTTAACCCCCGACGTAAAAAAGAGGGGTGTTATAAGTTTGACGTGTCTGTCTGTCTATCTGTGTGTCTGTCTGTCTGTGTGTCTGTCTGTCTGTGGCATCATAACTCCCGAACGGATGCAGTGATTTCAATTTAGTTTTATTTGTATTAAAGGTGACTTATGTGCGAGTGTTCTTAAACGTGTTTGATAAAAATCGGTTGAGCCGGTTTAAAGTTATAGGCGGTGAAAATGGGGAGATTAACCGAATGTCGGCAAATATACTGGGATGGGGGTTAAAAAATCGAGGGTTTTCTAAATTTTTAATTTACTAAATTATTATTCTAGATCGGGAATACCCAAATATCCACTTTCCAGTAACTAGATCATTCAGCTTACCCAGTACATTAATTTTGATTTTCCTTTCTTGAGCGCCGCCTTCGTTAGTCGCCACACAAGTGTAGGCCCCGGCGTCGCTCGTCTGAACGCTGTTGAGGATCAAGTCGGCGTAGTCTATGTCGAATGGGTTCTCGCTAACCGCTCTGCCTTGCTTCATCCACTGTATGTCTGGTGTAGGGTTCCCTGTGGCTTTACATGCTATCCTTACTTTTGAACCTTGCTGAAAATTACAGATGGAAAGATGTGATCTCTGCCTACCCCCAAGGGAAAGAGGCGTGACGTTTATGTATGTATGAAAATTACATAATATAACATACACATACAATAATTATCTAATACATATAGGTACAACATGTAATTATTAAACGCGTTCAGAATAGACTTCTGAATCGTATCTAGGTTTAGTTAGAACTAATTTATAAAAAAGAGTTATAAGCCTAGCTTAAACACAATAGCATCGAGCGCCGCATTAATACAACTGCAACAAAAACTCCACCACTTACAATTGACTGATTTCAGTCTAATGCAAAAACAACATTTTTTACAAAGGTAAAAAGACTGTAAGATTTAATGCTTATAATTAATTTACGTTTCAATATTCGGCCACACAAATAGTTTAATAAATTATTTGAAAGGGGTAATCCCCTTTTATATAAATATAATATACATATATTCATATTTTACTTCGCAGTCTTCATGTGAAATACTACCATTTAAACATATAGTATTATATTGGAAACACAGCAGTTCGGTACTAATTCGGTAAGCGCTCAAAAATATCACGCCAATTCGGGAGAGATGTGAGAATACTTTCCATGTCTGACACCAGAGGGCAGAGCGCGAAAATCAATAATAATTTATAATTGCCGGCCGGCTGCCGGCTTCCGTTAAAGCTTCATTGTATTATTCGCTATTATTCGCGTACTTGTGAATCTTTTGTGTTTGCGAAACCGGTAAACGTACCGGTACTGTTGCTACGGAGGGAGAACATTGAGAACAAAGAACATCGGTTTGCAAGCTTTGAGCTTTCGCATAAAGTTGTTCGTCCGTGGAGCCCAGCAAGCGCATTCGAGTTTTGGATCGATACCGTGAACGTGAGTCTTGTACAAAACTACATAAATCTGCGCGTATTAATACATTCAATGTCTTAAATCTCAAGTTACTTATTATTTGTGCCAGTAACTGCTTTACTGTAAAACCGAAATTTAAATTTATTCGCCGATTAAAATTAATACTTAACGTTCGGAATTAAAGTATATTAGTTTGCAGTCTTCAGTGAAATATTTATATAGTTTACAATTTAGATATATCTAGCAATATATTAAATTATTAAGATTGTACATTACAAGCAATTAGGTACTAGGTAGAAAACTTGTTTTTTTAAATTATATGTTTTGTATGATTGACAGTTGATGTGCGAAACAGCATGCTAATCCTGGACGGAATTGAAACAAGTCAACTGCGACAGCTCATGTGCCTCAAGACGCTGATGGAGCATCACGCCAAGTTAACCATTGAGATCAAAGGTAGGCAACCAAACTCCTCTATAAACTACTGTGAACAAGCTTCTTGTGGAAATAAACTTAAGAAAACAAAAACGATAATGTTTCTGGAACGGGTACTAAACTAATTCAAATGAGGTTTTAATATTGTTGTAACTACTCCCGAGTTTGGTCACATTATGTCCACAGAGGACAAATATAGACTTTGTTCATTAGATTATACCAAGTGTTAGAATTCAGTTCCTAATCTTTTCATTAGTTTATAGAATAGCTTTTAATAAAACACTACTTAATACATTTTAATGTAACATTTTGTCTTTCAGAAACTTACCACGAGAAGCTCGGAGAAGTTTTGCAGATCCCTGTTATTATTGGTAAGTAGTTCCTTTTACATACTGACTAATGTAAGTAAATTATAATAATAATATCAACCTCATTAATTAGCACTTCAAAAACTCTCTCAGATTATAATTATTACATGTTTATCTTTTTTTTGTATTTTAATTCAATAATTTGGCAAACTTATTTTTTGTGATTAAAATTAATCATATTTTTTAAATTTTAAATTTGTATAATTTTTTTAAGTATAATATGAATATATATTCATTAAATTAAAGCGCGTTGTACATTATCCTCATTCTTATAAGACTCTTATTCTCATTCTCATAGTGAGAGTGATTTGTTTAATCTTGTGCGGATCATTATATCTATGTGCCAATGAGTTACAGATATAAGTCGAATTCTATAATCAAGTATAATGAAGTAGCATTGCATAGCATTACTCGAGCCTCGAAACTCTGTTAATGAAATAATTATTGAAACGAGTTTGCTTCAAGTGCCAAACATTGTACTGTATTAATTCACACATTTTCTATTGAAATTATTACTGTCGGTATTTAGAATGCAAGAAAAAATATTCAATTATTTAAAACAAAAATTTTAATTGTTTTTAATAATTGTAATAAGGAGGATTTTTTTCGTGCTTACTTTATTTTGGCCCTTGATTAATGAATTGTTTTTTTATCATATTTGTATATTATTATTTATTATGTGTTCTATTGGTATAGGTACTAGTGATCTCAGTGGGACAACTGGTCCCAGGGTTCCGAGTGGGACCATTGATCAGGCTACTGAAGATCCGAGTGGTACCACTGGTAGTCAGGCCATACGGGAAATGACAAAAGTGGAGTCAAATGTCAAACCGGTGAGGCCCTTTGTTGGGCACAATGAGGTACGTAGAAATAACTTATATATTAACGAATTTATTGTAAATAGTGTTACCCTGTATCGATTTTTACGCGATTGAATCTGAAGGGTAAATTTTTGTTCCGTTTGTATGACATAATTTGAATTGTATAATCCTATCCGTAACTATACAATAGGCTACATATATTTTCTAACCCAAATTAAACAAAAAGGGGCTCTAGCTTGAGGAGGAATGCCAGTGAAACACAAATTGACAATGTGGCTTTTTAAATAAAACTGTCCTTCGCCTTGTTAAAGATTAGTAACATTAGTATACATTGACCCAGGAACGAGTAGCTTACTCTATTTACTTTTAGGCGGGTGCAGTGAGTAGTTAAATTATGTTACAAATTAATTGTTTGATATTGTTACAGACCACGACTAATACTAAAAATAGAAATGATGCCGATTCAACATCAGAAATTGGAAACTACTTATCACCTACATATCTACTGCCGATCTTGAAACAAAAACCAATATGCGTAGAGCTACAATAATTGTGAAATATGAAACGGGTGCGACCAGGAAATAATGCAAAACTCGATGTTTCACTAAATTAGCAAATAATAAAAACTTAATTTTTAAAACGAGTTTTTCTTAAACTTCAATTTTACCATTACCTTGTCTAAATAAGTGAACTAAATTAAAAAAAAATAACTAATAAAGTTTTCATATCTGTATGGAAAATGGCCTATATAACTTCACGCTACGACAAATAGGAGCTGAGCTGCGATGGATAAATTTTGCTTAAACAAAGAAAATTCTCACCGTGACATCCAAAACTTTTCCAACAGTGTTCCCCTCGCCGTTGGTAAAGGCCACTATATCTAGAACTCTCGCAGCCGCTACGATGGTTACTCGGTACACTATGTGCGTGGCTCCGGCTTTGTTGGTCGCGTCGCAGCGGTAAAGGCCACCTGATAGACTTGTGATGTTGGTGGAAGATAGCGAGGAGTTGTGTAGGCGCCAATTCGTGTTGCTAGAATAAAGTAAACTTAAGTATAAATGTGATATTAGTTCGTAAAATCTCGGCAAATTTGAGAGAATTCTCTATACGAGAGGCCAGTAGAATAAAAGATGACACTATTTCTACTAAAAAAATCCAGGTTTTTAGGAGACAATATTGCATATCAAGCATATTGTACAAAGAATAGCTGTTGCACGCGACTTCGTTAGCCAAAAAAAAATAGGGATAACAAATAAATTGTAGCCGATTCTCAGACCTACTGAATGCATATATGCATTCAGTAAGTCTGAGAATCGGCTACAATTTATACAAAATTTCATCGGAAAAAGAATCGGTTCAGCCGTTTCGGAGGAGTACGGTACATTGTGACACGGAAATTTCATATAAGTATAGATATTTAGTATTAAGTATAGATATTACACATAGATCCTCGAAGTAGATGTACTTACTTGAAAGTCCAAGTTATGTTGGGCTTCGGTACACCTCTAGCGTTACATTCTAATGTAGCGTTTACGCCTTCTTTCAGTTGCACGTCCAGCATATCAAATTCTGATATAAATGGTGGCACTAAAAGGAGAATAGATTTAATGTGTCATTTGATAGAATTTAATAAAAAAAGACGTGTGGCACTCGGAGACTGCCGCGGTATAGCTATTGCATAGCATTTTTTTATCAACTTGTAGAATTAAAATTATTGGAACATTAATGCCACCTAGAGGCGAGATGTGGAACTAGAAGACAAGCGTAATATTTCAGAAAGTCATTAAAAGTGCTGCTATTCATCGATAGATCGCAAAACAAAAAATAATCACCGCTGTGCCGGTCGGAGTGAGGGGTGTTAGGTTATTTTCGTTACGGAATTTCTGGATTCGGTCTCCACGCTCATGCGAAGCTATGCAATGGCTTAAAAATATAGATGGTATGACATTTCTTATTTTTTCTCAGGATTTGACCAAGAAAAATATATTGCTGTAGTGCTACAAGAATCTTTAGGTGCGCTCATGTTGATTGCGTGCCACGTGCGAAAAGAATTGAACTTAACATAAAACACCATAAAGATGTGGTTACCTAAGACATTCAAAGAGAATTCCTTGACGATAGTTCCATGTGCGTTGCTAACAACACATTTGTATGAGCCAGCGTTCCGCGGCTGCACATTAATCAGCTTCAGGCGATCTTTGTCTTCGAACACCAACGGCTTCGAGTTAAACCACCATTTTATCTGAAAAAATAATAAAAATATAATATTTTCTCAGAGTAAAAGTTACTTTATTTTGGCACAGTGTCTGTTTATTTATTTCTTTGATACAAAAACATATAACTAGCTTGCTTTTTAGAAATAGAGGGACGTCCTTATAACAAGCGTAATAAAAAATAACACTCAATTCGGGAATCTGTGTTTACCTCGTTATAGATAGTACCCAAAAACCAAAATATAATTAAAAGCGGTAATTTTGTCCATTATTTTACTTCAAAAAAGCTGCTAATTGGTACGTAGCAAATACATAATTAACTTGAATCATCATCATTCCCCTGCCTTTATGCCAATTTACTTGGGGTCGGCGCAGCATGTCTTCTTCCATACATTCCTATCTGACGTCATCTCGCAAGCAACACCCTTTGCATCCATATCATCTTTCACACAATCCATCCATCGTTTCATTGGTCGTCCTCTTCTCTTATATCCATCCACATTCATGTCAAGCACCTTCCTAACCACGTGATTCTTTTTCCTCTGCATGACATGGCCATACTATGACAACCGGTTACCACAAAGCTTTTCATAATTAACTTGAATGTATGTATATATATGTATATTGTTAGCTAAATGTTTGATAAAACTACAGTGTAGGTAGTTTCGATTCCCACCACCTATAAAAGCGAGCGCTCAGTTGCGCCCTGAGTCATTCTACTACTTGTCGTCGAGTGAAAAGGTGGTTGGCAGCGATACTGTAAGACTGTTCTTTGTTATTTACCTTTATTGTCTTTGTGCTGATTTTGTATTTGAGAATTAACTGTTGTTTTGAGTTGTCTACTTTTAAATTGTTCTCGGTCAAAGTGATTTAAGCTAATTTGTAATAAAAACTAGTTCAATGTGATTTATCTCTTTTTTTTATGTTTTAACACTTCTGGTTCCTAAAATCAGAAGTGGGATTGGATTCTGCTCACAATTAGCCTTGTTAGACAAAAACAACCGTTAATTTTCATAACTGTGCTACGTGCTTGTCCTGAACGATTGGCACCGCCTCGCGCTTAGGCCAATCGTTGTCGACGCAGTGAATCTATGCGTCGTGACCGTTTGGTAAGGTTGTTGTAAAAGTAGTTTACGATGGCGTGGATCACGTCGTCGTGACGTGTTGTAGTGTCCTTACCTCCTTACAACGTGATAGAACGCTTTAGCACTTGCGCTGTAATAAGACTCGTCATAACCGTTCGCATACTTGAAGTACTCTCCGTTCGCGGGAAAGGTCTAGTTCGCGGTCCATTTATTCACGTCATCGTCGAAGTAAATTAAGATCTTACCCTCAAGAGTGTATTGACAGACACCTTAGGTGCAATAATGACGCGACTAACTGCAATAGATGAAGGTACTGCCAGTAGTACGCGTATTCCTTCTACCCTTCGTGGCCGCACACCTTTAGATAAAAACAATAAGTTGTTCAACGACGCGAATATTGGCCGATGCTATCGGTATGCTTGTGAATAGTAAACGTAGCAGTAGTACGTATCAATTTTCGACCCGGCTGTAAATAGTTTGAGGTGTGATGCAACAAGGTGGAGAGGGCTAGGCTAGCGAACCGTTGGGACGAATTCGAGTGTTTTTAAAGCTGTTTACATCTCTTGATATGGCGTTGGGGTTCCACCAAATACCTATACCATTCATAAAACGGGTTTTGTAGCTCCGAGTATTTAATGATTAGTTTGTGTAACTCTGACTGTTTCTCAGCGGATCACCAATAACACCTTACGTGAGTTGACAGAGTCCGGTGATGTATTGATCATAAGTGGCTCATAAGATCGCCGAACGTTCCAGTGGACGTGCACGCGGGGGAGGTGCTGTGGGCCGACGCGGCCACTGCGGCACTCTACGCCTGCGACTATCGGTCAGCGCACACCGAACTGCAAAATGCTCGCGTATGATCGAGCAATATTTTGACTGCTCGACCATGCAGGCGGCATGCTCGCTCCTCCGTGAGCAAGCTCCGTTGAAAATACTTTGGGTTGCCAGGCGTTGCCCATTTCTTGAGAGATTCTCTCCCAAGCATTGGCTTTAAACATCCGATCGCTGTATGTTGGACTCGATATATTGTACAAACATTCAAAACGCTGCACCAAGCCGAGTAAATCTCGCTGTGGCAATACTGAGACCGCGAGCGGCGCGCGGCGGCGCGGCGGCGGGCGGCTCGAGCGCGCTCGCGCTTGCACAACACATACTCGAACACGCATCTTGCAAGCTCGAGCATGGTCGAGCATCAAGTTTGGACGTGTATTTAATTTTGCAATGTATGGAATTGTCATAAGGTTAATTTTTCAATAGTCTCAGAAAATGCTCTGCTCTGCTCTGCTCTTGGTGTGCGCTGACCCTATGTCTTGAGTATGTTGTGTGTAGTGTTCAGTGGAACAGACCCATGTAAATCCTGTGCGCCGTGGTATTGGGGTGACCCTGACACTGGTGGTATCTGGGGTGAGTCGGTGGCGCAACCGACAACAGACCTGTGTAAATCCAGCCGTCAATAGGTATCTGGGGTGACCTACAAGAGACTGATGTAAATCCTGTTTGCGCACGAGAGTATGTGCGGGGTATTCGGTTGCGTGGGAACAGACCTGTGTAAATCCTGAGTTAGAGGTATCCGGGTTGCGCCGGCGGCTAGTGTAAGACTCTTGTGTAGAGCATCGACGCTGTCTGGTTAGAGACCTGTGTAAATCCTGAGTTAGAGGTATCCGGGTTGCGCCGGCGGCTAGTGTAAGACTCTTGTGAAGAGCATCGACGCTGTCTGGTTAGAGACCTGTGTAAATCCTGAGTTAGAGGTATCCGGGTTGCGCCGGCGGCTAGTGTAAGACTCTTGTGAAGAGCATCGACGCTGTCTGGTTAGAGACCTGTGTAAATCCTGAGTTAGAGGTATCCGGGTTGCGCCGGCGGCTAGTGTAAGACTCTTGTGTAGAGCATCGACACTGTCTGGTTAGAGACCTGTGTAAATCCTGAGTTAGAGGTATCCGGGTTGCGCCGGAGGCGTCGCGTAAGTCTCTTGTGCAGAGCCTTGATGCTTTCCTGGTTACAGACCTGTGTAAATCCTAAATATCAATTGAAGTCGTAACAGCTTAGTAATCGTATGTCTCTTAGTTGTTCAAACTGATACACATGTAAAAGCATTACAATAATTTTCTTATAATGAAGTGAAACGCTAGCGTGTAGCGCTTGTCATTTTGACTTGTATGTTGGTACATGATTTAGATGCTTTTATGCACTATATGAGTTAAAACCACTGTTTACAATGTAAATGAGCATGTTTCTTAGACTGTGTGTTTCTCGCAGTGTTCTCACAGAAACCGATTATGATGGCGAGCAACCGTTGGACGCCGAGGAGCACTACACGAGAGCAGTCACAGCGGCTGCCGAGAGGAGGGTCGACGTATGTGACGTCACCAACGCATGCACTACTTTGATGAATCCGGTGAGAAGTTTTCATTTTGTTATGATTCGAGTGCTGAGTGCTCATTGATGAAAGAAATTGTTTTTAATTTCATGGCAAACGTTTGTGTGATTCTGTCACTATGACAGGTCTGCTTAAAGTTGTTAGTTCTGTGTGGATCCTTACTAGATGGATACCGTTATTTGTTGAAGGCATTAGATTCCACGCCTGAAGCTCGAAAAATTATTTTAGAATTGGATGATCAAGATAATGATCAGGTATCTGACACATCGCGCGATTAAGTTTGGTAGCACTTGATGGAAGTGTTACTTGGTAGTGATACAATGCTTGATGGATGCATTGTTTAGTTGGGCTTAGTAGCACTTGATGGAGGTGTTACTAGGTGGTAGTACAACGCTTGATGTAGGCGTTGTGTGTGGAGGCACTGTATAAGATCGCGATATGTGTTGAGTTGTTGATGTGTCATAATGATGAGTTAATAAATTTGTGAGAGAGAGCTTCAGAAATCCGTCTAAGTTTATTGATTACGGGATTGTAAGAGATAATTGTTACTGGTTTAAGTTGGAGTAAAACTGATTGTCTTAAAGCGGTGTGTGTGGTCAGAAATGACCGAGCGGTGGTAAATACTACTTGTAATGTTTTCCTTTACAGATTCACACGAGGACGTGTGATGCGTTAGAGTATGCCGCCTTCAGCGTCACATGCGGTCCCGGCGTGACCGACCAACGGGTGAACGAGCCTGATCCTGCTGCAATGGAGGCTGAGCTGTACTGCGAGCTTCGTGGGAAGCCCCGGTACACGGATTGGACACGCGTGCACGGCGCGTGCGAGGAGTGACAACGGAGGATGTGCCCCGAGGACGGCGCGCGGCGCACTGTCAGGAGAGGCCGTGTTAGCTAAATGTTTGATAAAACTACAGTGTAGGTAGTTTCGATTCCCACCACCTATAAAAGCGAGCGCTCAGTTGCGCCCTGAGTCATTCTACTACTTGTCGTCGAGTGAAAAGGTGGTTGGCAGCGATACTGTAAGACTGTTCTTTGTTATTTACCTTTATTGTCTTTGTGCTGATTTTGTATTTGAGAATTAACTGTTGTTTTGAGTTGTCTACTTTTAAATTGTTCTCGGTCAAAGTGATTTAAGCTAATTTGTAATAAAAACTAGTTCAATGTGATTTATCTCTTTTTTTTATGTTTTAACACTTCTGGTTCCTAAAAATATATATCCTTACCTTAGCCTTAGGTTTCGCATCAACAGCACAGTCTAAATACAAATCATCACTTTGTACGACTTCAACAGATGTTGGTCCATTTTGTTCGAACGTCGGCGGCCACTCTACGTTGACCTGCACCTTGGAATACGCTGAGCCAACCGCGTTGGTAACTACACAAGATAAAGACGATGCGTCCTCTCGAGATACATTGGCCAGTATAAGCTGACCTGTTGCTATGAGTTTCGCGTACTGAAATGTGAGATGTTTATTTGTATGCATAGTATTAAATAAAGTTTAGAAGCACAGTTCATACGATACGATCTCTAATATTATGCGTTAAATAGTTGTCTTGTAACTTTTAAGCTCTTTATCCTTTCCCTCATTTATAGTAGTCTACCCTGTTCCCTTAGCCATGTCATGGCAAGGGATTAACTCTTACTAGTCAAAAAGTTCAGCAGGTATCAGCCTCTTCTAAAAGTTAGTATTTATCGATAAAAGTCGCTTTTAGCGGCAAAAATCGCTAATGATGTTTAATCATAAGGTTTTTATTTCGAGTAATCCTTCTTTGGCACTTTGAAAACGATACTAACTCTTGTTGTGCAGTTCCTAAATATTATTCTTATAAAAAAAAAACCGGAAAGAAACTCCATAATTAACTCTTTTCAAAAAAATATTGTTAATAAGGGTAATACAGCGATCTTTCACCTCCATACCGTTCCTCCCCTTTCCCTTTCCTCCAACGTTTTCCCCGTTAATTTACAACTACACCGTTTACAAAGTATTGAAGTAGTTACTTAAAGCATTAGTTTAATGTAATATCGAACCTTATACCATTTGAGTGTGTCGTGTCTGGCTCGCAGCGGGCACTGCACGGCCGCGCGTTGTCCTTCCACAAACGTCACTGTGGATAAACTCTCTTCCGACTGCATATGTGTAGGGATGGCTAAAAAGAAGAAATTTTACAGGATGACTCAAATTCAAATCATTTATTCTTCAAATAGGATAAATTTTACCACTTTTACATGTCATTCTTTAAAAAATATAAGCTCGCTGGAATCGACGTTTCCTAACTGGCTACCCTGAGAAGAAACGTCGAAACAAACTCAGGGGGTCATCGCCTCTTTTTAAGTCCAGACATTTACGTTTCCTTATCGAGTAAACAAATGCAGGGTCTGGACTGGCCTTTAGAAGAAAGAGCCAGATCGATCTGAGGAAGCCTGTGCCAACAGGCGGCACGCAAGCCCCGAATAGCTCATGCAGCTCAACTATCATGAGGTGGATTTATAATTACCAAAAAACAGCGCCTAATTTGATATTATGATCCATTAATTAAAATTTGATTTCCGTACTTTCTGACAACTGTGTTTCACTAATTTGTTAATTCCTTTTTTTGCTAAAACTAGCTTATCTCATTTTTGTCTTCCGCTTGCAGTGAAGTGAGTGACTGAATATTTTTTTCCTACTCCTCCCTTTTATTATTTTCTCATTAATTTCGTTATGTATTTTAGACGACAAACGGGACTTATTCGCGATATAATTCGATATATTTTTTTCTCCCGACGTTTCGATCGAGTTACACCGACCGTGGTTATTGGTGGACTGTCAGTTCATATCGCGAATAAGTCCCGTTTGTCTTCTAAAATATGTGTACAAGTGGCGTAAGTTTAAAACCATTAATTTCGTTGTGATTTCCAAGACAGGTAATCATTTCCCTGGGACACACCGAAATTAAGTGCTGGAGGTAGATGGTGTGGTGGGTTAAAGGAAAATTACTGTCTACTAGGCATATTTAGAGACAAGTATGGTAACAAATTCTAATAGTTATTATAATGTGTACTTACAGTATATCTCGACAGGCACAGTCTTATTGGTCACACCAACAGAGTTCTTCGCAATACACGTGTAGTTCCCGCTCATGTCCTCAGATGGCGCTTTAATCGTTAACATGCCGTGAATGTCGATTTCGTAGCGGGGATCTGAAATTATACATTGATAAACAAACAGAACAAATTAAAAAAAAAATCATGCATTGAAATTTGTGGCCCTTATCCAACAGTCGCCTAGTCGTGTCTATGGTCGTCTTTATGGTTAAATGTTGGAGAAAAGCCTCCCCCAAAATTTTTCTGGCCTGTATTATCCCATAGACTTTGAAAGTTTTATTTAAAAATTTATAAAAAGTATTAGCCACTACGCTTAAACTTAAATTTAAAGTTCATATACAATTACCGTTATCCAGATAAAAATCATCCTTAGACCATCTGACATAAGGTTGAGGTTTGCCTGTTGCCTGACAAGTGATTGTTAACACTGTGTCCATGTTGGTGGCTAGATACGGACCAGTGTAGTTGTCTGCCAGAATCTTTGGTGGTTCTGAAATTATGTACTGATATATTAGAATAAGATACAAAGTTAGATCTGGTTTGTCATTTTACTACTATTGTTTTAAGCTGTTGCATAGCTTCTATCGCGGGCCTTGAGTGTGTGCTTGAGACCGAATCGAGAAATTCCCTAACTAAAATAATCTAACACTCCCCACTCCGACCAGCACTTTTTAGTGTTGCTATCTATCGATGAATAGCAGAACTTTCACTGACTTTGAAATATCACTCTTGTCTCTTTAGTTCAGTAACTCGCCTCTAGGTGGTATTGATGCTATGCAATAGCTTTACCGCGGCAGTCTCCAAGTGCCAATCCTTCGATCACTACGATCTCTGGAGTGATTATTGTCAAAAGATGACAAAATTAGAACTTCGAATTCTGCTTTTTGGAGCTCTTCCTTGAAGAACTATACCTACCTATCTAGGTAGAGATTTAGAATAGTAATTCACTGAACCTATCTACATAGAATAGTGGTGACATTGATTCTTATGTCAGATTGGTTAAGCAATTAATTTCCGCCTCCTCATCATTATTATTATTACTTGAATCATAATGTTTACCGTTTATTTTAAGATACGTGGTCTGTTCAGCTATCCCGCCGTTATTCTCCGCCTGACAGATGTAAACTCCCTCATAATTTAAACTAGCGTTTGTTATGTATAAGTTGCCAATGTCGTTGAAACTGAAACAATATAATAACATACTTATACTTAAACGATATAACGGTTTATTCACGGGATAGCCCGACTAGTTTCTGCTGACGCCACGGCTCATGATTAAGGACTCCGGTTGGGTTCGAAACTAGTCGGGCTATCCCGATAAATACCTACGTGTGAGTAAACCGTTATATCGTTTAAGTATGAATCATCCTCACGAAAGTTATTATAAAAATACTTATTATGTCTTCAATTTTAAACATATACATTATATTTTTTTTACTCCAGACGTCTGCCTGTATTTCGATAAACTTGTTATCGTTTATAGGTATTTTTAAATTATATTAATAATAACAAGACCATTCCTTTTTACTTGTATCACACATTGTCGTATAACATCTGTGCAATAGTAAACCAAAATAAAATACAAAAAATATATATTTCATCCATATTCATAATAACAATAACAATCCGTGTGGTGTCCGGATACAAAGAATAGCACCACCCCATATCCTCCACTGGGTGTCGTAAAAGGCGACTAATGGACCTTAAGACCCAGTGCACTGTACCAAGCACCTTGGGTCACCCGAATGGTGGCGGGTAAACAACCAACAATCGCATTCCCAAAGAGGGTTAGTGTCAGGCAGGCGGCCGACTATAAAACCATAGCCAAAACTTTAAGCAACACGTCTAGAAGACGATGCAGGAAGGGCAGGAAGATGATGATGATTCATAATAACAGTACCTTAAATCCGTTGTATTTTCTGTGAGTAGCTTTCCATTGAACAGCCATTGTATTGTCGGTAGTGGGAATCCGATGACGTCACACTGTAGGGACACTTCAGTCCCAAGTAATACTTCCTTGAAAATTTCCAATGGGGGCGCAATGTATGGAGGAACTAAAAAAATAATGTGAATTATTTAAATATACCAACAAAATTATAAACCTATCAGTCTAAGTATGGTGCCATCTGCTGAGGCAAGGATACTTTGTCATTTAGTTACAATAGACCAGCAATGACTCAATATAATATAATAATTAGCTGTAACTATGGGGTTGACATATCCATTTATGGGTAGAAGCAACAAATAAAAAAAAAAACATAAATATATGGTGCGTATTTTGTCTTTATTTGTTATTTCTAATTGAATATTAATAGTTCAGAAGTGTAAAGATTTTTTTAAGAAAATTATTTACCCCAAACGTAAACCGTGTATGTAATCGATGTATTCCCGAATATATTATTAGCTGAACACGTGTATTCTCCAAAATCAGTCAAGTTAGCAATGAATCTGAAAAAAAATAAACTGTCAGTCAAATATCAGTTCCCGTTTAAGTGTTATAGAAATGTACATTTTGCATGTTTTATGGGATAGGGATAGGGATTTAATTATTAACTAAGTCGTAATTTCGAATGCGAACGACGTTAACTTTATAAGAAGCAAATTAAAATTAGCAAACGTTGCTTTTTGGAGATCATGCTAGCTTGAGCAGATAAAAAAAATTGTTGAGGGGTGTGTTTTGATTTTGCGTAATAGACAATGTTTTACATTCATGACAAAAATATCATGATCATTATTTTCATTGAAGTCATAATTATTGTTAACATAATGTAGGTAACAATAATATTAAGGACTCCGGTTGGGACCGAAACCAGTCGGGCTATCCCGATAAATATACATGAGTAAACCGTTAACATATAATTATGTATGAATCCACTTCATCATCATCTTCCTGCCCTTCCTGCATCGTCTTCTAGACGTGTTGCTTAAAGTTTTGGCTATGGTTTTATAGTCGGCCGCCTGCCTGACACTAACCCTCTTTGGGAATGCGATTGTTGGTGGTTTACCCGCCACCATTCGGGTGACCCAAGGTGCTTGGTACAGTGCACTAGGTCTTAAGGTCCATTAGTCGCCTTTTACGACACCCAGTGGAGGATATGGGGTGGCGCTATTCTTTATATCCGGACACCACACGGATAATCCACTTCACAATATTACAATAACATCAATAAAAGTCTTTACCTCAATCCGTACTCGTCCAAATACTTCCTACTGCCGCTAACTGCTTCTCCATTCTGCGTCCAATGCACGACGGGTGTCGGGACCCCGCGAGCCGAACAAGGGAGCTCCACCAACTGACCTTCCAATACTTCTGATAAAGTGCCATTCGTAGGGGATATAGTTGGTGGATCTGTAGGTATAAATATTCCTCAACATAAAATTTAGCCGGCTGTCATGGTATGGACATGTCATGCGGAGGAAAGAGGATCACGTGGTAAGGAAGGTGATGGACATGAATGTGGATGGATATAGGGGAAGAGGACGACCAAAGAAACGATGGATGGATTGTGTAAAACATGATATGGCTGCAAAGAGTGTGACTTGCGAGATGACGTCAGATAGGAACGTGTGGAAGAAGAAGACATGCTGCGCCGACCCCAAATAATAATTGGGATAAGGGCAGAGGGATGATGATGAACATAGAGTCAAAATCATGAACCTTGTCTAATGAGTACTAGACAACTGATAAACATACTTATACAACGTTGATAAAAGCGAGAGGCATTAAATGAAACCACATATTCTGTATATCATTATAAGGCTACACAACAAAAATCAAATCAATGTAAGCAATAGTTTAGTCACAGGATATTTTTTTAGTTTTTTTTAGTTTGAACATGCTGTATCTTCCTGATTAGGTGACTAAGTTTTATAGGCATAGTTATCTAGTTGGCTCCGGTTGGGTCCGAAACTAGTCGGGCTATCCCGATAAATACGCGTGAGTAAACCGTTATAACGTTTTAAGTATGAATCATCCTCACGAAAGTTATTATAAAAATATTGCTTACATTGATTTGATTTTTGTTGTGTAGCCTTATAATGATATACAGAATATGTGGTTTCATTTAATGCCTCTCGCTTTTATCAACGTTGTATATTTCTAAATAAATACATACATATTACATAAAAATTACACCCAGACACAGAACAAATGAACGTACTCATCACACAAACATTTGTCTTCACCAAAAAAAAAATGATATCGAGAACGCGCCAGTATTACAGTTACAACTGTTGTCAAACGTTTGTAAACTTTATCCACATAGATTTAAAGTATATTTTCGAGTGTAATCTTAAGTAAATTATATTTGTAATCTTTACCGTAAACAGTCACTGTGAAGTTCTTATGCGTGGAGCCGGCGACACTGGTAGCGTTGCAGGTGTATGTGCCGGAGTCAGACGGAGATATTTTCTCTATCACCAACTCACTGCTGTTAGTCAAAAACCTGTTATGGACATAGCTTATTAATTATTAGCTTTTTTTCGCGTTTTTAAAGACGTGGATGTCGATTATAGTTACTAACATTAACTTTATTCTACGCAATCGGGTAAAAAGTAGTCTATGTTAACCTACTACCTAGGGTGTCAAATAAATTCATACCAAGCTTAGCACTTTTCCATACTTTTGTGGAGCCAGTCAAGCGTAAAAGAGTTACAAACAAACGACTCTCGCACTAAGGTACGTAATCCTTGTATCGCGGGGTGTTTCACAGACATTTAACTCACATGCACAAACACACCCAGACTCAGAACAAGCCTTTGTTGATTACACAAATTCTTGTCCTACACGGGGATGGAACCCGCGACACGTTGCGTACAGTGGTAAATGGCGTGGTGACCTAACCACTCAGCTATTCGTTTCAGTAGCTACCGCTTAACAAAATCACTTACAAGTTGGCAGAGTAGACTACAGGGTGTTCATCTTTCGTCCACACTATGATTGGAGGCGGCAAGCCTACAGCGTCACACGAGAACGTTACCCTTTCTCCCATCTTCCTTTCTTGAGGTCCTTTCGTTTCAATTTGCCCATTGAAGCGTGGAGGATCTATGACAAAGAATTTGCATAGAATAGAATACAAGCAAAAATGTAATTTTAAAGATAGCTAGATAAAGATTTCGACCAATTTTGATATTTTTTTGGTTTTAGGGATGAAACTCTTAGAATTCGACCCACGCCGAGGGCACGGCGTGGTGATATATCCGACTCCCACCAACTAAAAACACCCCGAGTCACTTCTGCTACCTAAGCCAGAGTCACGGAATGGCTCGCGCATGCTCTGCGCGACTCTTACTGGCCTTATTCCTATAGGATTCTTTCACCAGTATTGCGTGAAAGAGTCCACCCTTCACTTCTTATAAGGATGACCGCTATGATTTTAAGTCGTTAGTTTACAATCAGAAGGGCAGACGTGAGCCGCCGACAAGTTTTATCAGCATTATATTTTTACCCGCACGCAAAATGTCGCAGTATTTTTTACCATTGCTTCACAGGGAGATTTATCAATCCCTGAACTATGTATAATACAAATTACCAGTTTTAGATGTATTTTTTTAAATAAGATCCCACTGCTGGGCAAAGGCTCCCTTTTCTCCTTCCGAACCTCCCTGTCTTTTGCGATTTCTGGCCACGTGCGACCTGCATATCTGACAAGATCATCACACCACCTTCGCCGCGGACGACGGCAAATAATTAATAAATAATTCGCATTAAATATCAATAAATTCATCTTACATTGAACTTCCAAACTGACTTCATAAGTATGTCTCCCAATCACGTTGACCGCGTTACACCGATACACACCGGCGTGTTTTTCAGATACATTTGATATTATCAGCTCATTGCTATCTACATTCAATACTCCTTTTGGAATGGAAGCAAAGTCTGAAGATTGGTTGCTTTTGTATTCCCATGTAAGTTTTGGTTCTGGATTTCCTTTCAGGACCCTGGAAGTAGTGTACGCTTACATAAAAGATCTTATCTTAGAAGACTACTGAAAATGAGAAAAATAAATGTTGAAGTTGTAAAAGAGAGATGCCGCTCCACGCCTTGTAGTGCACTGTCTTGCTTTGACGATTGCTACAGTATTACTAGAAAGTAGGTTGGCTCCTAATTTTATTACTTAGAAAGTAGTATTACAAAAAGGGAAAATTGTTTAACTATGAAAGAAGGTAGTTCCATTAAAAAACTTAAGAGGATCGAAATATTTTCTAAAATCTTTTTTGTTAAGCGATTGTAATTAAAAACAAAATATTTTATAGGTAATTTGGGCTAGAAAAAAACTGGAAGTTGGGCAGAATGAACATGCTTAAACGTTATAACGGTTTACTCACGCGTATTTATCAGTTCGACTCGCGACTTCGCCGCCGCGTCAGCTCATGATTAAGGACTCCGGTTGGGTCCGAAGCTAGTCCGGCTATCCCGATACATACGCGTGAGTAAACCGTTATAACGTTTTTATTAAGTATGAATCATCCTCACGAAAGTTATTATAAAAAGAATGAACATGAGTAGAAAGTAAGGTAAGATATATTTTTTTTAAGTATAATCATAATGATACACAATCTCACCTACATGTGAATTTAGTAGACCCTCCTTGCTTCGCGACCTGGTGAGCCGGTTCCTTAGATAAAACCGGAGACGCTGCAAGGCAATTCAGGGCTCTTTATTAAAATGCTTCATACATAAAAGATATATTAAGATTTGGAGCAAGTCTTTTATTGAACCTTAGGTAAACTATAGCTGTAATGAGATTTGTAATAAACCTAGTGTATATAAACCGAGAAAAATATTTTTTGGATATAGTAGATTTATGAAAAAAAGTAACAAATGTCAAAAGCAAACCTATAACTATAATTTTAATGTATAAAAATATAAATAATATCCAAAAAATCAAAACAAAATGTCTTACCTAATCCAAAAACGCTGACAGTACCATTCACAGTTAAACTCTCAAATCCATTATCGGCTATACACACATAAAGTCCCAAATTCTCAAAGTCGATGCGAGTTAAGTACACTATGGACTTGTCTTCAGACACCTGGACGTTGGCACTTGGCACTAGCTCGGTACCATTGTGGTACCAGAGGATTTTGGCAGGAGGGTGCGCGTCGACTTGACAGTGTAACTCTGCTTGGTAGTATAGCTGGATTGATTGATCTGGAGAAAAAAATATAAGAATAATAATGTCCTGACCGATTTCGGCCACGGCGGCCAGTGTTACTATGACACCAGCCAGCTACGCAGGACATGTTATAGTGCACAAGCGTGTGCGCTAACACAGGTGCACTCTCTGTTCCTTTACTATCATAGCCCGATGGGACGGTAATCCGACACGACCGGAGAAAGATCAGGCGCAGGACCCACATTTTTACGTGCCTTCCGAAACACGAAAGATGATATTTATTTCTTAAACGCACGCAACATTCGAAAAGTCGTTGGGATCGAACTCAAGACTGCCACTAAGCTATCACAGCTTCAGAAAAAAATATAAATTAGTTGGTAAGGTAAAGGTATTGAGAATTTTAAGAGTCCAGGAGGGCTTGCTAACATTGCCCAATAATATAGCAGTTGTGGTAGAGAGACGCCGCTTTATGCCATGTAGTGCGCACTCGCAATACTATTACTTTAGACGTAAAGGTTGGCTACCTGTTGAAATGCATTTTTGCTAGCCAGTTTCGTATAAAAAAGGGAAAAAGCGTAAATATCGTAAGTAGAAGAAGCCGACCGCTTTTGTGCACTTAAAATGATGAGCAGAATTGTTTAATTAAATTGAGTTTTTTGAAGTTATCGATTAAATCAATAAAAAATCTCGAATAAACGTAACGTTCTTACGGGCACGCAGGGCCGATGGCATAGATACTTTTAATCTTTGGCCCGTAACCAAATTTTAGAGGGTAAATATAGGTAACACCATACAGTTGCATTGCTTTCCACACCGATTACAAGAGACCTAAACGATGTATTCTTCATCACTATTTCATCTCGGAATCACTCACTGCTGGGTATAGACCTCCCTTTTGTCTACCCTTTCCCAAACATATCCAAAATCTTCCTTATTACCTTGAAATCCCTTAACAAGAGTCATCTTCCTTCTAACATGGACTGACAGACTGTCCTGGTGGATCCCCTCCGTGTTCTCACCGAAGCAGAAATACGTGGCTTGCACGTTCCCTGCGCTCGAGTTGAGGTTTAACACGCTTCGGTACACGTTTGGTTTAAGCTGGGATATCTACAAGTTAATTGAATGACTTAATAAAATGAAATAAATAAATATTCCACGACTTTCACACAACGCCATCTAGTCTTAATCTAAAGTTTGTTACAGTCTAAGTACTGTAAAGTTCGTTACAGACGTACAGATGATAGTACGGAAACCTTCGTACTTGGCCAGTTTTTTCAGAACATTTCCTTTTTTTATTATTTCGGTAGTTATGTGCACCACTTACAGTATTATTCAGGAACTGCTCAGTCTCCCTATGCCACAGTATCCTGGGCGCTGGTCTCGCGACCACCTCGCACGTCACCTCAATGACCGTCCCGTTCACAATGCTAATATTCTTCGATCCTATTATATTTACCACTGGTTTCATTAGTACTGTGACGTTAACAGAATCGAAACCTGAAATTTTGTTTTTTTTTTTAATATGTGTGAGTAATTTTTGTTTGTTTTATAAGTTTAATTTTTAAGTCATTATAATATTTCAAATAGCATCGCGTTGGTAGTAACTGTACTGATGTCATTTTGTAAGAATAAATAATTACATTTCCAAGCTTCAATACGGGTATAACTATTTTACATTATTTTCATGTATGTAGGAAGTCTTCATAATAAGTTTAAATCGACTTCCAAGATATAGCTAGTGATTAACAGTAGGTAGTAGGTATTACTGATTTCTTTAGATTGCTCCTAAGTTTTAGCCAACGAGCGCGATATATTGTGTATCTGTAAGGTTTCTGGGAAAAGTAAAAAAAAAACACCAGCTGGTTTACCTGCCAAAAATCTACAACACTTTCTTAAAGCAAACGTATCTATCTTAAAACGTAAAAGGAGTTTTTAAACACGGTTGTAAAGACATTTTCTTGTAGTTACTTACTCTTAAGCTTCCCTCTAACCGCGGAACATGTCCATACTCCATCACCAGTAACATTTTTGACCACTAACACATCAGTACTAGTTCCATTCACATCGCGGTTCACTTGTGTTCCGTTAGGGTGAGTCCACACGACCTCTTCAGCGTTCTCCACAGTACAAACCAGTTGAAAGTCTGTGTATATTAGTTTTGACAGTGTGTGCGGGCCTAATATTTGTGCAGAGGGGTTCATCTTCATTGATATATGAGAGGATTGCTTCGTTTTGCCACCTAAAAAAAAAAAATAGTACTTTGTTAGCTTCGGGTGTGGTGTTACGAGAGCGGATCATCATTCCCCCTGCCCTTCTCCCAATTATTGTTTGGGGTCGGCGCAGCATGTCTTTACTCATGTTGCTTAAGTTTTGGCTGTATTTTACGGCCGGCCGCCTGCCTGACACCAACCCTCCTTGGGAATGCTGTTGCTGGTGGTTTACTCCCCACCAGGAGGTTGACCCGAGGTGCTAGGTGGTATGCACCGGGTCGTAGTTTCCCTTAGTCGCCTCTTACGACACCCATTGGTCGATATGGGTCAGCCCTATTCGCACCGGGAACTGCACGGTAATGATACGAGAGCGGATACAGTAAGAAATAAGTATATAATAGAAAGCTTGAAAGTGGTACAAGTAACAGAAAAACTTTGTGGTAATCTGTTGTCTTGGTATGGATATGTCATGCGGAGAAAAGAGAATCACGTGGTAAGGAAGGTGATGGACATGAATGTGGATGGATATAGGTGAAGAGGACGACCAAAGAAACGATGGATGGATTGTGTGAAAGATGATATGGCTGCAAAGAGTGTGACTTGCGAGATGACGTCAGATAGAAACGTGTGGAAGTAGGAGACATGCTGCGCCGACCCCAAATAATGATTGGAATAAGGGTAGAGGAATGGTGATGGTATCTTCGGGTGTGGTGAATACGAAAACGGACCCCTTGTCCCCGACCATATGCAGTTAAGGACGTTCCAGTGATTTTAGCCTTTTAAAGTTAGGCACTCCCTCCCTCGCCAAACCTTTGCAGTCCACAAGGACGCGAAAAAAGAACTACTTGGGTATCTTCAATCCAGATACAATATACATCAAAATAATTTAACTGTTTTACCTCATTTACATACCTCTGTTTGTAGCGACACAAGAATAAATACCCACATTGTCTTTTGTGGCTTGAATTGTTTTATTAAACACATATAGTCCTTCGATATTTGGTTCCCGATTTAAATCGATGGCTGTAAAATAAAAAAATACTTAAAATTAACACTTTCAATTCTATTTTACTTTCGGCCAATTTTTCGACATGTAGATCAATGGGTTATACTTCATTTGTACACCTAATTGTAATATAGTTATCTACATAAACCCTCTACGAACTTCTGTCTATATTTGCAAGCTTTCGTTACTTCTTACAAAACACGAAGCAAAATCTGTTCATTGCGCTGAAATGGGCGAGATTTCCTAGAGAAAACAATTGAGCTTGACAACAACTAGAACTTTAACTAAGTGACTCCACCTAGTCAAGCTTGTTAAGTCAATCCTAAGACTAACCCCAGTTTCTGGAAGGCTTCACTTACCGTAGTCTTTAGTCCCATTGTACCACAGTTGGTTGCTTAGCAACAGCGACTCGCTGTGCACGGCGCAGGATATCGTCACATTGGTACCTTCTTCTACTGTTATATTACCAGGTTCTATTGTCACTTGTGGTGGAACAACTGGTGAGAAAAGATTGGAGATACTAAATGTCGGTATAATTCTTGTTGGAGACTAACGAAGGCTCTTTTGTGGCGAAATTTAACTGCGGCGTAGTTAAACAACTATTATACTAGCTTACGGGCGGTTTAAACTCTGATTAACGGTTGAAAATTGAGCACATGAAAAGAAAGAGAACTACTTGCAGTTTCTGTGCTACGAGCTCGAACACCATAAGGTAAAAACAATTTACTTTTCTGTAATAATCTGGTCGTGGGATGTGGAAACTACTGGAAACCTATATGGTTACAAAAAGAACAGTATCCATTTTGACGTCAAAAAGATGCATCGCACATAGGCAGAGCTGCATGCGAAAGCTAATCAATCTGATAAGTGTCCATACGAAGAATTATAAAGCTGGTACAGTACACTGTACATGAGTTGAACTAAAACGGCACCGTTCGCCATACCGAAACACCATTTCAAACGAAAAGTTTCAGCGTATACGCCATTTTAGTTCAATTTATTTGCCACGTACTAAGTACCGATATCATAAAAACTTAAATGCAAGTTACCAATAATAGTAAGGTCGGTGTGTGCCTGTGCGGTGCCGGCGACGTTGCGCGCGATACATTTGTACGCACCGACGTGCTCTTCGCCCATGTTCTCTATCACCAAGTCTAAGGATGTAGTTTGTCTGAAATAATATTAGGGATAAAAGCCTTGTTATGGACATTATATTAACAATTTTCATTTTTTTTCTATCTTTCTCCCTGTCATGGTATTTCTATTCCAACCGTAGTTACTGCAGTTGTTTTAAGACCAGATTGTCTTTCTCTTTCTAAAAATAATGAATGGTACAAATAACTTACAAGCTGGATATCTCTTTTATTCTCGATAAGTCTTTAATCCACATAGCGGTGACAGGTACTAAGCTCTCCACGTTGCATGTCAGAACTACTCGGGCGTGCGAATGTGCCTCTACCTTAAAAGTAAGTAATAACATATAAACTAACAACGTACTATTATTACCTATATTGTTTAGTTAATAAGTATCTTGGGACAATATCCACACACGGCCATCTGATCCCGAGCTAAGCAGAGCTTGTGCTATGGTAATCAAACAGCTGATAAACATACTTATAGATAAATCACACCCAGACACAGAACAAATGATCGTGCTCATCACACAACCATTTGTCCTAGGTGGGAATCGAACCCACGACCTCCGGCTTAGCAGTCAGGGTCTCTAACCACTAGGCCAACAGACCCGTCCAGATTTCTTAAAAATGGACTCCCGCACTAACAAATGTCAACCTTGTTTCATAGACATTTAACTCACATGCACAGACACCCAGACTCAGAACAAGCATTTGTGGATCGCACAGATTCTTGTCCTTTGCGGGGATCGAACCTGCGACACGTCGCGCACAGTGGTAATTGGCGAGTGACTTATACTACTAGGCTATTCGTGCAGTTAAAAAGTATTGAATTAAACCTCATTTGTTGAGTTCAAGCAATTTAGTACTTACTTTCCGCGGAGCTGATAAATAAGGAACATCTGAAAAAAAAAAGGTTATTTTAAGTAATCAGAGAGCACCACTACCTGTTATCGTAAGGCAGTTATGGAAGCGAGATAGTGCACTACACGTCATCTATGCCCCATAACGGCAAACCACCTTCTATTCTATTGAATATAACCTAGTACCTATAACAATATAAAGTCAACGGGCGCAACGCGAGTTATTCCTAAACTATCGGATCGTGGTATGAACAGTCGCGAGCGTGTCGCAGTGATAAACGGAGGGTGTGTTTCAAGATTTTAAACGTTCGCGACTTGTACACATATTTTAGACGACAAACGGGACTTATTCGCGATATGAAACGATATTTCTTTTCTCCCAGGGAGAAAAGAAAGGAGGGTGTGTTGTTGATGTAATTGAAATACTGTAGGTAGGCAGCCGTATCGCTTTTACGTACCACGTCGTTGTCGGCATTTATTTTGTAGAAAGGACCAAGTTAAGCTACTGTATGTATAATATTGATGTTGTGACGTAACGAAGTAAGATCAGACTGGACTATATAATTGCAAAACTTTCTCTTTACCTGGTGACTTGGCTTGAATAGCAGTCGAACCTATCCTCCGCAGTTCCTGATTGCGTTCATCGCGGCCATTTATCTAAAAAAGGAGACACAAATTACTGTCGTTAGTAAGGTTCAAACTCTTGGACTTGCTCAAACCGCCGCTGTCGTCAAACCGCCACGTTTAAGGCTGACCGCACATTGGAGTCACGACAGTTTTACGACAAACGTTAGTCAGACGTCTGGTGCGATTTGGACAATTTTGTCTATGAGACGTTTTGTTTTAAGTGTGCGCACCTTCATATGTTTTGTATAGCAATAGTCTGTCTTAAAACAATCTTGACTCCAATGTGCGGTCAGCCTTAGAGTAATATGATTGATGTTATGCAAGCAAGATAGCACACGACATAGAGCAGTGACTTTCGTCCACATCTACAAGAATGTTACTCTAAGAGAAGATAGTAAGCGATTAGAAAAAGGTTTGCTCATATTTCGATGGACAAACTTTTCGGTAAACTTATGAGAAAAACGCTGCAAAGAGTGTTACTTGCGATAGAAACGTGTGGAAGAAGAAGACAAGCTGTGCCCAAATAATAATTAGGATAAGGGCAGGGGAATGATGATGCATATGAGAAAAACGGAGGAACAAGAAAAAAAAATCATCATTCCTCTGCCCTTATCCCAATTTTTACTTGGGCTCGGCGCAGCTTGTCTTCTTCTTCCATACATTCCTATCTGACGTCATCTCGCAAGCAACCCCCTTTTGCATCCATGTCATCTTTCACACAATCCATCCACCATTTCATTGCTCGTCCTCTTCCCCTATATCCATCCACATTCATGTCCATCACCTTCCTAACCACGTGATTCTCTTTTCCCATGACATATCCATACCAAGACAACCGGTTACCACGAAGCTTTTCTGTTACCGGTGTAACTGAAAAACTGTGTAAAAGAATAATAATCTTACTGCAATGTAGAAGAATTCATCAGGCGGTATGAATGGTTCAGCGCGGTAGATGCCGGCTCGGTCCGTTTTTGTAAGAGGCAGCTCAAACAGCGTCTTTCCATCCAGAGTAAGTACTTCAGCGTACTGTATGCTTACAGACGCGTTTGTGTGACTTAAGGATATCATTAGGTGGTTGTATGTACCTGTAATATGGAGTGTAAAATAAAATAAAGTATTAATAGCGTCGTCGTGGTGGAATAAAAACTGTAAGCAATTAAATGTAATTTTCCAAGCGATACTTGTTAATATTTCTAGATTGTTGTATAAAAGTTTTATATTTAGACGAAAAATAAACAAAATATGGATAAGAAGAATGTCTAAGTGAATATTAAGAATAAATGAAAAATACTCCCAAAAAGTTCCAAAAATATTAAAAAAAATAAATCCTTGACCTTAGATTGCATTCAGTAGCCTTGTTTCGATAATGTTCATGGGCCTTTATTGCACATTTCACATAAAAAAATCTTCAAGTAAAACTACAACATCAAAATAAAGGTAAATAAATCTTACCTCTCAACGGCCTATAGCTGGTTTCCTTCATAGACTTGGGCGTGTTTACTGAGAAGCCGTGCGTAAAGGTTAGGTTGGAGAGGCCGACGACCTTCACGGAGTAATCCTCCTCACTACCGACCGTGATTGTCCAGTTACCTGGCTCAGGCTGCATTACTTTCACCACCTGGAGTCAACAGGAACAATCAGCAGGGAACACAGTGTTTCGACGATCAAACCCATCTAATGAACGCCTTGTAGTACAAGGGAAGGTGGATGGCACATGACCGCGAGGAAGATCGACGATGCGCTGGACAGATCAAGTCAAGGCTGCTGTTAATGGTCCTCTTTACGAGTGAACTAGGAAAGCAGCAGTCCGAGACGAGTGGCGACGGATAGTGCAGCGAGCTACCAACCCCAGCTGACGACCATGACGTAGCGACCAAGAAGAAGTTACAGTGCTACAAGGATCATTTAGCATGTGACCAAAATCAGAACTAATACTGTCATGTAAGGCATCATGACAGACAGTTTGGAGTAGATGCTTGTAGGGGATATGCACTCACGTGTTATCCCCTTACGTCAAAGTCATCCCAGTGCTAAATGATCCTTATAGCACTGTAACACTACCCGATTTATAAAGTACCTGAGCCATTGATTTGGGAGCAAATGGATATCGACTTCAGGACTTGGAAGTGGTTTATTAGTCATTAATTATATTGAACCAGAATAAAGATATTGCTCCCTTAGCTTAATTTTGAATATTGGTGTACAAAATTTAATTTTGAGGACATCCAAAGATTTCAAGCAGTAGTAAAATGGAAAACATAAATACTTGTAAGTATCATAAACTTTATTGTTAGGAAGTTCAGTTATCGACTCACCATAATCTCTGACAGGTCTAGCGTACCTAGTGATCAGTTTCGGCGGGCCAGTGAGTTGCTCACCCTTTGGGTCGACCACTGTGATCTTCGGCTTAGATCCTGAGACTGACACTGTCACATCGCCTAGCGTACTGTCCACTGGGATCTGGGAATCAAGTCGATTCATTACTGGAAGGCTTGATCACGTGGTAAGGAAGGTGCTGGCCATGAATGCGGATGGATATAGGGGAAGAGGACGACCAAGTAAACGGTGGATGGATTGTGTGAAAGATGATATGGCTGCAAAGAGCGTCACTTGCGAGATGACGTCAGATAGAAACGTGTGGAAAAAAAGACATGATGCGCCGACCCCAAATAATAATTGGGAGAAAAACAAGGGAATGATGACTGGAAGACTTCGTTCATCGTTTTGATAAAGAGTAATGTGGTTTATTTGACTAAAGCTAAGCTACTTGTTAAGTACTTACTATAGCTAAAAATATAGTGTTAATTTTATATTTATATTATAGTTAAGAAAATATTACCTCTTGTGTAAAGTTGTATCCTGCCGGATTGGACACCGAAACAAGGTTTACCATGCGTCCTTTTATAGAATTTTTGACAAATTTCAGCATCTGAAAGGAATGAAGTTCTCTGGAATCCCGAGTATAGGACATACGATACTTATAAGACAAATCTGTCGTTTGTCAGTGTGACAAATACGTCGATACTTATGACCAGACCTTCATTTTTCGTACAATTATGTAGCTTTATGCATCCAAAACAATAATTGAGTGACAGACCACAGGCCTCTACTCGTTTGAATTATGGCACGAAGAGTCAAAGTAGGACTTTCAGTTGCGAAAGCGTGATAGCGAACTACACAGCGTAGAGAGACGTTTCCCTTCCACTTAAGAGGTGGCGGTAGACCCCCTGGTCTTTACTTTATGATCTGGTTTCTACTTACTTGATGCACATTAGATTTATTCAAATTGAATATTTGCCCGGAACTGGCGGCCGCGATTTGCCGGTACACTAGGTAGGAAGGACGATCCCAATCGTTACAATGACCTGTCAGTATGAATACAACCTGAAAATAATAGTTTATTATATTTAGGATGAATGTAAAGAAGGACCACTGCAACCATGGAAGGCCATAAGAAATTCAGGGCCTTCTGGTAGCGAATAATTTATTTATTTATTTATTTATTTATTAAAACTTAATCTACCATTACAGGTTGAGAAACCTAATGCGATAGCTAAGCTTACATTTATAATAATTACTATTTAAGTAACACAATGACAGCAAACTACACAAACATAACTTATACCTAAAACAACACAATCTTATAATTATAACAATGTAATCTTTATAGAAATTCACTTAAGTAATAAAATTAACAATACCTACAACAACATAACATACATAAATTAACACTATTTGTTGCTTTCGTAACATACTATATATAAAATTAATGTTATAAGGTGACTAAAGCAACACGAAAAAATATCTAACCTATCCTGAACACTATTTATGATACGAATTGCTTGCGTGAAGGGTGCTTTAGCCAGCAGATTGGTTCTGGCAGTTGGTATAGCCAGCAGTGGCGGGCGCCGGCGCCTCCACACATAGCGGTCTGGAACAGCAAACCGTAAGCACTGAAGCACTCCTGGATTGTGCTCCTTGCCCCGTAACAACTTAATTAAATAAATGACCAGAGTGAACTGTCTTCGCACCCTTAATTCATTGTACCCGACCATGCCCAGTACAAACAGGGTGGGGTACATCAGCGGATACAATGGATAAACCCCGTACAGTCTGTAGTACAAGTGACGCGTGAACTTGTTCTGTACGCGCTCCAACATGACTGAGTACTTGGCTTCATGTGGAGCCCATATGACAGCGCCATACTCCAAGTGACTTCTGACTAGCGCGTCGTATAGTACCCTAATAGTCGTAATATTCGTGAACCCCTGTGACTGCCTAAGTACAAAGCCGAGGTTTCTGTACGCTTTCTTACATATTTTAGTAATGTGTTCGCGAAACGTCAGATCTGGTGTGAGATGTACCCCTAGATCGCGCACTTCCGTTACTCTCTGCATGGGTATCGCCTCTGCTTTGTACTCATAGCGGATGGGGGTGCGTGCACGACCATACGATATTACCGAGCATTTGGACACGTTGAAGTACAGCTTATTGTCGTGGCTCCACTTCACCACTCTATCAATGTCACCCTGGAGTCGCTCACAGTCCGTCTCATCCTTTACCTCGAGCAGCAACTTGAGGTCATCTGCAAACAATAAACATGAGCTATGTCTGACGACCTCCGGCAAGCTGTTTATCATTATTATAAATTGAAGAGGCCCCAAATTGCTGCCCTGGCTCACCCCAGACCTGGTGAAGTACGGCTTCGACTCGTACCCATTGTAGTCAACGTACTGTTGACGGTCTCTCATATAGCTGACAAAGAAATGCAGCAAATGCGGCGTACATCCTATATTTGCCAGCTTTCTCAATAGGACATCATTATCTACGGCGTCAAAGGCTTTTTTAAAATCAAAGTACGCCGCATCTACCTGCATCCCAGCGTCGACTGCCGGTATGACCTGTGCCATGAAGTTAAGCAGGTTGGTGGAGGTGCTGCGTCCGGGCCGGAAGCCGTGCTGCGCGTCCGACAGTTGCGCTCGGACTTGCCCTTGTATGCAGTGTTGAATAGCGGCTTCAAAAACTTTTGCCGGCGTGGACAAAACTGCAACTGGTCTATAACCACTGATATCGGGACCTGCTTTACCCTTGGGTACTGGAACGACGCGTGTAATTTTCCATTGATCCGGGACTGTCGATTGCTTTAAGCACGTGTTATATATGTAATGCAGCGGATTTGCTAAAACTCTAGAACAATCTCTAAAGAGAAACGCTGGTATACCGTCAGGACCAGATGACCGCTTTGGCTTGAGGTTCGCCAGCGCATCCTGTACATCTTTGAGACTCAAGGTCTCTATATGTACCCGTGCACTGGTAGCACTGCTGACCTCTGCCATCGCTGCTTGAACGTCTAGTTGTGGTGGTTCCTGACTGTACACTGATTCAAAAAATTCTGCGAATTCCCTAGCACACTGCTCGTCAGTGAGGTTTTGCCCGTCTTTTACAATACTTTGCCTGTTAACTCTACATTTTTTTGATCTAATATATTGCCAAAATGACTTAGGATCTTTAGCGAACTGATTTTGTATTTTATATTTATGGTTTCTATGAGCAATTTCTATAAACTTTTTTAACCGGGCCCTACATTTAGCATATTCTTCGTAATCGCAATCACGTTTTGATTTTTTAAACAGTTTGTGAAGTTTAGCTTTAATTTTGATTTCTTTAATAATTTTTTCGGTGTACCATTCAGGATACCTATAGCGTGAATTTTCTTGAGTAAACTTTTTCCTTGGTACACATTCATCTAATATATGACCTAATTCCATATAAAATAAATTTAAAATTTCTTCTAAGTTATGCATTTCATACATAGTACTCCAGTCAGCAGAAGTTAACATTGAATACAATAACTGGTAATCGGCTTTGTAAAAATTCCACTGCGGTCTTTTATGCTCGAATCGCGATTGGCGCTCAGGAGTCGCGCTAGTGATAGTCGGCACCGTAGCGTCGACGACGACAGATAGCGGTGGGTGATACGCGTCCACGGGCTGCAACCCCTCATCCCCCGCGCTGACCCTTACCCCGCTGCGCCCGCTCAACACAAGGTCCAGCTGTCTACTATTGCAATTAGGCACCTTATTACACTGAATGACCTCACAAAACGACACAAAATATTCAAAATAATTACAAACATTAACGTTACATGAATATAAATTAAAATCTCCTAAAATTACAACATTGTTTTTATATTTAACACAAATTTGTTCTAATACGTTAAATAATATCATATATTCAGATTCATCAGCCTTAGGGGGTATATACACTACACAACATGTAAATAAGAATCTACTTTGTATATGAACTGCAGCACACACAATTTCAAAACTGTGTGCGTCAATATTAATATTATTTAAAAATGGTATTCGCCGCAATTCGAACCGTTGAGTACACATCAATAGTACACCACCTTGTTTACGTCCATCACTGCGATCACACCGTAATAAGGAATAGCCTGGCAGCGATATTTCTGCGTCATTAATTGATTCATTACAACCAGTTTCTGTGATAGCAAATAGGTCGGAGTCAGAAGATTCAAGCAAAGACAAAAACTTTGACGTTTTTGTTCGAAGTCCCCTTACATTTTGATATAATATATTAAAACTAGAATTATTTATCTGTTTCATTTTGGTTTGTTGCGGTTGGGCGACGAAACCAAATCCACTCGCTAAATTCCACGTGTAATGGCCACATATCCGGATTACAAAGTTTATTAAAGTTACCTTCCGATACGCCTATTTTGAAGGACGCGTAGTCTCTTTCGGTTTTATGCTTTAATTTCTGTATTATTATATCCGAGTCACTTCCTAATACACTTTTAATGTATTGGATATAATGTAACAATTTAATGGATAGTTTCTAGAGATTTAAGTTCGTTGAAACTTGAGGTTATTGTATTTAACGTCTATTTAGACCATAGCATACGGGTAGTAATTAGCTACTATATAACACATACCGGCAGGACCATAATTACATTGTCCAGACTACGTAATGCGGAATTCTGCAATAAACTTCTGGGCCAAAGTAATCACATTCAGAACCAAAACTTAAAATCAGTTTCTGGCCTCTCATTTACAAAAGCAACTCAATAAACACTAACTTATTTACAAACCTGACTCTGTTTCCTTTGTATCGTGTCAAGAACTTTCCCTACGATAGCGTGATCGGCGGCCGTCGCATCAGTGAACACGTACACGAAGGATTTCGGCCGACTGGCGTTCAGAGCTAGGTGTATACCAGTGAGAGACATCTCCGGGCAATCGCCGCCGCCCTGCACTTCCACACGATTCAACGCATTCTTGAAGACGCTCTTCCTACGAGTGACAGTTATAGGGCCAACGGCTGAAATACCAGTCAGATGTTTGTAATGGGCGTTGGAAGAAGCGGTGTAATTTTGTTCTCCTATTTAAATATACGTGGATGTCTACCTACTTCCATGTTGTTTTTCCATTCGTGAGAAAATACTGTTATAGTGGTTAGATTGACTAAGGACTGATTTGAGAGACTGACTTAAATTAACTAAGGGTAGCGATAGATGCATAATAATCCAGGTGCGGTGCAGATAAACAGCTGATGGTCAACAAAATTTGATCTGATTTGATAAATTAAAATCTTTACAAAACGAATTTAAGAAGTTTATGCACGTTCCAAATTCCATGTCTTAGGTAATCAAGAAACATTGTTTTGACAAATCCACCTACCAGGGTCATGAAACGGCACGAACACAAAATCAGCGATCACATTACTTTCCTTCAGAGCCGTATTCAGAATCATTTCGGCTCCTTCCCGGAGTTGTTTCAAATCGTTATACATGGAGCCCGTGACGTCGAAAACAAATGCCAAACTGCTCTTCCCATCATCCTTGTCCCTTTTAGACCTTCTATGTAACTTGCACTCAATTTGTAAAAACAAAACACTAAGAAAAATAACGACACACTTGACTGCTAACATATTCAGCTCTGTTTATTGAGAACTAAAACATGATTGATTTTAGTATTTTTTTGCGGCTGTGTAGTGACTGGTTTAATTGACTTATCTATAACCTCTGACCGAGTAATCAAAGTGGGTTGGAGTAAGGAAACCATGTACCTAGATACTTTAATATTTATGATAAGAATAGTAACACACGCGAAGGGAAACCCTGAGTTTATGTTATCTTAGATGTTGTGTTGTGACCTTCCACTGAACGTCTGGGACAACTGTATATCAAGGGCATTTAGCTGTATTTATTTTAATTATTGCTATTTATTTATTGAGGAGTGAATACTAAGCTCCAACAAAATGTCCAAAATGTTGTCTTAAGCCCAAGATACGAAACGATGTCAATTTCAAGTAAAAATGGATAAGGGCATTTTCTTGGGCCAAGCTTTAGGCTGGCTAATCAATAGATAGATAGTAGTAAATCAAAACATAACTGATCAGATCATGTGAATTATTAAAATGAAGAATTGAAATGAACCTTCTACCTGATGCTTTCACTCTATTAAACTCTATTTACCTATCACATTAATTTTCAAGACCTTAAAAAGTCACCCAGTATAGTTCGCTAGTGTGCACCAGAACTAAAAAGGGAAATAACTCAATTGTATACTTATCTATTTATAGTGTCCAAGTTAGTTCTTATCTAGACACCGTATCGAATGTGGAAATTATGAATAACTTAGATACTAGGTCAAATAATACTCAACTCAAGTTTGTAGGTATAGTAGTGTAGTAGCGTTCAACGATGGTTGCGGTACGTAGGTACTAGGCTTTTCTGATGAGCAAATACTTGACGAAACATTTATTTCGCGATATAGGAATAAAAAAATATGAAAAAGTTATAACTATCTAGTTGCTAGTTTAGTTACAAGATATTTTTTTATTTAGAACTAAAAAACATTTACAATAATTATGTAGATATGTTTTTTTTTAAGTATCACGTTGGATGGATCAACGGATGACGCGTTGACGAATGTTTGATGAGGCTTTGATAGAAACTTCCTACAACTTAACAGTTCCTGCTTTAATAATAGCCAACGACATGAACTGTTTACTGATCTTGGCATTGCAACAGATGTAAAATAGCAAAATACAGTACTCTACAATACTTATCTATGTGCTAAAGGTAGACTAGTTGTACTACAATACATGATATCTATATTAAATGGACGCAAATCTGTACATTGCCTATATTACAACAGAGGGGTATAGAAATAAAAAAATGAATATTAAAAATAAAATCTTTATTTAAAATTCACACTTGACATCTGTATAGAAGACATACGGATCTTAAACACGAAAAACAATCAACTATTTACCTAAACTATTGCTCAAAATTAGTTATTTCTTAATTCGAAAGAGTTTGATTTGTGTGGAAGCATTGTATTACTTGTATTAGAACTTATTTTATATGTAGACCCTGTTGTGTGGGACATTTACTTACACATTTATATGTATAAGCTATATTTTTCTTATATAATATGCCTTTGTATACTCATTTTGAAGCGCCATAATATCAGTCTTCGATATAAAGTACAAAAGATGAGAGAAATACATACTACAGTAAAGTCCTTTAAAAATATTGGCTTATAATATTCGAGATATTTCAATTTGGCACATTATTGTAATTTAATACAACTGTCGCCACTTTACAAAATCAAGTTGCATTTACTGGCTTATTGGCTATAAGTAATGTTTTGCTTCCACACAAAGCAATTATTAACATGATCAGTATACCCGATGTACCTACGTCTGAAATGGGCCACAAGATATGTCTATCACTCTCGCACTCACGATTCAAAGATGTTGATATCTCGTTCTATCTTGTAGCATTTTTCAGACGAGCTTATATCGTCCGTACTTCATAGTTACATAGCACTTTGACAGACTTTTATAAATAAAAGATGAATCGTTTTAGTTTTCTTTGTATTTCTAGCGTTGTTTTATTGTTAATTTAATAATAAATTCGTATATTTTAGAGCCATGTGTCACTTGTAACTGCAAGTATTGCAATTGTAGTCAAAAATTATATAAGACTAGCTTCTGCCCGCGGCTTCGCCCGCGTGGTAAAGGGACAAAAAAACCAAGGTCTTTTCTTAATATTTTTTTCCGTAAGAACCTTCTCCTAATAATAACAAATACAACAAAAAAAGAATTAGTGAAATCGGTCCAGCCATTCACGCGTGATGCCGTGACCAAGGAAAACGGGTTTCATTTTTATATATATAGATTAGATTCGGAAAGCATGTTCAAGTTCATCATAGGAATGGTAAGTTATTAGATATTGTTAAGAAAACAACGCTAAAAGTAGATAGAATAGTCAGAATAACATTTAAAACAAAGAGATCTTACAATACTTGGCTGTCTTTATTTTGAGCATCCCTAAACTACAAAATATTCTAAATAGTTTATATTTATGTTATAAAGGAAATCTTAAAAAACAAAATGTATTGCAATTCAAATCCATAGACATTAAATAATTATTAATTTAGAAGGTCCAATTATTCAAATTTAAATGAATACTCATAAGCCATCTTCAAGCAAGGATCAAAATTAAATGTAGTTAATAAAGTATGATTTAAGTCATTAAAAATATTTCCAAATTGATCATTTATGAATTTAACTATTTTATAATATTTAACAGACCATTACTTCAATCGTCACTTGAAGGTAGCAAAGAGTTCTTAAAACTATAATGATGTTTTCTCGGTGGATGCTAAATTTCTTCAAAATTGCCAGATGAATAAATAAATCTGTCTAACAAAATAAATATGGGCCCGACCAAAAATATTTAATGACAATGAAAACATATAATTCGTAACATATAGCATTTTACTGATTTTATTAAAGAACATTATGTTGGCAACATTCTTATTTAAATATGCAAAGAACAGTTTTTTTCTATACAACACAAGTTATAATTAAATTTACTTTTAATGTTGAATTTTTTTTCGTTAAATAACACATCCTTTTTAACACCAGTGGGCCAATTGAAGGCCGATATTATTTAATATATACTCTTTATATAATCTACATTGCCATACTAATATTGGCAGTCGGGCTAAGCACAAAACATGTTAGTATTACAATAACTTTGGCAAGCGTATAGTTATATAAAATGTTTACGATTTGTACTCGCGTCCTGCAAATTCAGTCATGGATAGTGGATAGCGGACTATTCGTGGTAATCACTCACACACGCACAAATTTGTAACAAGTGTATATATTACCCATAGTTGCGATATGACTGCAAAGTATCGAAATTACATTATTAAGGGTGGCTATAGCTATTAGTCACTGACTAACCTTCTACCTTGGTCGAACACCTGCTCTTAAAGTAATATAATTGTGGGTGTAGAAACTTGATAGTAACTTACATGGCGAAGATCGTTGTCTCTCTCTCACACTCGCAATAATATTACTTTTAAAGTAGGTGGTACTGGTAGGCTCTGTTTTTTCGAAGTTTGGTTTCTTGTAAATTCTTATCGGATTCCAATAAATATTTAATGGTACATAGAAGGTCAGCCTATCTGACTTCCACAACCCATAGAACTTATAACTATAGACAACGTTATTACACACAATATTTAAGAAACATGAACTGTACATTTGTGAGTACTTTGCAGTCATATAGCTTATAAAATTGGTCAAAAATCTTTATTAGATTTCTTTCTGATTCTAATTCTATGTATTTCACTAGAAAATGCAGTTCCATTTATATTAGTATTGAATAAAAAAAAGGTCAAATTTGAGATAGTCAATCTCTATGTCATAAAAATGAAATATTTTTTCATATAAAACATTTTAGAATTGTAAATTTATTTAATATTTCGAACACATTATCATGGGGTAACATTCCCATGAGTCAATTAAAATTATTAATTAAAATTTATTTAATACCGAAAGCCAATTAACTATAACCGAATAATGATTGTTTCATTACATTACAAACGAAAGTATTGATATATAATCAAATGTATGCTATACTAGCAACATGAAAATGTTATATAGCAACTACGGGATGTAATCATAGACTTTTATACTCTTTTTCTTAGTCTTTTTTCAATTATGTTGCAATTAACTTTTTTTTTTGCTTTTATGTGATTTAACATTAAAGTATATATTTGTATATACTCAGATTTCATTTTCATATAATCTTTCACTGGATAAAAAATCACTGAACAGTAGAAGTGGATCAGTTCTACACCGTGACTCTATACTCCATTTGTTTAGGTTATTAACTAAATGTAAACAATTTTGGTATGTCTTTTAAACAAAATGTGATCTTTAAAAATGTAAAATACGTTTTACAACTTGAAATACATTCAGATTTTCTAAAACTATAGTTAATTGATTTATACGCAGTAATTTCAAAATTAAAAATTATTTTTTTTGGTTAAAAAGTAACGCCAAGATTGTTTACATTTAGTTAACTACCTAAACAAATGGAGTATAGGTACAATATAATCTAATTTTATTTGGTATATAAAAGTCTATGCTTACAAACTAATCAGCACAATTATGAGTCTTACTTCATTGCAATAAGTTGCACATTCCCGTGCTGTATTCGTTGATCTGTCGCTACATGGGACCACTGACATGAACACGTCGTGGCTCGTTTCGTCGGTCGTTAGACTGTTTCGTCGATCTGTGGTTTGGGCTGACTCTGGGTCTTTTGGTATACCAACACATTCTCTCCTACCTCGCCTTCGGGGAACTGAAAGAAATATTATAAATCATTATTTTTATTTTGATCACATGAGTTAGATATTGTAATACCTACACACAAAGATCCGAATAGTGTTTCAAGGAAAAAAAAATTGCCTAGCTTATTTATTTGGCATATTGCTTGAGTTATTTTGTTAACTGAAGACTACATGGCGAAGGGTGTTTCTCGTACACTATTTTGAATGTACTGTTTTTTATTTGATGATAATTTACCTTGCATCAAGAGGGGACACACACACTATAGGTTAGAAAAAAAGTACCGTTGCGTGAAAGTCGTGTCGAGATATTTAAAGTGCAAATATTGAGTGTTTGCACTTTAAATATCTTAACAGCAAATCCTACCGTCATCTTTAAAAGTAATACTATTACAGTTGAGTAGTATTCGTAGTACACGGCGTAAAGCGATCTCTTCCATTATTGCAACAGTATAGTAGTATCTGCGCGCTAGGTGACTACCTGTGTGTGCGGTATCTCGTGCAGTAGCGTGTAGCCGGCCAGCGCGGGCTCGAGGCGGCCGCGCAGGCGGTCGAACAGCACCAGCAGCGACGGCGGCTGGCGGCGCGACAGCTCCGCCTTCCACCAGCGTGTCGGGTTGTTGCAACAGTATAGTAGTATCTGCGCGCTAGGTGACTACCTGTGTGTGCGGTATCTCGTGCAGTAGCGTGTAGCCGGCCAGCGCGGGCTCGAGGCGGCCGCGCAGGCGGTCGAACAGCACCAGCAGCGACGGCGGCTGGCGGCGCGACAGCTCCGCCTTCCACCAGCGTGTCGGGTTGTTGCAACAGTATAGTAGTATCTGCGCGCTAGGTGACTACCTGTGTGTGCGGTATCTCGTGCAGTAGCGTGTAGCCGGCCAGCGCGGGCTCGAGGCGGCCGCGCAGGCGGTCGAACAGCACCAGCAGCGACGGCGGCTGGCGGCGCGACAGCTCCGCCTTCCACCAGCGTGTCGGGTTGTTGCAACAGTATAGTAGTATCTGCGCGCTAGGTGACTACCTGTGTGTGCGGTATCTCGTGCAGTAGCGTGTAGCCGGCCAGCGCGGGCTCGAGGCGGCCGCGCAGGCGGTCGAACAGCACCAGCAGCGACGGCGGCTGGCGGCGCGACAGCTCCGCCTTCCACCAGCGTGTCGGGTTGTTGCAACAGTATAGTAGTATCTGCGCGCTAGGTGACTACCTGTGTGTGCGGTATCTCGTGCAGTAGCGTGTAGCCGGCCAGCGCGGGCTCGAGGCGGCCGCGCAGGCGGTCGAACAGCACCAGCAGCGACGGCGGCTGGCGGCGCGACAGCTCCGCCTTCCACCAGCGTGTCGGGTTGTTGCAACAGTATAGTAGTATCTGCGCGCTAGGTGACTACCTGTGTGTGCGGTATCTCGTGCAGTAGCGTGTAGCCGGCCAGCGCGGGCTCGAGGCGGCCGCGCAGGCGGTCGAACAGCACCAGCAGCGACGGCGGCTGGCGGCGCGACAGCTCCGCCTTCCACCAGCGTGTCGGGTTGTTGCAACAGTATAGTAGTATCTGCGCGCTAGGTGACTACCTGTGTGTGCGGTATCTCGTGCAGTAGCGTGTAGCCGGCCAGCGCGGGCTCGAGGCGGCCGCGCAGGCGGTCGAACAGCACCAGCAGCGACGGCGGCTGGCGGCGCGACAGCTCCGCCTTCCACCAGCGTGTCGGGTTGTTGCAACAGTATAGTAGTATCTGCGCGCTAGGTGACTACCTGTGTGTGCGGTATCTCGTGCAGTAGCGTGTAGCCGGCCAGCGCGGGCTCGAGGCGGCCGCGCAGGCGGTCGAACAGCACCAGCAGCGACGGCGGCTGGCGGCGCGACAGCTCCGCCTTCCACCAGCGTGTCGGGTTGTTGCAACAGTATAGTAGTATCTGCGCGCTAGGTGACTACCTGTGTGTGCGGTATCTCGTGCAGTAGCGTGTAGCCGGCCAGCGCGGGCTCGAGGCGGCCGCGCAGGCGGTCGAACAGCACCAGCAGCGACGGCGGCTGGCGGCGCGACAGCTCCGCCTTCCACCAGCGTGTCGGGTTGTTGCAACAGTATAGTAGTATCTGCGCGCTAGGTGACTACCTGTGTGTGCGGTATCTCGTGCAGTAGCGTGTAGCCGGCCAGCGCGGGCTCGAGGCGGCCGCGCAGGCGGTCGAACAGCACCAGCAGCGACGGCGGCTGGCGGCGCGACAGCTCCGCCTTCCACCAGCGTGTCGGGTTGTTGCAACAGTATAGTAGTATCTGCGCGCTAGGTGACTACCTGTGTGTGCGGTATCTCGTGCAGTAGCGTGTAGCCGGCCAGCGCGGGCTCGAGGCGGCCGCGCAGGCGGTCGAACAGCACCAGCAGCGACGGCGGCTGGCGGCGCGACAGCTCCGCCTTCCACCAGCGTGTCGGGTTGTTGCAACAGTATAGTAGTATCTGCGCGCTAGGTGACTACCTGTGTGTGCGGTATCTCGTGCAGTAGCGTGTAGCCGGCCAGCGCGGGCTCGAGGCGGCCGCGCAGGCGGTCGAACAGCACCAGCAGCGACGGCGGCTGGCGGCGCGACAGCTCCGCCTTCCACCAGCGTGTCGGGTTGTTGCAACAGTATAGTAGTATCTGCGCGCTAGGTGACTACCTGTGTGTGCGGTATCTCGTGCAGTAGCGTGTAGCCGGCCAGCGCGGGCTCGAGGCGGCCGCGCAGGCGGTCGAACAGCACCAGCAGCGACGGCGGCTGGCGGCGCGACAGCTCCGCCTTCCACCAGCGTGTCGGGTTGTTGCAACAGTATAGTAGTATCTGCGCGCTAGGTGACTACCTGTGTGTGCGGTATCTCGTGCAGTAGCGTGTAGCCGGCCAGCGCGGGCTCGAGGCGGCCGCGCAGGCGGTCGAACAGCACCAGCAGCGACGGCGGCTGGCGGCGCGACAGCTCCGCCTTCCACCAGCGTGTCGGGTTGTTGCAACAGTATAGTAGTATCTGCGCGCTAGGTGACTACCTGTGTGTGCGGTATCTCGTGCAGTAGCGTGTAGCCGGCCAGCGCGGGCTCGAGGCGGCCGCGCAGGCGGTCGAACAGCACCAGCAGCGACGGCGGCTGGCGGCGCGACAGCTCCGCCTTCCACCAGCGTGTCGGGTTGTTGCAACAGTATAGTAGTATCTGCGCGCTAGGTGACTACCTGTGTGTGCGGTATCTCGTGCAGTAGCGTGTAGCCGGCCAGCGCGGGCTCGAGGCGGCCGCGCAGGCGGTCGAACAGCACCAGCAGCGACGGCGGCTGGCGGCGCGACAGCTCCGCCTTCCACCAGCGTGTCGGGTTGTTGCAACAGTATAGTAGTATCTGCGCGCTAGGTGACTACCTGTGTGTGCGGTATCTCGTGCAGTAGCGTGTAGCCGGCCAGCGCGGGCTCGAGGCGGCCGCGCAGGCGGTCGAACAGCACCAGCAGCGACGGCGGCTGGCGGCGCGACAGCTCCGCCTTCCACCAGCGTGTCGGGTTGTTGCAACAGTATAGTAGTATCTGCGCGCTAGGTGACTACCTGTGTGTGCGGTATCTCGTGCAGTAGCGTGTAGCCGGCCAGCGCGGGCTCGAGGCGGCCGCGCAGGCGGTCGAACAGCACCAGCAGCGACGGCGGCTGGCGGCGCGACAGCTCCGCCTTCCACCAGCGTGTCGGGTTGTTGCAACAGTATAGTAGTATCTGCGCGCTAGGTGACTACCTGTGTGTGCGGTATCTCGTGCAGTAGCGTGTAGCCGGCCAGCGCGGGCTCGAGGCGGCCGCGCAGGCGGTCGAACAGCACCAGCAGCGACGGCGGCTGGCGGCGCGACAGCTCCGCCTTCCACCAGCGTGTCGGGTTGTTGCAACAGTATAGTAGTATCTGCGCGCTAGGTGACTACCTGTGTGTGCGGTATCTCGTGCAGTAGCGTGTAGCCGGCCAGCGCGGGCTCGAGGCGGCCGCGCAGGCGGTCGAACAGCACCAGCAGCGACGGCGGCTGGCGGCGCGACAGCTCCGCCTTCCACCAGCGTGTCGGGTTGTTGCAACAGTATAGTAGTATCTGCGCGCTAGGTGACTACCTGTGTGTGCGGTATCTCGTGCAGTAGCGTGTAGCCGGCCAGCGCGGGCTCGAGGCGGCCGCGCAGGCGGTCGAACAGCACCAGCAGCGACGGCGGCTGGCGGCGCGACAGCTCCGCCTTCCACCAGCGTGTCGGGTTGTTGCAACAGTATAGTAGTATCTGCGCGCTAGGTGACTACCTGTGTGTGCGGTATCTCGTGCAGTAGCGTGTAGCCGGCCAGCGCGGGCTCGAGGCGGCCGCGCAGGCGGTCGAACAGCACCAGCAGCGACGGCGGCTGGCGGCGCGACAGCTCCGCCTTCCACCAGCGTGTCGGGTTGTTGCAACAGTATAGTAGTATCTGCGCGCTAGGTGACTACCTGTGTGTGCGGTATCTCGTGCAGTAGCGTGTAGCCGGCCAGCGCGGGCTCGAGGCGGCCGCGCAGGCGGTCGAACAGCACCAGCAGCGACGGCGGCTGGCGGCGCGACAGCTCCGCCTTCCACCAGCGTGTCGGGTTGTTGCAACAGTATAGTAGTATCTGCGCGCTAGGTGACTACCTGTGTGTGCGGTATCTCGTGCAGTAGCGTGTAGCCGGCCAGCGCGGGCTCGAGGCGGCCGCGCAGGCGGTCGAACAGCACCAGCAGCGACGGCGGCTGGCGGCGCGACAGCTCCGCCTTCCACCAGCGTGTCGGGTTGTTGCAACAGTATAGTAGTATCTGCGCGCTAGGTGACTACCTGTGTGTGCGGTATCTCGTGCAGTAGCGTGTAGCCGGCCAGCGCGGGCTCGAGGCGGCCGCGCAGGCGGTCGAACAGCACCAGCAGCGACGGCGGCTGGCGGCGCGACAGCTCCGCCTTCCACCAGCGTGTCGGGTTGTTGCAACAGTATAGTAGTATCTGCGCGCTAGGTGACTACCTGTGTGTGCGGTATCTCGTGCAGTAGCGTGTAGCCGGCCAGCGCGGGCTCGAGGCGGCCGCGCAGGCGGTCGAACAGCACCAGCAGCGACGGCGGCTGGCGGCGCGACAGCTCCGCCTTCCACCAGCGTGTCGGGTTGTTGCAACAGTATAGTAGTATCTGCGCGCTAGGTGACTACCTGTGTGTGCGGTATCTCGTGCAGTAGCGTGTAGCCGGCCAGCGCGGGCTCGAGGCGGCCGCGCAGGCGGTCGAACAGCACCAGCAGCGACGGCGGCTGGCGGCGCGACAGCTCCGCCTTCCACCAGCGTGTCGGGTTGTTGCAACAGTATAGTAGTATCTGCGCGCTAGGTGACTACCTGTGTGTGCGGTATCTCGTGCAGTAGCGTGTAGCCGGCCAGCGCGGGCTCGAGGCGGCCGCGCAGGCGGTCGAACAGCACCAGCAGCGACGGCGGCTGGCGGCGCGACAGCTCCGCCTTCCACCAGCGTGTCGGGTTGTTGCAACAGTATAGTAGTATCTGCGCGCTAGGTGACTACCTGTGTGTGCGGTATCTCGTGCAGTAGCGTGTAGCCGGCCAGCGCGGGCTCGAGGCGGCCGCGCAGGCGGTCGAACAGCACCAGCAGCGACGGCGGCTGGCGGCGCGACAGCTCCGCCTTCCACCAACGCGTCGGGTTGTTGAAGAACGCTTCAGCCTCGTATGTCTCGCCCGTCTTGTTGATCGGCGGGTCGCACGATAGGAAGCGGGTCGTTATGTTTAAGTGGAGGTGGCTGGATAACATAATATTTATTTATTTGTAAAACAACTTAAAACTATCTTTACAGGTAAGTATCACCTAATGCGACAATTTCGTGAAATATAATTCTACACTTATAATCTACAGGTTAACAATAATAACTTAATAAACTAAATCTAAACAAATGGTACAACAAGCGGGCTGCGTGAACTCGTTCAGTGTACACGAGAAGAGATTAATGCTTTGCGCCAGTGAGCGGAGTGCGCTGCAGCAAACAGGTGCGCGCGCGGTACTTTGAGTATTAATATACTAGTTTAATACTCAGGTTACTACAGTCGTACCACAATTTGACACAATGCAACTGTTTCTGTTAGCATTTCCTTTGATAAAAAACTGGTAGTAACAATTTAGTAAATATGAGGATGATTCATACTTATATGATACAACGGTTTGTGTCCGAAACTAGTCGGGCTATCCCGATAAATACGCGTGAGTTTAACGTTGTATCATTTTAGTAGTTTGGTACATATTTTATGAACATAGTTATGAACATAAACCAAATAAACTATAGTAACCTGTAGAGTGGCGTGGAGTGGCAGGGCATGAGGAAAGTGATGGAGCTCCTGTTATCCGCAGCTTCCCGCAACAGCGGCATCACGCCGAGCGTGCCGGCCTGGTGCACCAGCCCGAAGTATAGCGCGGGGCCCGCGTTACCCAGTAAGATGGCCCCCGCTACCAAGTACAGCTGCCATCTGGTATGCAACGATAATTTTTAGACAGGTTCTGATAAATCATGTTAAAGGATTCAACAGTCGAGATTTTTTATAAAATCAGAACTTATACATATATAGAGATAGATTCAAATACACATGTCACAAAAAGAAAAATTATGTAAATTTTGAAGGTTTAAAATGTACCTTTTAACACAAAATTAAAGCTCAGCTCACAACTGAGTGTGATTTTGTATGTAAAAAAATGTAATAAGTCAACTTCATTGGGCTAATCAGGAAATCATTGTTACTTGTTTTTATTAGAATATTTAATAATTTATTTAGAATCTAGTGACTTACTTCTTAGCCTTCCTACTCCACGGCACGATGACATCCTGAGCCAGGTACAGAAAGATCGGTAAGAGCGGCAACACGAACCTGAACTCCTTGTGTGGGACGAAACTGTAACAAACGCGACCGTTATAAAACAGTTATCGTATGACCATAATCGGTTATTTGACTGTCTTGAGTGAATGAATTAGTGCATTGAAACGTTGAAACGCATTAAGAGACCCCCCACACTAGCGTGTTTCGAGCTGTGTCGTCGTGCCAGCGTCCGCGCAACGCTAATGTGGGGGTCTCTAAAACGCGTCACTCTTAAACAGGGTGGTTACATTTTTGGTACTATTTCTGATGCTTATGAAATTGTATCTCGTGCAAAAAGGCACCAAATGGAAACTTTGGTAATGAGATTTAAACTCACAGTCTGTCTGTCTCCATTTTTTATTTACGCTATATGAGAGAAAATACTTGTCTTAATTTTTTTAGTAATCTATCTTCTTTAGGATTAATTACATTTTTTTGTCAAAAATCCAATTATACAAAATAAATAATTTATTTTGTTACCAGGATAAATATAATCACTTTTTAATGTCAAAAGATCACGCTATAATAGGTAAAAAGAAGAAAATTTTTACTATTAATAGAAAACTTTCAATCGACATATCCTGTGTACTCGGAATTGGTGTAGTAAAAAATAGTCAACGTAAAAAAGGTTACAAGAAACAATAGTGATATATTACCTGTACACAGCTACGTGTAACACAACTGCAGCTAGCAACAGCGCGCCGACCTTGTTCTCCTGCGGCCGCCGCGCTATCTTGCTGACTGCCCACAGCACCGGCAGCAGGTTGACGCCCAGCACTGCCGGGAGGCCTTGCGTCAAGTACCAGTGCCTGTGAACAAGTGGCGGTCTGGCTATATGTCTCGCGTATGTGACACTTGGCAGTTTTAGGCAAGTTTTAGATTAAAAATAAATATTTCTCAACATTCATACAACGCCATCTAGTCTCAAGTTAAGCATATTTAGTAGCTTGTGTTATGAGTACTAGACAACCGATAAACATACTTATATATTTCTAAATACATACATATTATAAACAAATCACACCCAGACACAGAACAAATGATCATGCTCATCACACAAACATTTGTCCTGGGTGGGAATCGAACCCACGACCTCCGGTTTAGCAGTCAGGGTCACTAACCACTAGACCAACAGGCCAGTCAAAAGATGCTTAGATTTGTTAGTAACTAATAATAATAATGTCCGGACCGATTTCGGCCAAGGCGGATAGTGTTACTATGACAGCAGCCAGCTACGCGGGACATAATATTATAGTGCACAAGCGCGTGCACAAACACAGGTGCACTCTCTATTCCTTTACGCTCATAGCCCGATGGGACGGTAATCCGACACGACCGGAGAGAGATCAGGCGTAGACAAGTATAGTATAGGTATGCATTAGTAAGTATTAATGTATTCATTCTGTGTATGTCGTACAATTCAAGTAAATAATTTACATAGTTTTTTAGTTAGTAGTCAGTGAAGTAAATTAGTCACATTCACAAAGTAATTTTCAACTTTTTGATGCTACCGAAACTTTTAACATTTCATTTGTTTGTCAATATATGTGTTATGGACCAAGTGATAAATTGGGCAGTATACATAATGCCCAGCATTATCGGGCTAAGTGATTAATTACTATCTTAACTTCATTATTGTCATATCGCTTGGTCATTATTATAATGCCCGAGCATTATGAATAATGCCCGCATTAATCACTTGGTCCATAACATATGCAAAAAAAAAAAGGGTAAGTACTAACCATGGGTGTTGTCCGTAGAAAGAGGCGATGTCGTGTAAAACGTTAAACCTGAAGAACTCCCAGGGTGTTACGATAAGGCGGCCGTAGAAGTACGAGTCCAACGCAACAAGAGCCCCGCCCGCGATCAAACTGTAATCATAATGTGGTTTACTTAACATACACAAAGAAAAACAGAATTTAATTACTCCCAGTTCTCAAAAAATAATTCTTCGCGGAGCAGCCAAACAGATCATGATATTTTTTTGTTTACTTAAACTACAGACTAGGCTGCTGATATAGTTTCAGATAACGAAAATAATCACGCGAGTGATTGAGCAAGGTATACAATGCTCAATCCTTAAAGAGGTTTTAATCCAGTAGTGGGATGTTAAAACTTACGCAATGGGCACATAAGTGCGGACGATTAACTTCAGTCTTCCTTGGTTCGTGGTTAACAGGTTGTAGGCGCCGAGGACGATCCATAGCGGCGCTGATGTCGGCCGCAAGAACACAGACACGACCGCCAGCCATATCCACTGGGGACTCTCTGTAACAAAGACATAGGTTTTGAAGGTTCAGCGGGAAGGGAAAAACGGAACCCTATTGCTAAGCCTCCACTGTCTGTCTGTCTGTCTCCAGGCTGTATCTCATAAACCGTAATAGCTAGAAAGCTGAAATGTGTTTTTTCGTACTTTTTGGTCAATATTAAAAACGGTACGGAACCCTTCATGCGCGAGTCCACCACCACTTAGTTATTTACATAGTATTAAGGAAATATTACGTATAATAAGTATGTAGAGTAATTATGTAGAGTAATTATGTCATGACAGGATAATACTGCATACTTTATTTTACGTGTCTAGCTTTCGCCCACAACTTTGCCTACACATTATCTTGTTTCATAACAAATTATAGTCATATTTAGTATTGACTATTTTTTTCTTTAGGAAATACTAACTACTAAAGAAGGTAAATAAAGGAAATTCCATTAAGTCAATGTAGTCTCTAAAAATGCCATTGCTGGAGAGCTATTATAAAGTTTTACTTTATATTACCTACCATTTTAAATGTTTTGTCCTTAGATAAAGGAATATAAAAACATCATTGTAGTATGATAATAACAGAATAATATTCACATATTACCTTGTTGATAATAACCCAGCTTTCCATCCTTGAAGGGAAAAACGGACAGTGCAATAGCAACAAGAGCCGTCTCCAATGACTGCAGCAGAGTCCTGCCGGAAGTGTAGAACCAGAACCATGAGGTGAGGATCAGGAACAAGGCCCACTTGCGGCCGCCCGTCCACTTGTAGAAACTGTAGTCAGCTGCGGTACTGAGAAGTGCTTGCAGGATGCGAGGCAGGAGAATCTAATGTGGAAAAAAGAAATACAAAATCATTTATTTATGTGATGTCATCATCATCATCTTCCTGCCCTTATCCCATTTTACTTGGGGTCGGCGCAACATATTTTTTTCTTCCATTCTCCCCTATCAGACATCACACTATCATTTACTCCTTTTTCATTCATATCATTCCTTATACAATAAACATATTCCTTATTTATGTGATGTCTTAAAGTAATATTATTGTGGGTGTAGAAACAAGATGACACAACACACATTATGACTGACTTAAAGCCGTAATGGCTGATTTACAGGAGGCTTTGTGCAGAGGAACCCATCAACCAGGGCTACAAGAACAATTTTATTTCAATGTGTGACCTTAAGTTAAAGTAGGGTTCAAGTACTATAACCTGTTTTTGCTACTTAAATATTATAATATTATTTTAATTAATGAACTTAATAGTTCCATAAAAGATCATGTATGATAAGTGTTAATGAATACGGCTTTTGAGTTCATAATAATCTTTTTGGTCTATAGACCTTCAGGTTACAGACTATACAATTCAATATTGAATTTATTTGTTATCATCACATTGAACCTTTGGAATTGAGTTAAAGAAGTGATAAGATTTAATATACAGTAAATGACATGCAATTTTTTGTTTCTATGCTTCATAAATGGTATCAGAAAAAAAATAGCAAGGCAAACTTCTCTATTACAAATAGTGTCACACTCAAATTACAAACTGGTGTAGCATTTCATTGAAAACATAATATGTACTGCTTTATGTGTAACATGAAGCAAATACATAACAGAAATTAAACTGGATTATGCAGACTGTTCATTAGGTCATTTATAAATTTCTATCTAACCATATTTTAAGCCGTAAATCTTATAATGAATGCTTTCAGTTTAAGTAAAACTAAAAGAAGTCAAAGGGATTTAATATTAAAATCTTTTAGTGTTTATGGTAAACAAACAAATTTATAAAGTTTGATGCTGCTTTGTTTACTTAGGCATAACACAACTGAGTTATTAGATAGAGAGCTTAAATCATTGAATAAGGTACTCACCAGTGCTTCAGGGTAGTCCAGTCCAGTGTATTTGAGTACAGTGTACAAGGCAGCCACTACGCTAGGGTACAGATAGCTCCTGATGCCTTGTTGCCATTCCCAAGTCAGGGTCCCATACCCAAACACTTGTTTGTGAGCCACTTCCAAGGTCTGCCAGTACTCATCAGGCACATACCAAGTTTGCACCAGGAACACGGACAGAATCCTCACGAACAATATCACGGAGGCCACCTGTAGCGGCCTCAGGCCCTTTGCCAACACCATTCTCCCGCCTAAATCGAAAGAGGTTACATGTGAATCGGCTATAAATAGAAAGCTTTAGTGTGCTCAAAAAACACTGTAATTCAATGGGATAAGTATTAAAAGTTACACTCTGACCGAAACATATTAATATAACAATAGTCTTATAAGATAGCTTGATGTTGCTTACTTTATAAAACGATACAAACTTTACTCACAAATATGTCAACTAACGCGTCCCTATAATTAAGGCTAGAATTGAATGAACAGTGGATGTTTACTACATGAATAATAATTGTCGCCACTATAAGATTGTATTTCAACCTATTGCATAGATTAATTTAATTAAAATTAATCACAATAACATATTTTTTGATAATATTCCACTAACCTCAACAAAACCCGCCGCCACCGCGAAGTAGTGCTGTGGTAATGTGTTTTGTGTAAGTTAGTAAGTAAAATAACGGGATTTTTTTCTAACTAACTACGGCAATAAATCAAGAAATAAAATCTGTTAAATCTGACATGAGCTCTTTATGCCATATACAGTAATTATTAAAGTTAACGGTCTTAATATTTCTCACGACGACTCGTAAAGAATTCTTAAATAATTGTTTTCAACATCGACTAATTCAAACGATTACAAATGCTTACTAAGTTACTAAACTAACCAATCAACGTAGGGCACCGCGCATCGCGCACAGTTATTTTTTCAAGCACATCAAGTCAATTCACTCATGTTCGAAAACTATGTCACAATATTATATGCCTACATAAGGTGTGGCAGATTATTTGTTTTGTGTATCTAGTTTTTTTAATCTATCATGAAAACATATATTTTAGCAAAGAATTTCCGAAACAATGATAATTTATTGTCTAAAACTTTAAACAGAGAAAATAATATGCTAAAATATTGCTTGATTATGTGTTTGAGTTTATAAGCAGAAATGTGTCATGTTTCGAACGTCAATTAACGAATGTTGATTTTTGTCGAAAATTACTTGAATTTCTTTTCGATAAATAAATAAGAAGATGTATTAGCCAAAAATGGGTAAGTATACTATCTACTTCGCTGAAATAAAGCTAAAATTCCCTATTAAACGTTGTTTGTTGTTAGATGAAGTGAAGAATGAAACTCTGGACCTATCGAGGCGTGGGTTGAAGAAAATAGAGAAAGCGCCCGCTGAAGAATCTAAGACTATTATAAATTTGATTCTGGACCAGAATGAACTGCAGCGGCTTGATAATATTGACACATACAGCCGCATCGAAAGTGTAAGCAATTGAATTTTAATTCTGTTGAGAATATTGACACCAACATAAAATATAATATTATCAAAGTAAATTGTCTTTGTCGGCGTTTCTCATCATGACCTTTAGCTTAATTTATATTAATTCAAATAATTTTGTTTGAACATGCTGCCTGATTAATAACGCTAGCATAATAAAACATAACTGGACATGTCAAGTTGAATTCACTTGTGAATAATAATAGTTGTAACTGTATTTGTTCATCACACTTGTTTGTTTGTTCATAATAAACCTTATTTCAGCTTTCAATATGCAACAATTTCTTGTTGCGGATGCATGGAGTCTCTCGTCTGACAAACATCCGCATCTTGGCATTGAACAACAATGGTATTCTTCAAATAGAAGGATTGAAAGACTTGATCTACCTTAAAGTATTAAAGTTGGCTGGTATGTTGACCTTTTTATTCTAATCCTCTTTTTAAATCTCGTTAGTCCATTGTGTTATGAGCTATGAAGAAATAAACAAGATAATTTTGAAATTATAATTTTAAAATAAACAAGATAATTTTAAAACAATAATTTTTAAATAAACAAAAAAAATTGTTGTTTCTGTATAAAATAGAAATGTTCATGATTAGCCACTATTTTTTTGTTTTTTTTCAATTTATGACTAAATCTTCTTTTATTGATCCTCCTGTAGTTTTTTTACTTGTGAAAAAAATAATTCAGTCAACAACCCTCTGTTTGGCAGATGTAAACATGTAGTGTTATTTTTAATGGTCACAGATATATCCTAAAATGTACCATAATAGCAGTTGCTTCCATATCCAATTTTAATCTGAAGAGATAATTTGAAAGAATTAACTAAGTTTGTAATGAAAATCAACATCAAATAAGGCATAATATATTAACATAATTACAAATGACACTGAATGTGATTTGTTGTTTATGCTACATTAAATATGAGTGGTTTCACAGTTAAGATGGAGGGAAAGTCTATCTACTTTGGAATGTGATATCTTGTGTTCCTGTATTATAGCTAATGATAATTCAATGTTTTTGATTTTAAATGATGATTTTTGAATAATTAAAAAAATGAGAATGAGAGCTAGCTATAAAGACTAGCTTCAGCAATTTACAAGTTTATTTATTTAAGTTTTAAGTTATTGTACATCATACAAACTACTATCTCCAGTGTTACCCTCTTAAAGGTGATGTTTTGTAATGTTCTTTGCAAATGTCTATGCACCCTCCTTAAAAAATTGATATAGTTATATCTCAGAAACAGAAATCTTAGAAACTATAACAAGTTTCTGAGATTATAGGTTTTGTAATGATTCATGACAGTGAATGTTACAAAATCAAAATCAAAAGGTTTTTATTTCGAGTAGGCCTTTTCAGGCACTTTCAAAACGTTACTGACTCTAGTTGTAATTAATAATTTTCTAATATATTGCATACATGTCTTTTATGTGTGTAAGACTTTTATTTTATATTTACGTAAATCCTCCTTTTTTACAGGAAATAACATTAAATCAATTGAACATTTGAATCACAACATACACTTGGAGCTCTTGGATCTTTCTAACAACCAGATATCATTTATATCTGATATATCTTACTTAAAAAACTTAAGGGTAAGTCACTATTATTATCCATTTATTGTTATGAAATCCATCATTTATACAGACGGCCTGTTTGTCTAGTGGTTAGGGGCAGTGACTGCTGTACCAGAAGTTGTGGGTTCAATCCCCAAATTTTTGTATGATGAGCATGATCATTTGTTCTGTGTCTGGGTGACATTTATTTGTTATATGTAGGAAATTACTCATATGTTGTGTAGTACTAATAACACAAGATACTTAAGTTGAAACTAGATAAACAATGACAATCCGGCTAATCGTTGAGCCGCCGTAATACATAGCGGCCCTGTTTTTAACGGCTAGCTAATGTAATATGGCGGATTATACAATCCGACTGCGACATATACATTTCATTGCTATTACATTATTCAAACAAGAAACTCTATTGTCATGTCTTATTATTCCAGCACTTGAATCTCGAAAGGAACCGCATCTCAGACCTGAGGCAGTGTGACCGGTACCTTCCTACACATTTAGAGCATTTAGGGCTCGGTCACAACAACATCCAGGATCTGAACGAGATCAGTCACTTGGTGCACTTGAACAAATTAGACAGCTTCTCCATACAGGGTAACCCATGTGTGGCTATGGCTGGCAAGGACAAACTGTATCCTTTACATTTATATTGTTTTTTAGGAAGAAAGACATTTAAATGGTAATTTTGCGGATATACAAATTATAAAGGCTATGGCTGCAAAGAGTGTGACTTGCGAGATGACGTCAGATAGGAACGTGTGAAAGAAGAAGACATGCTGCACCAAATATAATTGGGATAAGGCCAGGGAAATGATGATGAAGGTTTAAATTAAAAGAAAATCATTTTTAAAGTAAAGTTATTTAAGTTGGTTTCAAATAGATAACGCTTTAGTTCCAAAATTCTATAAAGAAACTTACGTCAAGTTAAATAGATTTCTAACAGCACTTTGCCTAAAGTACTCGGTTTTTTTTGATACGTAACAATGGAACATGAAATAATATATGAAGGCGAAATGTATGTAACATTCGGTATAATTCATAATGAGGTCACATATTCGATTGAAATATTTCTGTTAATTAGTTCCAAATGAAACTAACACGGCTTGTGTAATCAATAAAATATGCCACACAGGAATTTCACAAAGCCATTTAACTGAACGATAACTTACTTAATAAGTCTATCGTTTTCCGACGTCGTTTCGTTTTTTTTCGCTATTTTTATAATAAAGTTAATAATGTTTAATTCAATCGTAGATGTAGCTATAATAATATTAATGCACATGATAGAAATAAATACAATTTACTAAGGTCCATTGTGCAATATCTTAAGAGACTTATTATAAAATGTATTGCTACGTCTGTGATAGGCGTTTCAGTCTTACGTTATTAAATGTTTTGTTAAATGATTCCTTGACTAATAACCAGAGGATTCGATTATCGTCCATTTGTTCTCAACTGGATCATGAGTGTGAAGACCATTGACGGATTCGTCGTCAGCGCTATAGAAAGGTAAGACTTTCTATAAAATAATACATATTACATACCCTCAATATAAATATAATATAGATATAAAGATATAGTAGTAAAGTATCAGTGTAAATGTGTATTCGTTTGTGTATACGGTGAGAAATATAATTAAGGTTAATTTTGTCTCGCATAACACATTTAGAATTCTCAAAAAAAACTTGTCAGGTTTTTTTTAAATACAGCTAAACTTTAAAATTATTCATAACATTATAACACAGATTGACGGACGTAATGAGAATGAATGTGACCGCGTTTGACCAGGTTACCTGATTAATAACACAAGCTTAATAAAACATAACATATTGTTCATCGTTATTCTAACATTGTTTCTTATTGTAGTTTGAAAGCTGAGTGGCTGTACAGTCAAGGCAAAGGTCGGCATTACCACGCGGGCCAGCATCAGGAACTGTGCGAGTATCTAGCCTCCACGTGCCCTCTCACAGCTGACGCACTGGAGACAGAAGATCAGAGGAAACTCCGCCTTATTCTCAGCAAGGTAAGGCTTAGATTACCACCAATCTTAGTTCTTAATTTGTGGCAACAATACACCTAATGTAGAGATCGAGAATTTAGGCAAACTGCGCCTTATAATTAGTAAGGTAAGGTTTAGATTACCACCACTTAGTTCTTAATTTGTGGCAACAATACACCTAATGTAGAGATCGATAGTTAAGGCAAACTGCGCCTTGTAATTAGTAAGGTAAGGCTTAGATTACCACCACTCTTAGTTCTTAATTTGTGGTAACAATATACCGAATGTAGAGGTCGAGAATTTAGGCAAACTGTGCCTTATAATTAGTAACATAAGGTTCAGATTGCCTACAGTCTTAGTTTTTCATTTGTGGTAATAATACAATAAATGCACTAGTAACCAATGATCAGAGCAAATTGCGCCTTATGCTTACCAAGACTCAGATTACCAAGGTTCAGATTACCTTCAGTAACGTCTGTCTGCCCATTAGTGGTAACAATGAAATTTAATGTCGCTTTTCAGTACATTAGAGTTGTTATAAATCGGAAGAACATATAGGTTGGGATGCCTAAAGTATTTTGATGTTTGTTTAACAATTTATAAAATACAACACTCTTTAATGTAACAAACAGTTTGGAAAGATCTTTATTGATCGAAATGTATTTTTTTATAAACTACATATTTTCAAAGTTTTCTTTAAATAGTCTTGCGATTAAATAAATTCAGTTTTTTTTTCAATAGAACCCAGTTGACTACAAGCCAAGTTCTGTAACTGATATGAGTAGGATGTATTTGTAGGTATAACATTACAAGTAATGATATCGGTAGATTGTTGTACTTATAAAGGTGTTATTTATAGTCTTGTTATAGTCTAGTCTGCCTGTCTGTGTCGTACCACGCGGGACTAGTATAGCTTTACACATTTCTGCTTAATATAGCCTCTTACCTGGTTTGTTGGGTTAAGCCAGTGAAGTTCATGTAATTGTGAGAAACTTAGTGTTATAATAATTCCTTTTTTTCTATACTGTATCTTTTTACCTTGATTTTAGGCACAACATCACCAGCAACAATTAAAGGATCAAAACCACAGTCCGTTGAAACCTAAACTACAGTCGCCAAGAATGCAATGTAAGTATTATTATCAAACACTTAACAAATAGATAAGTTGAACAGATTTTAGGCTTGAAAAATAAAGTTAAAAGCTCATTTTGATGAAACGAATAGTGTTGTGCTAAGTGCTATACATAACCGGCATTGATTTATCACTTATGATATCAGCGCTGTGCGGTTCCGCAATGTATTACAACTCGCAGGATATTTCTAGCTTAAAGTGGCCTTAAGTCTAACAGTGACTTGAACGAAAAAAAAAAACAAATGAATCCTCAATTAGGTCAATATTCTTATTATAACTATTCTGTATATTAATAGCACATGACACGTTATCTCTAACCTTTATAGCAGTACGGTCAACTTGGGTAACTTTGACATGTCTGGGTAACTTTGACGCTTTCGTTCTATCGTGATTTACCAAAGTTGCCCAAGTTGACTGTAGTAACATTAATAATGTTGATTCTGTAGCGCGTATATCGACCCCGCGTCACATGGGCCGCTCGCCCGACCGCCTGACGTCGAGCTACCACTCGGCGCTCAGCAAGTCCAACTCGCCGTCGCATCAGATGACGTCATCGCTCTGCGGGGACCTGCCCTCCATCCCCACGGCCATGAGCCAGAGCTTCGACTCGCCGGGACTCATGTATGCCACGGAAAAAAACAACGCTAGAGAAAAGGAAAGGGAAAAGCCACAAGGTATGTATCATTGAACTAAATAATTAATAATCTAGCCGAGAGTTTCTTCAGCGATAGTTACTTGATAAATTCGATGTCAACTATACATCAAGAAAATAAAATATAAATATACATTTACTTATTGCGTATTTACTTATTGCGAAATTCATTTATTCATTTACGTTGCGAAATAAATTTCTACCAAAAGGTGGAAATTCATTTACTTTTATTTCCTTCTCATATTTTCTAAACACACAGAACAACAGCCACAAAATTGTCTTTAGATGTGTAAACTCAAAGTCTTTATTAAAATTATTCATTTACAGAAATACCACAACCAAAGCCAGTAAATCATTCACTAGAAGCTGCATCTAAAATGGTGCCCGTCCCCGAATCCTTGATGAGTCCCGACTACCAGGACCCTATCTATGACATCCAAAGAAGTATACCAAAGCCGACAAACAACTCGGTGCACAGCATCTCCAACACGTCCTCGCAGTCCAGTAACAGCAGCATTCACGAAGACAGACCGAGACACGCCAAAAACATGAAAGGCTCCCCGAAACTACCAAAGAGCGCCACCTCATCCCCCAAACTTAAATCAAGAATAGACCAAAGAAAAGGCAGCCTAACGAAAATCGAAGTCAAGAACGAAGAAAAGAAACTCAACGGGATCACAAATGATGCGGAGAACTTAGGAGCGGATATCATGAAGTTGGCGTCCAATCAGAGAAGGCAGAAGAAAATGAGCGTGGAGTCCATGGCCGCTGTGACCATACAGAGGATGTGGAGAGGGTACCGCAGCAGGAACCTCAACAAGGACACGCTGCGGATCCTGCACGCGATACAGGCTGCCAGGGCGAGGCAGCACATACAGTTAGTATTTATTTATTATTTAAAGGTACACCAACAGCTTATTATACATATTTTAGACGACAAACGGGACTTATTCGCGATATAATTCGATATATCTTTTCTCCCGACGTTTCCGATAACCTCTTATGGGACCAATGCAATTCACTTCTAACAAACTTTACACAATCTAATCTAGAAAACTCAATCACTCATCCTAATTGGTACTCTTAAGCATACATTATGTATTAGTACCATGGTTCAGGCTAGGAATAAATGTTTTAGACGGCTGACGTGCGACATGGAGGCTACTAAGGCGGCGTTGGAAAGCGAGAGGAAGATACAGCAGCTGCAGATGCAAGCCATAAACGCATTGTGGAAGAAAGTCTCTACATTACAAGCAGCCGGTAAGGCACTGAAAAATTATAACTATTCTCTATATATTTTTTATATTTTTTAGTCTAAAAATTCTCAATTGTGCGCATTACTCACAACGTTTTGTCGCATACTGATGTACTATGGCAATAATAACTCTTAAGTTACCATATTGAAAATCTCGTAAATTCTTGGACTATTTAGAAATCCCTAAATCGCGAAAAAAAATAAGCTATTTAGTATATTTATTCAAACAATCCCCATATAAATGTATGAAGCAGTCGGATCCGTTTTGACGTTTTCTTTGATCCTAGACTCCCGGTATAAGTGGTATCAGATAATGAGCATGAGTTCGTGTAACGTAAGATATTGTACATATTCATTTTCGGATCAGAAACTTTCAGTTGTTATGTATGGATGGTCTGCAAAGAGTTTGTTTGGTTGCCCGCAGACAATCATAAGGGACGGATATCGGAGTGCGACGACAACACGGATGTGTTGCGCCAGCTCACCGAGACATGCTTCAGCTTACAGACACAGGTATAGTAAAAAAATATATATAATCGATATATAATAGTCGTGGTGGCCTTGTGGTTCTATGTGTGGATTTGTATGCACGAGGTGCGAGTTCGATCCCCAGCGCAGGCAAGTACCAATGTGACTTTTTCAAAGTTATATGTACTTTCTTAATTATTGTAAGACACTACTGACAAACGGTGAAGGAAAACATCGTGAGGAAACCTGGATTCCAAATATTGGAATCTGTGATCACCAATCCGCAGTGAGCTAGCGTGGTGATCAATGCTCAAACATTCTCTGTATGGGAAGAGGCCTGTGCCCAGCAGTAGGACGTATACAGGCTGGTTAATTATAAATAATAAATTACATATTTTAATTATGAAAAAGTAAGATTTATTTTTCCGCTAACAATGTGTGTGTAATAACTCATTTGTCAGGTTGTAGAGCTGCAAGGCTGTATGCAAGAAGTGTTGAAAGCTGTGTCCAGTAAGAGCCAAGCCGAGCCGGTCGCCACGCAGACCGACATCACGGCTGTCATCACGCCACAGGTCAGATGTCACATACTTGTATTAGATTATCCCGTGCTGCTGGATATAGGCAGATGAGGACGCTCCAGTGGTTTTAGCCGGTAAAATTCCGACTCGCCCCCCCCCCCCCCCCCCCGTCGACGGATAGTCCATGAGGATAAAAAAGTAATAGAAGGTTTACTATATAATATAGTAGGTATATTCATATGCACATAGTAAAAATCGATCATTTCAAGATTACAACTGACACTCCTGTTTTATTTTTGTTAATCGACATAACTATGTGTATTGACAGGCCTGCTGTTCTAGTGGTTAGTGGCCCGGACAAATGTTTGTGTGATAAGCACGATCATTTGTTCTGTGTTTGGGTGTAATTTATCTATAATAATATATTTTGAAATATATTATAGTATTTAAAAACATACTTGTTTATCACTTATCTAGTTGTCATAATACAAGCTCTGCTTAGTTTATATAGAGACTGGATGGCGTTGTGTCAAAAACGTGCGATAGTTGTTTATTTATTTACATTAACTAGTGTATTAACGTATTTAATTTAATGTGATTAGGTTAAGACACTTTATATGACGGCATTAGTTCCGCTTTTTGGCTCGCGCCAAAAGCTCCTTGTAGCAGTGTGTATAAGTATAATAGGTGAGAGTGTGTTGTAAATTAAAGTAAATAATATATCATTATGTAATAAAAGATTGATAAATAGTAAGTAATTATATATTAAAATTGTTTGCTGCGCCCTAACAGGGTATCATGTATGTACCTACTTTTACCATTTATAACATTCTATGTATTTACTCATGATCGCAATAAATATTTGATTGGTGTGTACAGGAGGAGCGCGTGCCGTGGCTGCGGCGGCCGCAGTCGCTGCCGCTGTGCGCCGCGCCGCCGCCCTCGCCGCCCAAAGACCGAGCGTCAGTACCACACTCATCTAATCAATTCAACATACATACATACATAATCATCACGCCCCTTTCCCTTGGGGTAGGCAGAGATCACATCTTTCCATCTGCTACGATCCTGGCATACCACTTTAGCTTCATCCACACTCATCAGTCGCTTCATTCACGCCCGTCGGTTTCAAATCAAAATTCCTTTATTTAAATTATTAGCACTTTTCAAACGTCAAAGTTACAATAGACAGCACCCCATCGGCCACCCTTCACCGCTTCCTGTGCTTTCGCTACTATAGCTATACTATACTACACTAGCATTATCTACAGTATCATCATCATCATCTTCCTGCCCCTTATCCCATTTTACTTGGGGTCGGCGCAACACGTATTTTTCTTTCATTCTCCCCTATAAGGCGTCACACTATCATTTATGTTTCATATCATTCTTTATACAATCTGTCCATCTTTTATTTGGCCTTCCCCTTCCTTTCCATCCATCAACATTCATACTCATCACTCTCTTAGTCACATGAGTCTCATCCCTCCTCATCACATGCCCATCATTATCTACAGTATAAAATCTTCATATGCACTGCACGGATAGCCCAGTGGTATCACCACACCAACTAGCACTGTGCGCGTCGTGTCGCCGGTTCAATCCCCGCGTAGGACAAGAATTTGTGCGATCCACAAATGATTGTTCTGAGTTTGGGTGTATCTGTGCAAGTAAATTGGATGACAACATGAAATCTAAAAATTTAAATATATTTCTAAACAAAATTACAGAGAAAAATCAAGCGATTCGGCAGCTCTGGGCATTGAGCGAACAGAGTCAGTTATCGAGGAGCAACTCATGGAAACCAATGACGTCATAGACGACGCGACACAGGGTGACGTCACCGCCGAATGACACGCCAACGTAGAAGGTACTGGTCATACTTAAACACTGATTACTGTGAAGAGATAGTTTACAAACATACAGATAATTCTTGTAAGAACTAATATTTTTAATCTCAACCTACAAAAAAGATCATAATATATACACTGTGCAGCTATTTGACCAAAGATATAACATAGAAAATTTGTCTGTTTATTAAGATTCTTATTTATTATAAATTAACACTAACTATTCAGATCTGATGAAGATTCTGTGTAAACTATCTCTTTACATAACAATGTTTGTAACGAGTCTGTTGTATCAGGATAAGGCAAATTGAAACTATTCATAGAATATGTAAGGTTTATATTCGTGGTACGCTAAAGCAAAGCTTGGTCTGTAAAGTGGGCTTGTTGAAGAAATAAGAATGAATGTGTAAATTGAAAAGTATTGGCTTTTGGGCAGTTATGTAAGATATTTGAGGCATCTCTTCAAAGTTATGTTTAGCCTTCTCTTATTGTGTCTGTCCTACAAGATGTCTTGCCAGACTTGAGCCCAACGAAAATTATTACATATTATTTAGAGAAACTATTCGTGTTAACTTGCTCTCGTGACTAAATTGTGATAGCATTATAAAAGACAAAAGCGAGGCTATCCCCTGGTTTCTCAAACGCTGATCAACACAAAAAAATGTTGTGTGTGGAATCTCATGTTAAGCTCTGTGATTGGTTGTAAGCTTTATAGTACTCCAATCAGAGTCTTGATCAGTTGATTTGACAATTGAATTCTAGAAACGGAGGGTAAATAAAGCAATCAAAGAATAAGTACATTATCCGTTAAGTTTTACGCATTTATAAACTTTGGTTGCTGGGAACAAGATAAAAGACAAAAGTTATTTTAAAAATTAAAATACTTTAAAATAAATTTATTACCTAATAACCATGACAATTCATTTAGATATTAAGTCGCTTGTGTAAGTGTTGACATGATTAATTTATTCAAATTTGTAATTGCACTTGCAAGAGCTTATAAAATTTACCTGTGCATTATTCTGATTATAATGAACAAAAAAATAATTTATGATTGTGGCTGTTTATCTAAATCCGATTAGAGTTTGACAATATAAAGTCAATTTTAAAAGAGGTTTTGTAAAGTGAAGTCACTCTATAAGTGTCTTCTGCAGTATCTGTTTCCGCAGAATGACGCAATCTAACACGTGACTAAAATCGATACATTTACGATTTATTCATATAGTACAGAACACAATTCCTGGTGTTAGTTTGATTTAAAAAACAACAGAGATTTAATAAATCAATCTGTGACGAGAGACAAATTCTTTGCAATATTTTCAAGAATAAAAAAGAGTTCAAAACTTTGGAATAACCGCTGTTCCGAAATAATAATTTATAGCTAATACTTGCCTCAAGGTATAAAAATAGCTCTGATGTGCCTGCGGGATGTTCGTGAGAGTTACCGCGACCCCGGCACCCAAAGGGCTCCAGGAGGAACATAGTGGGTTTTAGGTATAAGAACAGCTATTTTAAAAGCATAAAGACAGCTATAATGTTGTAATTCTCAAGCCTCTGTTAATTATTTATAGTGTTCTATTTTACACTATTTCATACGTACCTTTATTTTGTTAATTAATTCTTTATTACGTTTGAAACATGGAGGGGGATAATGTGTAATCATAGAAGGCATATTATTATGATAGGTTATATTAACACTTAGTTATCGTTAGTTTTAATTGTTCACAATATCATGGTTGTTGGTTATCGAACGAATTAACTCTGATATATTTGCATTAACACTGGAACACTGATTCTTGTTACATAAAAGGGCATGGTATACAGGGTGTAATGAAACGACTATAACGATCGTGAAGGGGCATATGTAGTCTCGTGTTACAAACACATTGCTGCGACTTTTACTTCGATACGCGATTATGATTTTTCCCCGTTCAAATTAATTCATAATGCAAAATTTCCCCACCGTTATTAGTGGCCACACTGAACATATGATAAAGTTCGGGTCATGACCTGAACTCAAGAATGGCCGCTACCGCAAGCGCCAGTGTTTGATACTTTGATCATATCGCCAAAAATACCGTTGCAAATCAATTTCAACTTTACTGGTAACGACACAAGGTTAAACACTTTACGTAAATTATCCCAAAATTGTATGCTATTTATTGAATTTATTTTCTATTTTCTACAAGTTTACGGCGGTATCTTCGTTGTGAGCCGTGAGCTGACATTATTAATTGAACAGTAATTTTGTATTTATCTACCACAAAATAATATCAATACTACACTAGGTAGTAGTATGACAAACGATACGATGATTAATAAGTTGTTTTCGAAATATCAAAGATCAAGACTTGTCGATCGTGTTGCTCCGTCAGCTGACGATCGAGAATTCGTAACAATGACTACTTGGGAGATCTCGTCAACGGCTTCGACATACAAACTCTCTACTACTACTACTTGACCTCTGTTTACCTGGTCCTTGCAATACAATTCTAACCAAAAATAATAACTATGAGAAAGGAACGTAGGTATGAAGTTCACTTGACTAGTCTAGGTATGTTTAGCGAGTCGTTAAAGTCGCAATAATTATTTTGATTTTATTTGAGTGTGTGCGATGATAACAATGTTAATGGTACTTACAGGTGTATGTAGGTGGTCAGCAACCTGGTATTCCGGCAATTTACGTGCGTAATAAAGCTACCACTTTTAATTGTAAATTTTGTTTATCGTGCTTGACTTCAACACTCCTCTGAACCGTTTAATCACATTTCTTAATGTAACACTGATACTTTCACACCTGTACTGGCTTTAAGACTCGCCTTAACACTCACAATTTGGCTCGTTATGTGAAGATGATGCTAGTAATACTTGTACCGACGGCATTGTTACACCACTCGCAAACAACATTGCGCGTCAAACTTCCTTCGGACACTTGATATTGAAGTAAGTTACGTTAGAGTACGCCATAACATCTCGCGAAAAACTTATAACTATTCGGAGATCTTATCGAGACAAATTTATACACGAGACTGATGTCGGGATAAGGATGATCAATAGTCATCGATGGTAAAGAAATAACGATGTTTAGCTGGAAAACATCAACCAATCGTACGTCTTGTCGGAAGCGCTTTCTACACGAGACTGAGTGTCGTCAGTGTCGCTCGGCCGGTCGGCGGCATCATCAAAGGAATCCGCGGTAGTTGTGCACGCGCCGAAAGGGCTGGCGGTTCCTTTGACATAAAATAAATAACATTATTTTTTGACATTTTATTTTATTTTGGACTGGTCGGCTCCTTTGAAGCAATAGTACAATAGATCACATAGATGCCGCGTTGGTGTGGAGTATTGTCAGTGTTATGAAATTTTGCCGAGTTTTGGGGAGAATTTTGCGTTAGATGGATGGAACAAAAATTAATAACTTTAACAGTTTTTGATATTGACCTCCAAAAATACGTTTTCTGGTATTTAGATTGATAGTAGTATACGCCTGTTCAGGATCGTTATAGTAGTTTTCTTACACCCTGTATACTCGGACTGGAGAAGTGTTCTTTTGTAATGTACACTGCAACTAAAAACGTAAACGCATATATTGAAATGTGATAGTTAACATTTATGCATTCCAACTGTTAACTAACGTAAACTCATTGCTATTTCGTAACATAAATATGCATTTAATTCGAATACGGAATCCTCAAACAGATTTTAGTTTACAAATCATATGCGTGTAAAGCAGCGTCTTAGAAAAAATATTGAGTATTTCTGAAACGCTTCTTTACACTTTTAAGTGATTGACAGCCTTAAACTTGAGTTGTGTTTTAATATTCGGAGGTAATGTAAAGTCTCAGTAAACACATAGTTTATAATATGGATTACTTACACGGTATTGATAAATGAACACGTATTAAAAATAATGCAAGACACAACTGTACGTTTAGTATTTAACAGTAATATTTAGTTCACTTTTAGTTAAACACTAACTTCACTGCCATTCTACAAATAACCCACAGATTTTTTACATTTGTACAGCAAACTTCATTCACAACTATCATTATGATATACAATCGGCTGATAAGGCAGTATTAAAGGTGAATATATAAATTTATTTCTACATTAGAGGGGGTTAAATGTTAATATTATTTAGATTAAAATTTATACAAAAAAATATTAGAGATTTTAGATATTTAAAAGAAATTAGCAAACTCAGAAGCAATTTGTGCGCGCTTACTACAAACTCTAAGTGGGGCTATTATCGTTGCGAAAAAGAGACGCATTTATACATACGCTGTCTCGCTTTCACTATAGCCCTGCATTTAGATCACATTGTATAGGCAATGACTTCAGTATTGAGTATCATAAGTTTGACTATGTATTGCATAAATTCAATGTTAAAGTACATTTTGCATTTTTGTTTAATTAGTATTGTTTTTATAAAAATATTACCTGCAAGTATATTTTAAACATTGCCATCCATACTTACAATTGCTCTCAAAATGTTCATTTTATTAAGTACTGAATTTTAAATAGCAATATTCACAATCTATGGAGGATGTCTAGTATACTGTGTTTATAGATGTTATGTAATAGAAGAACGTAAGGTTTGCAAATAATAAATTGACTTTGCATTCAAGTGTATGTGTATGTATGCGTAAGTGGTCTGTGTATTTAGTATACAAGATCCATTTTCCATTGTACATTCTCACGCTTATTTTCGATCTGATTTTTATTATTTAGAGGATCTTTCCTACTCTCCACTTGGTATAACAAGTTGTGAAGTAAGGAATATTATAAAATTAGTCTTTTCAATATTCACGTACCACCAAACAATTATTTTATAGAATTAACGATAAAAGGACAATTATAAAGACCACTGTATTATTAAGAAACTTTAATTAGTTATATGGCCAAAGCATACTGGCGATTTTACTCGGGTTGTCATTGGAATGTGAGCTCAACGAATTGTAACACAGAATTTAATTTTAAACAGCTGTGACATTAATACTCTCCAACATGGGTACAAATTGGAAATTGAACTTAAAGTGTTCGGTGTAGGGCACACATTTCAATGTTTTAATTTGCTAAGAGTTACTTTAGAGTCGACCACGTGCGCTATGGTCGTTATTGGTATTTGTAAAGGTGAAACCAGATGCCTTGTGTATTGAGCTTTATTTTTTATTTCATCGGGTGTGTCTACTAGTTTTGAATCTTTACGCTTTAATATTGTTTGATATAATTTTATAACTGTATCCTTGTAATTGTGACAAGAGTTGCGAACAAAGGAGATTATGGTTTTTTAATGATCATTGAAGTCAGGTTAGTCACAATACAATGGATCTATTACATGCTAAGTACTAGTCATTTTTAACAACGCATTGTCATTTTTATATGTAGTGGTCAGTGCAAATAATTTTAGCTTCGCGTTACACTACACTAATGTGTTCACAGAACGTTCATTTTCATTTTGTATAGTTATCTATGGCGAGGAATGAGAATTAATAAATTACGTTTTATTGATTGATTGATAATTACTAAACTTCTTCAATGGCAAAGAATATATATAGAACTTGCATTCTATTTAAAGAAATGTATGTACCTACCCGAAAATTCGTCTAAAAATATGAAAACGTAAATTGAAAAATGAAGATCTTTTGGATTCGTATTGATGCGTGTAAGTTCTCCAAATACAGTAAAACGTGATTTATTAATTTATGGATAATGTTGTATTTAGTATAACAAATGTATTAACATAAGATTATTCAATAAAATTATGTAAAATCTTTTGGTGCCTTCACAAAGTTTTAAATAAAAGTATCTACTACTTAAACCAATATTTTTTTCTAGCATCCTACGTCAAAAAATACGCTCTTGATCATGGAAATAAACATATTTTTTTCATATGTTAATTGTGATAAGCTGATGTAATAATATATCGAATCAAGTGAATCACTTTCTCAAAAGCGGATTTACAGTATGAACGTGATCTGTTGAAACACGCCGTAAGTAAGTGATCATACTACTTATATTATAGCAATGTTTGTGAAGCCACCATCGGATTCCAAAGATACTTGCCGTCCTGTGTATTTTTCCCACTGCGTATCCATCTTATTTGTTGTCCATTACGTTATAGCCTGTATTTATTATGTTTTATAAAAACAATTTTAAAACATTGAATGTGTTTTTATTCAAATTTTATTTACATATTTACGACATTGCCTGCTGCGTTTTTTTAAATAACTAATTACAACTATCGACTAGCTTCGAACTGGGAAGACTCGCGAGACTGGGAGAACCCCGCTGCCGCGTCAGCTAGACTTCGTTTCTCTTATAGGCCTCCAGTTGGGTCCGATATTAGCCGAGCATTCCCGATAAATACAGCCGAGTAAACCGTATAATTTAACAATTATGAATCCGCCTCACGAAAGTTATAATAAACTAGCTGTCGCCCGCGACTTCGTTCGCGGAAACAAAAAAAAAAGGAGTGAAAAATAGATGTTGGCCGATTCTCAGACCGGAAGAGAATCGGTTCAGCCGTTTCGGAGGAGTATGGCAACGAAAACTGTGACACGAGAATTTTATATATTAGATGATGTTATTGTTGTGGCTTATGTATGTTTGTGCACACAAATCGTTTTTATCTTACAGTCGTTCAAATGCTTAGCAAAAAATAATAAAAAAAAGTGAAATTGGTTGATGTTTATTAGAATCTGGTTTTGTTGGGTCTTTCAATTAGGTTTCGAGAAATTAAAAAAAAATGAAGAATATGTTATGAAGGAACATCTTTTATGTTTTTGTTGTTGTTGTTCGTTACATTGATTGATTTATCAGTGTTCGTTTTTTTTGTCGTCTTTGTGAAAATAGCTCTGGTTTCGTTTGTATTGGTTCGATAACTAACCTGGAAACAAAAAAAATGTGTAAAACTATTTTTGGATTGTTGGTCTCCATGGTGATGTAATGCATGATGATATAGTAGAAGACGAAAATTGGTAATGTTGTGTTTAGTCTAGTATGGAAGAGCAAATGATTGAGAGGGGAAGCAAAATATTTCCGTTGCGCGTGAAAAACTTTGGAACAACAGTCGGTAAATACCATGTTTCTGCTTGTTTCTGCAAAATGCAGGAGGCGGAAGATAAATATCCCAGTTATTGGATTGTTTTATACCACCCACACGAAGCACATCTGAAGCACATCTCGTTTGTTTTTCTGGCACAAATCATTAGTTTTAACATCAGCTACAGAGGAGTCAGATTCTTGTAATAATAATAAATAATAAAATTTCTTTTGTTCTTTTTCTATGAGGTTTTCTTTGATTGGCGTTGAAGTTAAAATTGCCACATGTTGCTTCTTTCTGCCTTGTTATGTATTAATAGTATTTGTTTTCTCTGGTAACTTGATTAAATTATTGAAAGTTACTTGAGTAGAAGTAGTAGGATTTGATGCGTCTATTTGAGTGCGCTTGATACTGCAGGACGAGTTTGTTTCGATGTGCTCGGAACTGGTGATTGTATTTCTTTCGATGTGCTTGGAACTTCTTTTGATGCGCTGGTTGTACTAGTACTTGGAAGAGATTCATTACAATCATGGATTGTAACAGTCTCAGGTTGGAGAATTTCAGCTGCTCGAAAAACTTATTCTGTGAATACTTCTGAATTGAGTGGAAATATTAAAAGTGGAAGTGGAAGCAACATTTTTTAAGGCTTTCTTCACTAAGGGTGCGACAAAATAAGGATTATTTTTTTCTGCAAGATGGCTATTAAAAAATAAGACATTTTTCATGTAAGCTGTCTTGAGCAGCCTAAGAGAAGAAACATCAAGAGACTGCATTCTATGAGAGGTGTGGCAAAGTTTAAATATGGACGTGATTAGTCTTACAATATTCAAAGATTGAAAGGGGAATATGACTAGCATGATTGTCTAGTATTAAAAGTATGGGTTCATCAGCAGACGGCTTAGCATGCTATTTAAAGTGTACCAACCAATAGAGAAACAAAACCTCATTGATTCAACCGTTATCATAGCATTTGTCAGGCGACCCTGCTGATCCATCTGTCTCGAATAAAGGAGTCGTCAATCTTTTTCGAGGAAAAATAAATCCCCCTGCAGCACTCGCACACAATATTATATTTTTTCCTGGTGGTTATGGATCCTACTCTTTTAAATCCTTTTGTAGCTAGTATTTTCCCAGGAGTCTGTACAGTTGAAATGCCGCAAATTACGCTTTTCTATCAACACTATAAGATTGGTTAAAAAGTTGCTAAGGAAAAATATTTACATTTTATTCGTCCAAACTCATATCTAAGACAGGATCATCTGAATTGTCACTGGAGTCATCATCTGTATCTTTGACGGATATTATTAACGATTACTCCATTATGTTGTCTATATGGATGTCACGATCCCAATCAGACATAATGTCTCTTTTTGTTTTATTCACGACCTTCGACCAGTCTTCAGGTTGAATATTGTTGATGGCCTGTAATATCACCAACAGCTTATTTGCCGTAAATGGTGGCGAAAAATTTTTTCTTGCGGCGTGACCTTAAATAAATTATTTTATATAATTATTTATTTATTTATGTACACACAATTTACATAGAGGATAATAAAAATTTATATAAAAACAGTAGGTACAAAGGTACTGCTTATTTCTTTAAGAAATTTCTGCCAGCAGACATGCGACAGGAGAAAACGAGAAGAAACGTAGACACAGTGTGTATATAAAGAAAATAAATACTATACAACGAATATAAATAATAATAATAAAAAAGCAATGAATACTAAATATTTAGATACTACATATACAAACATGGATGTTAATTAACTTAATGAAGAAAGGAAGTGTTCTTTTACACGAAGTTTAAAAAAAGTAATAGATTCAGAGTCACGTATGTTAGGCGGCAACGCGTTCCGCAGTCGAGTGGCATGAACAGAGAAGGAGTAGAAGTCTGTGGAATGGGGTTGGATTTTAAGATGGCATTTAAGATGGGATCTGCAAAGGACATCAGGAGGGCGGATATAGGAAAAGCGCTCACGTAAATAGGAAGGATAGAGTGGGTTATGGGAGGTATTATAAAGGAGACAAAGGATGCGGATGGAGGTAGCAGTCTGTCCTTTTTGAATTTAGGTAACGAGCTTGTAAAGGCGAATTATAGAAGTAATCCATGACTAAAGTGTGCCCTAGATTATACAAGGGTTTCACCAGATCATGGACAATTCTGAAGGTAGCGTTGGTGGGTAGTGGTGGCATGTCTCTCGGTCCTTTAGTCACGTCTATCTGTTAGGTCTTTTGTCAAGTCTATCGGTCTGTCTGTGAGGTCATTTGCATGTCCGTCCGACTTTCCAGTATAGATGAAAAATCTCCACAAATAGCCGGTATCTGATTCGCACAACTCATAGAATTTTACTCCTATTTTCGCAGCTTTGGTGGCAATTTTATGTGCGAAGGACAGACGACCTTGCCATTTGAGGAGATATTCATCAATGACGATCTCCTGCCGCGGAAGATACAGCGAGTGGAACTTCTTTTACAAGTGATCTATCACTGGCTGTATCTTTTGCAACTTTTTTTCGTCATTTGTCAATGTTTGGTTGTCAGTCGAGTCACTAAAGTGCAAAAGTCGTTTTATTAATAAAAATCTATTATAAGGCATTATGTCAGCGAAATATTTTTGTGTGAGATAGCCATTTCCCCCTCAATTTTTTTTTTTCGACAGGATTCGGGAATAAACCCTGCAATATAAGGATAGCGAGGAACTTGGCTATATATCATTACAGACTCTTTTCTTCCTGCGTACTCATTTGCCCTTCTGTCTCCTCCCCTTCGCTCTTTTGGCAGTGACATGTTTGTGAGGTGATTTTTACACATTCTTTGTATTCTATTTCTAGATATTCCTAGAACAGTAGTCATTGCTTTTTGACAAACTTTCTTTAAGTTTAGAGTACGTTTAACATGGACGATACAATGAATAAGATCGATCCTTGATGTTTATAGACTTTTAATGACTAAAATTATGGTTTTACAAAAATAAGTAATAATGTTCGGCGCGAAAATAGACATGGCAGCAAAATATTAGTTTGAACTAGGTACTAGTGCCTATTAGCGATGTGCCGAGTCGCTGTTTTGATGGATCGAGTCGACTCGAGTCAGTTTATACGGTATTCGAATCATGACTCGATTCCCAGATTCGAGACCAGTACTCGAATTCTATGTTTGGTATTCGAATACTGACTCGAGTCCAGCTGAACTCGAGTCTAGACTTTCGAGTCCAGAATTCAAGTCTGAAAATTCTAGTCCAGAACTAGAGTCCGATTTTAGAACAAAAGCGAAAAATGAAAAGGGGTTAACTTCAAACAGCGTGTAGGTTAGGTTAAGCGTAATGACACAACAATAATAAATCAATATTTTTTAATGAAAGATAATTATAAACATTAAATAAAAACATAGAGCATAGGAGTTCTATAAAGATAAACAAAAAAAAACGTAGAACATAATCAAATTTACTCACGACTTAGACTAGGTATTATTATTTATTTATTAATAATTTGAGACAGCTTTATGGAATCCTATACATCTAAACACTAGACAGATATTGTAAGCATTAAAATCAAACCATTTTAATTTTACAAAAGTAATACACTAACTCCACAGTTCAGAATATAACATTTGGGAAGGTATCCACCTATCCACCTAAGCAACCTAAACCGTACTCACAATACCGTACATAACTAAATGAATATATAAAAAAAACAAAATAGAGATAAGAAAATAAAAGTTATTTGAAATAACTGTTCAAAAAAAGTATTTGGTCAACATTCTTGGACCCCAGTCTATTGCGGCGTCGGTTGCATAAAAGACCAGCTTTAGAGAAAACTCGTTCCGAAGGCACAGAAGTGGCTGGAATACATAAATACTTCAAAGCTATTTTATAAAGGCCGCTGTTGGTGATTTTGCGAAGTTCCCAAAATTTCAGTGGATTGGCTTTTCTATCCAAATACGGTAGCTCTACGTACTGTTTCACCTTGATAATTGCTGATGTTGTGGGGTTTTCCATGCTTGAAAATTCCAATACCCTTTTATCTAAATGCTCCCATAAACTCTGCTGGGAATCTGAAGATGAAGTTGTCGGTGTTTCGATACATGAAGTAGATGGCAGTAGAGATCTATTTGGCACCTGGAATTGAGCTTGAGATTCCTGTGTTTCCAACATCATCAACTCGTCAACAACAAATTGTTGAGCATTATCTGCATTTGTCTCGATGCCAAAACCAGCTTTCTTAAATCTTGGATCCATGAATGTTGCTTTAGCAACAGTTTTGTTAATCTCATGACCGCCAAATCTTTTATCGAAAACGTCCAGTAATTTTATTTTTAACCTTCTAGCGACTTCGGAATTACAACTGAAACTTCTTAGTGCCGTTTGTACGCCTCGAATAAGAGGTACGATGCAGGATAGCGTTGGATATTGCTCGTCAGATATAATACCCGTCATTTGTTCCACAGGTTTTAAAACGCAAAGGCACTCGTGCACCTCGATCCATTCGTCAGCGTTAATATTATCCGGACAGCCAGGTAATGAAGAGATTGCAGCCGAAAGAGGTATCTTTACCTTATCGAGACGTTCAAGCATATAATACACTGAATTCCATCTCGTCTGGACATCTTGTTTTAGTTTTAAGGGTTCCAGCTGCATTTATTCTTGAACCTGTTTTAATTTATATGCAGCATTATTGCTTTTTTTGAAATAGGCTACTATTGCTCGGCACTTTTCAATCAATCTAATTAATAGTTCATTGTCTATGATGGTATCTTGAACGACCAAGTTCAAAGTATGAGCTGCACAACTGTGATGACGTTTTTGCATAATATCAACAACAGCTTTTTTTATATTGGCCGCATTGTCAGTTGTAACGCAAATAATTTTGTCCAAAATATTCCATTCGGTTTCCAATATATCTTTCATTTCTCGAGCTAAATTTTCTGACGTATGGGCATCCTTAACTTCCCTGGTCGATAACGTTAACGTTTTAAATTTGCCATCATAAATGAAATGAATCGTCAGGGTCATGTAACTTTTGCTGCTATCGGAGGTCCACAGGTCTGTTGTCAAAGCAATGTAATCTGTTACTTTAAGCGTGACGTAGACGGCACAACGTTGTCGTAAATAGGTTCATTTGCTTGATTTGAAGTAGTGGCAATAATTAATCTTGTCGCCGGTACCGGTGCACTTGCAAGCGTAATCTGGATAGGTATTTCTGTATCTGAAGGCTCTTCTGTAACTACTTGTTGAATTGATATGGCTGCGTCTATAGACTCTTCTGTAACAGCCTGTTGAATATCCATGTCGTAAATGGTATATGACTGCTCACATATATTAATCGTAGGCTGCTCAGCGCCAGTTTCACCTTGTAAAACTTCAATTATTTCATTCAACTCTACTTGAAAAAAATAAAAAATATAATGTTGCGACTACAGCAGCAAAGATCCTTATGCATATAGTTTGTAACAATAGTAGCATTTTTAATTTTTAGCTATTTCTTCTCTGGCTGTACAAATTCCGGCCATGTCATTTAAATATTAAATAACTTATCTTTGGAATATAAAATATTATTACAAAAGTTATAACTATAGATTCATTTAGCATAACCAACCAAGAAAAGTTAAAATTAATTTATATTTTGCTTTAATAAAACTCACTTGGATTTCTTGGAACAGCATATTGATCTTCATCGACCACATTTTCATTATGAATCCCTCGTAAGATTTCCGATATTCGAACCAAATCCATTGCTGGAATAGATTTCTTAGATTAGTTTGTAAATAAATAAGTGATGTTTAAAAGTAATTTGCACTTTGATCTTCTAATGGCAATAAATAAATAACTTATTACTTATCTATCTATTCAAAAGGTTGAGTCAGCCATTTTGTTTTGACGACAGACGCAACTTTATTTATAATTTATCAGAACAAGTACGTAACTAGAGTAAGTTTACAAAAACAGTTATCTAGAAGTTCAATATGGTTATAGATGTGGATATCCTCTCCAAAATGATCTTCCTAAATGATAGTCCTCTCCAAAATGATCTTCCTTTTGTTAACTTTTTTGTAAACAAATCCAATATCTTTCATAACTTGTCACAACGAAATAATATGAGGCAAGCCATAACTGCTCACGAAAGGCATGTTCTACACTTCGTTTTTTTGCCTCAGGAACGACATGTGGAAATCTGAAATTTGAAACTGCAATTTCTGCACAGTACTTGGGAACCATTATTCCAGAAACTTGCAAGGCAATCATAACGGTTTTGAAGAGTTGTATGAATAGTAAGTAAGTAATACAATGTGTATTTAGTATTTTTATTATCGAGTATTATAATCATTTCTTAGAGTAAAAGTAACATATTTAAAAGTAATTATTTAGTGTAGTCTGAATCTGTATCGCCTAAACCAGTGGTTCCCAACCTTTTCAATGTCACTACCCCTGTGAATAAGTGTGAGAATTGAGTTTACCCCTAGCTAATTTAAAATAATTCCACCACAAAAATTCGAACAAAAATATCTTTATTAGGTAAGAAATGGCACATTTAGGTAACTAGTGTGAGGGTTGATATTGCTTTGCATTCGCAAGTTTAACAATATTAGGTTCTGTTTCACTTAACGCGCATCTCATGTCATGCTCCACATTCAGACGGTTTCTGGCTTTTGTTTTTAATGTAACATGAGTCGAGAAACCAGTTTCACATCTGTAAGTTGTAGCAAATGGAATCAACATTTTTAAAGTTCTGTCAGCTATAATAGGGTATTCTGCAGCCGCTTTTCGCCAAAATGTGCCGAGTTCATTATTTTGAAAATCAACTTTCGATGAGCTATCCTCCCGTAGTCCAAGAAACTCTACTTTTGCTAAAACATCTTCGTCCTTGAAAATATCGACGCAAGTAGAAAATGGTCTTAAAATCCAGGAATAGGACTCACGACTATCCATGTTCGGAAAATATTGCTTTAGTGAGTCTATCACAGCAGTTAAATGTCGAACCACGGAATTTTCAAACGTGATTATGTCTTGTTTAGTATTTCCCAACTGCTCACTTAGTTGTGTAAACATTGACACATCGCCAGCTTGGACTCTACGTTGGTACAGTTCCAATTTGCGCAAAAAACTTGCAATTTTGTCCTGCGAGGTCAAAATGTTTTTTGCATTTCCTTGGAGTGAAATATTAAGATCATTAATTTCATTAAAAAAATCAGCCAAGTACGCCATAAAGACGTATCGTACGTACGACATATCGTAAAGACGATTAATACGTTTAACCCTAGAAAGATAATCATATTGAGTTATACATTAAAGATAATCATACGTAAAATTGACTCCCTTTTTTAAGTAGCTGTATTATAAAAATGTTTGTACTGATGCAAGTAATACAATACATACTTTTTATCTACAACATATAATGAAATAAAAAATCGGATATACAGGGTGTAAGAAAACTACTATAACGATCCTGAACAGGCGTATACTACTATCAATCTAAATACCAGAAAACGTATTTTTGGAGGTCAATATCAAAAACTGTTAAAGTTATTAATTTTTGTTCCATCCATCTAACGCGAAATTCTCCCCAAAACTCGGCAAAATTTCATAACACTGACAATACTCCACACCACCGCGGCATCTATGTGATCTATTGTACTATTGCTTCAAAGGAGCCGACCAGTCCAAAATAAAATAAAATGACAAAAAATAATGTTATTTATTATATGTCAAAGGAACCGCCAGCCCTTTCGGCGCGTGCACAACTACCGCGGATTCCTTTGATGATGCCGCCGACCGGCCGAGCGACACTGACGATACTCAGTCTCGTGTAGAAAGCGCTTCCGACAAGACGTACGATTGCTTGATGTTTTCCAGCTAAACATCGTTATTTCTTTACCATCGATGACAATTGATCATCCCTATCCCGACATCGGTCTCGTGTATAAATTTGTCTCGATAAGATCTCCGAATAGTTATAAGTTTTTCGCGAGATGTTATGGCGTATTCTAATGTAACTTATTTCAATATCCTTTTTTTTATTATTTTGTTAAGACATATGTAGGTAGGTATATGAGTTCATGTATACTTGTCTTGTCGCCTTTCAACGTTGTTTGTATATTGTGTAATTTTAAATTAACTTAATATTGAATGTTAACCATTTTTCTGTGCATGTTGTGTTAGCCAGTAAGTAGTTATTACACTTACAAATGTATTTTTTTGTAATTTTTTGTATCCCAAAAATGTTATAGTGTACATAACTGTTGGCTAACCTAATAAATAAATAAATATCAAGTGTCCGAAGGAAGTTTGACGCGCGATGTTGTTTGCGAGTGGTGTAACAGTGCCGTCGGTACAAGTATTACTAGCATCATCTTCACATAACGAGTCAAACTGTGAGTGTTAAGGCGAGTCTTAAAGCCAGTACAGGTGTGAAAGTATCAGTGTAACATTAAGAAATGTGATTAAACGGTTAAGAGGAGTGTTGAAGTCAAGCACGATAAACAAAATTTACAATTAAAAGTGGTAGCTTTACTACGCACGTAAATTGCCGGAATACCAGGTTGCTGGCCACCTACATACACCTGTAAGTACCATTAACATTGTTATCATCGCACACACACAAATAAAATCAAAATAATTACAGTCAATTTGGGTAACTTTGAACATTTTTTACAATAATTGTGATACATACAATTTTTTTTATATTTATTACCCTTATTTTCTTTGAATGAATAGTGTGCTTTTGAGCTGGTTTATTAGTCTAACACAATAAATTTACATGAAAAACAACAAATCTCTCCATAATTTGCCCTAAAACTCAAATTCAAAGTTATCCTGATTTTTGGGTAACTTTGAATTACAGTTTTTGAAGATCTAAAATGCCTTTTTGTTCAAATATTTTAAGGTTTGGGTAAGATTAAATAACATATTTCTATAATACAAAACCCAATCTATAGAAATGACATTCATCGTAAGTTAAAAACACTACAGTCAACTTGGTGTTGCCATAGAATCAAGGACGATCAATTTGGTGGCAAAAAAAGATAGTAGATTTTTATAATTATTTATTAAATCAAGCTAAAATAGGAAATTTGTTTGTAACATAGTAAATTATACGTTTATTTGGCTATCAATTGAGATCAAAATTGTAATCACATCTTAAAAAAAAAATATTAAAACGAAGTTATTCACCCCATTCCATGAATAAAATGTCGTCGTCAATATAAGTCCGGCCGCCATTTCTGGATATCTGTTGATCTTTTAAAATACTTATGATATTGGCCTCATCGACATGACATATGTCAGCTTTGGAGGGCCACGACCAGCCTCCTAAAAAGTTTTTTTGGAGCGCAGTGACTTGTAAGGGTCTTACTTTTTGAATCCGTCCTGGGAACAAGGTACCTTCTTCTCTAAAGACACAATATGCACCTTCTTTTATGTTCTCTACGTCTTTCTCTGGGTACTCCTCCGTCGTTGTCACAGCCTGTAAATCTCCACTTGTTTGATCTACTATATATTCTTCTATAACTTCTTCGTTCATAAATATTACTTCGCTAAATAGGTCTAAGTCAGGACTTTCACCGTTTACAACTTGATTTTCAGAAGTGTTACTTCACCGTCAGAGGTTTTGGAATGTTTAGCAGGAGGAGGTTGATGAACTACAGCTTGTACTACTATTTCTTCCCTTGCACTTTCTTGAGCCTCACTACCACATTGTATTTCCGTATTTGGTTCTTCTACTTCGCTAATCAGGTCTTTCTGCAAATCAATATTGATTATTTGTTCTTCTTTGTCATTAAGCTTCTTCTTTTTTTTGTTCTTAGAGCCCAGGGGCCGTCCTCGTTTCTTAGATAGTGCGCTGTTGTCCACTCCTTTTTGTCCTTTACTTTTGTTTGTCTTGTCTCTTTCTTCATAATATTTCTCGACTTCTTCAGCCGAAACGCTTTTCCCCGCCGTAACCGGTAATTGAAATTTAGCTCCTTTCTTTATATTCAAATCTCCTTGCCTTATTTCTTCGATATAATTAATGAAGCTTGTACCAACAGAATCGCATACGTCTGCCTCAGACGTGTATGTTGGTAGTTTGTTCAGAACGGTAGAAGGTGACAGTGGTTGCAAACCACAGCTCCGAAACCCGGCTTTCACATTATCAGACGAAGTACCTTCAATTTTATCGAGGGTTTTTTTTAGCAACTGGGCAAAGAGTGGTTTTGGTAAAGCTTGTACCTTTTTACCTCTACTAGTCTGTCGATAATCATTGAGAACATTTCTCCAGGCAGTTTTTACGCTTGAAAAATAACCCACATCTAGTGGTTGTAACAGATGTGTTGAATTTGGAATAAAGCAAATGAACTTGATGTTATGTTCGTTGCAAAGGCGTAATGCTTTTGGTGATATGTGGGCGCTGAGATTATCGCAAAACAACACCTTGCCATCTTACTTATCAGCGTATGGGATAAAATGATTTTCCAACCACTCTTAAAAGATTGAAGAATCGATCCATCCAGATTCGGACACGGCCATTCGTGAACCTGAAGGAGCCTGAAAGAGCCAATCTGACCACAGTTTCTTTCCTTTAAATATGAAAAAAGGAGGCAAAACTTTGCCACCAGCATTTGCGCAAAAAACCACAGTGTAACAAGATTTGCTCGTATTTTTTATAACTTCAGGATGTCGAGAATCTCTTCGAAAAAGCAACTTCTTCTTGCCAAAATCATCATGAAAGCCCGACTCATCCATGTTGTAAATATTTTCTGGTGGAACTCCTTCTATTTCTGTTTTTACATTTTCAAAGAAATTTTCGACCATTTCTCGTGTGACTTGAGCCCTCTTTCGAGAGATGTTATGAGCTAATTTAGCTTTTAGTTCCGGGTTTCTTTCTAAGAACAACACTCCCCATTCGTAACCTGGCAGGTTATTTTTAAATTGGGGCTTTATTATATTGCTGCTGTCTAAATAGTTTTTTACAATATATCTGAAGTCCATCATACTTATTGGTATGCCTAGATCACTCAACAACAATAAATGGGCAGTAAATGTAGTTTCCTCATCTTTACTAAAAGTAATAGGTTTACCAACTGGGTTGTTATGTTTACTTTTCAATTTGTAAAAAAGGGTCACCGCGGGTATTTTATAAAACTTTGAAGCAGCTAGTCTAGACATTGCACCAGAACGAATCTTACTGAGGGCTTCTTCAAGTGTTTCAAGAGTATAATTACTTTTTACTCCATATCTTCTAATGCCGGGATTTACTTTCTGAGTTTTACGGGGCATCTTTACTTCATAACACTGTAATAGGGAATTTTATATTAAAACTGAGCAACATTATGAATGTATTCAAAGTTATCCCAAACTAAATTTTTATGATGTGGGTAACTTTGAACAGTTCAAAGTTACCCAAATTACATCGAATTTCATCGTCGTCAAAAGTTTATAGACTGAACGCAATAATCAATGTGGAATTCAGATATAACATTTACAAAATACTAATATACAAACTATACAGCATGTATATTTGAACGACGGACTTATTCAAACCACCAATAGTTTATGCATAGACTTCACCAATAAACGTATAAACAATAAAAAAACCCTGATTAATGACGAATAAAATCGTTCCAAAAAAGTCTTAAAAACATCGCAACGTTATAACAACCTTGCGATAAGCGCAGAACATATGCGCGGTCAATGACCGACGCCGACGTAGGTATGAATGCATTTTCCCTTCATACTTTAAATCTGGCTTAGGACAGGCAAAAATATCTAGGTAAAATCTAGGTAAATTTCATAAGACGTGACGCACTATCGTATTTTTGGCGTATTTAAAAAATGTAATCACACCTATTTACAACGGTTAATAATTTGAGTATTTACGACGATTAATTTGACGGAGTGAGATCTGGCGAGCGTGCGGGCCATGGCACGGGCCCGCCACGACCTATCCACTTGTCATCAAAATGTATGTAATGTTAGGTACTCACGTACGCGCACCTGATAGTGCGCGGGCGCTCCGTCATGTTGGTAGTACAAGTCCCGGTAGATATTGAATGGCACATCTTCCAGCATCTCACTCACTACATTATTTAAAATGTTTAAATATGATACACTGTCAAATCGTCCATCAATAAAATAAGGGCCTATTAAATTGTTATTTAAAATATCTGCCCACACATTTACACTGAAGCGATGTTGATAAGCGTCCTGTCGCGTTACGTAGGGATTTTCGTTGCTCCACCAATGCTCGTTATGCACATTAAAAATTCTTGTGAATGTGGCTTCGTCGGTGAATAAAATGTTTTTGTTTAAATTAGACAAATATTCACTCTAGGTTCGTGGTCGTTAACCCCAAGTTCCTCATGCATGGGGTACATTTCTCTGTACAAATTGACTGCAGCTCGCACACGATCATTTGATAGCGCGTAAGCACGAACCATATTCCAACATTCTTCATTAGAATACTGCGACGACATTATTACACTACACACTAGGTAGGTACCTAACACTAGGAAATGCACTTTACGCGAATTTGGTAAACGGGAATGATTACGCAATACGAAAGCAGCGGCGCGTGCGCATAGACTGGCGGTTACTCGGTCAGCAGAGCGGGTGGCGCGGGGGCGCGGGGGGCGCGGGGGCGACATCACAAAGGAAAGGGGCGGGGCTTGCGCGCTCGCTGCCTTAGTGACAGGAGAGGCACGTGTTTGGCGCGTGATATTAGGCATTTTGCGCTCTGTGTTCATAAATACTGTATTTTATCGGATAATTATATGAAAAATTAAGGTCATAGTTTTTTGACATATTTGTGACGAGAATCGAATACTGACCACCCTCCTTCAATAAGTCCGTCGTTCAAATATACACGCTGTATTTCAAGATAAATACCAAAACATACCTGTTTACGATAAGTATTGTATTAAAATTGCGATTTCAAAACAGAGCAACGAACACCTGCAACAACTTCACCACAGAAAACGCGGGAATCTACAAAATTATGACATAGACAGGTTTTTTTTTTTTCGTCAATCAAATAAAAACATTTTCGCGATCCGTTTTACGCAGAAACCATATTGCAACGCCGAAATAATTCAGCGTAATAAATTAATAAATCTTTTTCACAACTTTGTTCAAAGTTAGACCGCTGTTCAATGTTACCCAAATTGACTGTATGGCGACTTTAACGACTCGCTAAACATACCTAGACTAGTCAAGTGAATTTCATACCTACGTTCATTTCTCATAGTTATTATTTTTGGTTAGAATTGTATTGCAAGGACCAGGTAAACAGAGGTCAAGTAGTAGTAGTAGAGAGTTTGTATGTCGAAGCCGTTGACGAGATCTCCCAAGTAGTCATTTAAGAATTCTCGATCGTCAGCTGACGGAGTAGCACGATCGACAAGTCTTGATCTTTGATATTTCGAAAATCAAGGTACGCTACTGGACTACGAAAACAACTTATTAATCATCGTATCGTTTGTCGTAGTACTGCCTAGTGTAGTATTGATATTATTTTGTGGTAGATAAATACAAAATTACTGTTCAATTAATAATGTCAGCTCACGGCTCACAACGAAGATACCGCCGCGCGCCGTAAACTTGTAGAAAATAGAAAATAAATTCAATAAATAGCATACAATTTTGGGACAATTTACGTAAAAAGTATTTAACCTTGTGTCGTTACCAGTAAAGTTGAAATTGATTTGCAACGGTATTTTTGGCGATATGATCAAAGTATCAAACACCTGCGCTTGAGTTCAGGTCATGACCCGAACTTTATCATATGTTCAGTGTGGCCACTAATAACGGTGGGGAAATTTAGCATTATGAATTAATTTGAACGGGGAAAAATCATAATCGCGTATCGAAGTAAAAGTCGCAGCAATGTGTTTGTAACACGAGACTACATATGCCCCTTCACGATCGTTATAGTCGTTTCATTACACCCTGTATAGTTATTTATCATTAAAAAAAAAAACAGAAAATCAAATCTTTTCAAAAAATTAACAAAACATAGGAACTTCACCTTTGTACTAAAGTTTTATAATATTCTTATCAATTATCAGTACTTTTTTCTTATGGGTATTCTAAATAATAAAATGTAATGTAACAATAACATGAAAATACTTAAAAAAATCAGACTATAGTCCAACAAATCTAAGAAGTACCGTTTGACGTTTCATCATTTTCAAACCGAAACAACTTTGTTCGTGCGTACAATACTCAGTTTCGACAACCTTTGTCTTAAAACCATGAATTTAGAAAGATTTTATTATTGTATCTAAAAATTTAGAATTTTTAATATCCTAATTTAATTGAAAACTTTCAAACAAAGCAAAATAACACATATTTACATAGTAAATAATTTCTAATAGTTCTATTTTTGACCTCATTGCAAAGTCACGTAGTTAGGTCACTGCTTGTAGTGTTGTGACTCTTCAGATACACTTGTATGCGAAAAAATCGATTACATATACGAAAAATCGAATGTATTACTTTCAAATTATCAATTGACGACACGTTACTGCGCGACCGCATTATGCACTTAATACATAGGTACCCTAAAATAAATTACGACTTCGACAGAGACGTACACTTTGATAATTTCATAGATAATCAACTAGTCATTAATTTAAATGACGATAATGACGAAGACGATGACGATTCTAGTCCTAGTAGTGTATAAATAAAATATCCTAAACATAACTTTTATTTCATTATGACAATTGATCTCTTAAAATTCGGCAATTATAGTAATCGATCTCATAAAAATCGGATATTATAGTAATCGATTTTTTTACTCCCAACCCTATTATCCTATTTGTCATAACTGTCAAACGGTACTTCTTAGATTTGTTGGACTATAAACATTTATGGCACATATCAACGTTATGCTCTCGACAAATAATACCTTTACATTTTTTGCACATGGCACTTGCCTTTCTTTTTATTTTAGATGGGCAGTATTTGCAGTAGCCACGTTTTTTGGTTACTGGCTCGACAGTATCCTATTCTATTGACTCATCAGCACTCACTGGCAATAAATTATTAGTAATAGTGTCCCGTAAATATCTTTTCAAAGTAGGTACATCCAACCGCTTTCTCATGTACGGCGATGTCAGGGACGTGTATAGATTTTTCATGAATCTCTTTCGGTTTAATACCTTTTCACCTTTACTTACAGTATTGTGAACATATATTACATACGCATTTATGCAAGCAATATTTATCATTCCATAGAATAGTGCCATAGGCCATCTATTCGTTTTCCTGCTAGAAGACATAGTTGAACACATTTGGTCCAGAGTATCTACTCCACCTTTGGTTTGATTATAGTACATAATCATTTCTGGTTTACCGGTTGTACTGTTGATAGAGGCATCTTCATCGCACGACGATAGTAGGTATACCATTTTGGAAGGTTTCGGTTTATGTGAGACGAGTGTCAGAGGTCCATCAAAACAAAACATTGATGTACCCACGGATCTAGATCTACTATTTTTCAATTCTTCTGGAATCTCGCGTTTGTTTGATCTTATGGTGCCTACAAGTGTCAATTTATAAGGTTCTTGAAGCAAACTCTTCGCCAAAGGGATTGAAGTAAACCAATTGTCACAGGTCACGTTACGGTTACTACCATGTATAGGTTTTGTTAGCTCCTTCACGAAATATTCTCCTTGGGGTAAGCCATTCGTTTGTGTTCCCTTTCCTAAATAAGGTACAGCATTTATCATATATTTGCTACCGCTATCACACATCATGACTAGTTTGAGACCATACTTGCTCGGCTTGTTAGGGATGTACATTCTAAATGGGCATCTCCCCAGAAAGGCAAGTAATTGTTCGTCCACAGTGACATGAGCTCCTGGGTCATAATTGATGTTACATTGATTGATGAACAAATCCCAGATTTTACGAACTGGTATAAAGATGTCATGGCACGCAGTTCAGGCCGTAAGCTTTTGTCACAGAGCACGGAATTTCGCGCGCGCGCCCCGCTACTAGAGACGCCTTTTCAAAAAATTTCATACAAAACAAGCGTGTCAGTGGGCGGCACCGTTTACTTACACCATTACACTCACTACTACAGAGATCATGTGCACGTACAGTCTTACGTAATCACAACCGCCCGCCCCCTTAGTGATGTGGTATGAAACTATTTTTATGTGTTAATCGATAAACATTGTTTATCGATTAACACATAAAAATAGTTTATGGTTTTATGTTTATTAAAAATAAAACCTTTGATTTAAAATAAAACAAGTTTTGTAGTCAAATTAAAATTTATTAGTGAATTCAGGAAACAATCATTGCCCCATAAATAGTACGGTTTTATTAGAATTACTTCGGATTGATACATTGTTATTGCGTTTTTTTGTGAGATAGTTGAGTCTGATGTCCACGTATTTTTCCATAATTGCTTTCATTAAAAGAATCGAATGGTTATTTAAAGGTTCCTGGTCAAATTGGTGTGACATTAAATTTTTAAATAAATTAAGACCCAAGCAAAAATGCAAGGCATGTGTGACTATATATTTTTGTGTGTGCTTTGATTTAATATAACCACTGCTGAGTATATTTTTTAAACTGTTTCTGCTTTCTGACAAGCAGTAATAACATCTTTTGAAGGGTATGTTAATGCTCCTCGGTTTTTCATTTGTATCATTTTGTGAGACATGCTGAACTCTTCTGTATGCAATTTTGCTATGCATTCGTGACAATTCAGTTTTTTTGATAAAAATATCACCACAAGACCAGCAATATATGCTGTTATATGCGGTTATATGCTAAATTCTGATAAATTGGGATCAGATAGTATATCATCAATTAAATATTCGTCCAAATTAATTTCATTGTCCAGTTCATCCGAAAGTTTATTTTTGTCAGTAGTGGTGTTAATAGCATCCACGGTAGACGAGCAATTTAGAATTTAAATTTGCTCCAATGGAACACAGTTTCCCTTGCCGCTATCTTTTAGTTCAATATGTACAAGAATTTTCTGGTATATTGATCGGAACTGTCGCGCAGTGGGGTTGTTGTTGGCTCCTCCATGCGAACGCATATTGCAGAACAACAGTTCCAAGTGATCTTGGCTGATTTTATACATGGGAATATACATTAAAGATTGCGTTTCCTCCACCAAGTAACAATACATTTGCTGTGCACTTTCTATGCAAGTCAAGAATCCAAGGAATCCTGTTTTGCGACTTGATTTCACGACTCTAGTTCCATCTTGCAGAAGCAGCGTGTTTAAGTAGTCCTTCACATTTTCAAGGAATAAAAAGGTCTCGATTTTATTATGTTGGTTAAGTGGCTTTTTATAATCTTTTTGCTTCAAACTTTTCGAGTTTAGAACGTCAAACAAATTGTTTAAAGTTTTGAGGAAATATGAAGTACCGCCCACGTTATGAAAGTAGTCCATTTTAAGCTCAGTTTCACAAAATGTCAAAGCATCTGCCACACTGTTGCTGAAAAACTGGCTGGCAAATTTTACTTTCATTTTATTTTTTTCGAATTCCATGTGTTCTTTTCCTAATTTGTTCGCCAGATGTAAATGCTCTTTTTCTTGAAGACTGTGTAGATTCTTTAAATGTTGCCACTTAATCATTCGGTTTTCTTTGTCAATAAACGATTCATAAAATTGAAACGCGTTTCGTATTAATTTTAACATGTGAGCGGGATCTAAAAATGCGTACACGTTTAATCTTGTTTCCGGATGCTCAAAATGTGTCTTCATGTAATCAGGATAAATCACATCCCAACTGTCTTAGCATGCTGATGTTTGCGGGACACCCGTCGCATGTGAGAGAAATAACTTTTACGCCCGTATCGTGGAGAAGTTTCAGACACTGTGTAACTAAATTCGCCCTTTGTTCTCCATTAACTCCATCGACAAAGAAAAACCCGACAGGAACTTTCCAGTTTGCATTGATTGCATTAACTAAAAACACTAATGCCTCCTTTGCTTTTTTTAAATCATCACTATTTATATTACTACCAATGTCGATGTAGCCATGAAATTGTTTCCCATCCCATTCCACGCGTTTTCTGATAGCCATCTCGTCTAACATTAAACTACATACTATGTCATATTCTGATTGCTTTTGTCTTAAATTTATTGCTGTTAGGGATTCTTTAGTAAATCCTGCATTTGCATCAACGCTTTCATACCATTTTTGAATGGTTCTTGGGTGCGGGAGACAAGTGTTCGTACATAATCATACGCCTTTGGTGAGTAATAATGCAAAGTTAATGCAAAAGATTTCACTTCTTTTGAGTAAACACCTTTCGATTAAATTTTATTTGGTCATCTTTAACATTACTACTTTCCAGAGTTTTTATATCCTCATCAGATAAATTTGTCTTATCCAGTAAATCCTTTATAATGTTCTCCATTTTTGCAACTTTTTTGGATAATCGTCTATTGGATTCACGAAGTCGCTTTACTTGAAGTCTTTGTTTTTTATAGTCTGCTGCGACTTACCATTAATTTTTAATTTACGTCTTCGAGGAGTGTCCTGAACATTAGGTGCATAACTATTGGTTTCGATTTTTGCTTGCTGAGAACTTTGAGATGAGACGGTTTCATTTGCATCTGTTTCGGTGATCTATAAGCAATATTTGTAATATATGAATTAAACGTTTAACACAATGATAAATTGATAACATAAAAAGAGCTCAAAAAATAAATTATTACCTCGTTTAAAATATCCTGAACATTAGGTGCATTACTAATCGTTTTGATTTGTGTTTGATGAGATGGGCCTGCTTCATGTAAGTCTTCTTCATGAATCTGTAAATATGTTTTAACTATAATAAAGGTCGATCTTATAACCCACACGATAAAAGATGTATATGTCGGAGAGGTCGTATAGGTACCTATTGTACCTGCGTGGTGTAACGCCGATGCCAGTGACAATAATTATGATGATTATTTGTGGAACGTCAAGTATGACAGTTGGAGTCTAGCGACTGGATTACTTGGCGGGTGTGGTCTGTACTGCGGAGCCGTGGAGTCTTGGAAGGTGAACCCTGATGGCGAGCGGATGGAAGTACAGAACTCGCCGCGTTTCACAATATAATCTGTTATCATCTTCCACGTGTTTGTAAAACTAATCATGTAATTGTAATAAACGATAATCAAGCAATGTAACGAAGACTTTATTTCAACAAGACATTCAATATGGCTGATGAAGACTATCTAAACGCTCTGCCAATACATATCCTGTCCGTCTCATCCTCCTTCTGATCCTACATATATAAAATATTTAAGAATGTAATTTATAAAATTGTGCATCAAGTATGTGTTATTAAATTAATTAGGTACAAAATATACAGGGTGACTGGAAATTAGTGGCGGAGCCGTTAAGGGGAGGTAGTCTAGGGTTATTCCGACAGATATCACTATGAGACCTACCGTCCTTACTTAACCCTTTCCAAGATATTCCTACTTAAAGAGTGTAACCCAAAAATTCGTCCAAAAAATTTTCAAATAGTAATAAATCCTAAAAAAAAGTGATTTTGGCCTACTTTTTTTTGTTTTGCAACAAAGATATTCTAAATAAGTAATATTAATTGTAAAATTTCCGCAACTGTCATTATTTTATGCAAAAACTGCTAAACAAAAACGAAAAATGTAATAAAAATTCTTTGATGGCTGATAAAACATCAATTTTCTTTAAAAAGTCACTCTTTATTATTACGTACAAAATAATTAAAAAACTTCTACGTTTTGTTCCCTTTTAAATGAGATATTAAAGTCCAAAATCGGTTGAGGAACAATGAAGATAAGACTAATAATAAAAATGAAAGAAAAAACCAAACTACTGAAGAATAAAACTTTATTGAAAAAAAAAACTGTTTAGAGTTCATTTTCGAAGTGTCCACCATTATTTCTAATACAAGCTCGTGCTCTTCTTACGACACCCGTTTTTACAACCCTTGAGTCTGTAAGCTCCCTTTGTATTTCCTGCGCTGCGTGGATTATCCTGTTGCGCAAATCTTCAACGTTTGGTACAGGGACGTCAGTGGCATAAACTAAAGTTTTCATTCGACCCCACACGAAGAAGTCCATGGGTGTGAGGTCGGGGCTACGTGCCGGCCATGGTATTGGACCACCTCTACCTATCCATCGGTCGGGGAAGTTTTGGTCTAGCCAACTTCTCACAGCTAGCCTAAAATGCGCCGGACAGCCATCATGCATGAATATCATGTTTCGCCTCGTTTCTAGCGGCACATCTTCCATTAATTCAAAAAATACATTCCTCAGTAAATTTTCATATTCAACCCCATCGAGGTTTTGTGGTAGAAAATGTGGTCCAATCAAGCGGTTATTAATTATACCCATCCACACATTTAAATTAAACCTTCTCTGTGAACCTTTTTGTCTTTTTAGGTGTGGATTACCCATGGCTCGTTTACTCCAGTAATGAGCATTATGATAATTCGTAATGCCGTCCTTATCAAACTTGGACTCGTCAATCCATAAAATTTTTCTGAGATAATTCCTATCTTCAACGTCCGCATTTATTAAAAATCTGCAAAACTGCACTCTTCTTAATGGGTCCCCTTCTTCTATGGCCTGAACAGGTGTGTAATGGTAAGGATGGAGGTCATTTTCGTGAAGAGTGTACCACACCTTCCATTGAGAGCGTCCCATACGGCGAGCTATCATTCGTGTAGACAGCGTAGGGTCTCTTTGGAAATAATTTAAAATTTCCTCTTCGTCGTCCCTGACATCCAGTCGAGGTCTACCTGCATCACCTAAAAACAAAAAAGTTTTTTTAATTAAGTATTACTACCATCACTATTGTTTAGGTTGGTGTGGCTCCGCGCAAAGACTCACGTCGGTTGGACCATAACATAAATCACTTCTCTTGTAGGAATGCGTCTGTCAACATAGTGCAATGAGCGTCGATCGACTTTGACAAAAAATAGTAAACAATAATAGCGCGCTTCACTACAACTTGTTGACGTCACTCATAAGACGCGTAAGTGCGAGAGAGGAAGTGATATCCGTTATTTTACTTGTATGATTTATGGCACCCATCTCTGCGAGTCTTTGCACTGACTAATTTGGACAGCGACATTTGTTTTGCAATCTTACAATTTAAAGGACACGTTAATAAGAATGATAGGAAAGGTTTATTTTTATGCTGGACAATTATCGAAAGCGCTAGAACAAAACATTTTTATAGCGCATGTATGGAAACTAGCGGCGGCGCAGTAATGTAGAGCGGCCTGTACAGGAAGGAACTACATTTTGTATGGAGAAATCTCTGGTTTGAACATGCTTTAATATTAATAACTTTCTCTTACCTTGGTATCTTACGACGGTACCGCGCTCTCGCACCCGCCGGAAGGTTCGAGAGAATACGCGGGCATCAGGCAGTCGACGATTAGGGAATACTTCGCCATATTCACGACGAGCTTGTTCAGCATTTCCTCTGGCAGCTCCGTAATAAAAAAGAATATCTGCGTATTCTTCGTTACTAAACGATGTTCTTCCTGCCATTATTGGTCCGATAAACCACACAGCCAAATCGTAAGGAGTCACAGAAAACAGGGCACAGTCCAAGTTGTCGGGAAGAGAATCAAATACAAAAGTCCAGGAAAAAGCCAAGTCGTTAGAAAAATCAAAACTGAGAAAAAGTAAGCACATCCGAACACAGTAAACCGTAAGAGCGGACTGAGCAAGAGGGAGGGGCAAGCTCGACTCGTGCGCGTCGACCGAGTCCTTTGTTCTCAGAACAAAGGGCGGGTTCGACGGGTTTTTTTCCATTGACCATATCTTCATTGTTCCTCAACCGATTTTGGACTTTAATATGTAGTTCGAAAGGGAACAAAACGTAGAAGTTTTTTAATTATTTTGTACGTAATAATAAAGGGTGACTTTTTAAAGAAAATTGATGTTTTATCAGCCATCAAAGAATTTTTATTACATTTTTCGTTTTTGTTTAGCAGTTTTTGCATAAAATAATGACAGTTGCGGAAATTTTACAATTAATATTACTTATTTAGAATATCTTTGTTGCAAAACAAAAGCACCTTGGACAGGCATTATTATTTGTTGTATGTTATAACGCCCAAGTCTACTCATTTCAGGTATCTGAAACGTGTCAAGGAACAGCTAAATACCTACACAGGGCTAACTAATGTGGGAGGGATGGAAATATACAAGCAATGATACAAGGGTGAAATTAAAATTGAAAAATAGGAAGTTACAAAATAATTCAAAAAGTTAGGGGACTCAAGTACTAAGGAAGAAAAAGTTACACTAATTAATCTAAAGTAAAATGTTATTCAATTTGGAAATTTAATAATAATGACAGTAATTTATTTGTAATAGGAGGTAGGTAGGGTTAGAGAAAGAACTAAAATTAGGAAAGAAATAAGAATTACACTATCATTCATTCCCCTTCCCTTATCCCAATTATTACTATTTGGGGTCGGCGCAACACGTCTTCTAGACGTGTTGTTTAAAGTTTTAGCTATGGTTTTATAGTCGGCCGCCTGCCTGACACTAACCCTCTTTGGGAATGCGATTGTTGGTGGTTTACCCACCACCATTCGGGTGACCCAAGGTGCTTAGTACAGTGCACTGGGTCTTAAGGTCCATTAGTCGCCTTTTACGACACCCGGTGGAGGATATGGGGTGGTGCTATTCTTTATATCCGGACACCACACGGAAATACGAATTACACTAAGCTAGCAATATAAAGGTCGTGTATCCTTGATAACAAGTTAGTGTCATTTGTAGTTAGTGGTGTCTGGGGCAATTGTTTAGATCGGCGATTTTGTTTCCACCAGTTGTCAAACAAAAGGAGACCGAAAATAAGCCAGTGAGTGATGGACGTTGCTCATTAAAACTGAGCCGTATCAATGGGTTGAGTGTATTATAGTGTGATGTGAGTTTGATTAACCATAAAATACTTAATGATACAAAAAATACTCCCTGGAACTTTTGAATTTTTCAATATCTTTGGTGACCGTTGACAGCTGATTTTGCCGCGACCACTTTTTCAACAGAACTTTAACCCGGACACTATGAAACACTAGGCACTCAATTTATTTACAATACTATTGGTGGCAGAGCACAAATATCACATAATTTATGTTTAAAACTAATTAAATCTAATTTTTAAATATAAATTTTTAAGAGCCAGACTTTTCGACCCCATCGACAGACATCCCATGTTGCAGGGTCACTGAAGTTTAAAATGAGACAACTTTCTGTGGAAGGATTATTAGTGTCTTCTCCCATATCATCATTTGTACTTTTACATGGTTGTGGTTGTTTGGTTATTTCACGCTGTTGTGAAGTATTTTCTTTTGCTGAAAATAAAGCGGGACCTTCTGTAATAAAGCTTCCTGTGATGGGATTGGTTATGTCTTCTTTCATATCATCATTTGTATAACTGCCTGATGGCTGCGGTTCTTGAAGATTTGGACAAAGATACTTCTTGAACGAGTCTGCTTGCTTTGCTAACGATAATTGTTTCTCTAATTTTCGGCGGCGAGGAACGGGATGGCGGCAGCGGCGGCGCGCTCCGCGAGTTGCGATGCGCGTCGCGCCGCACGTCTGTCGCGCGTACGTACGATTGATTGAACACGTACACGTACGTACGATTGGTAATATCGTTTCTGAAAACTTGCAGTTTAGCCTCAAAGGCGCGAATGAGATCGATCATGACGATTATTGTTTTGTTTGTGCCTTGAAGCTTTACATTTAACGTATTTAGTTGTTGGCATATGTCTGTAAAAAACATCAATTTTGAAAGCCACATGACGTCCAAAAGCTGTGGGTATTGTTCAATTTTTCCCTCATTTTGCAGAAACAGTCTGATTTCTTCCAAGCATTCAACAAATCTTTCAAGTACAGACCCACGACTCAGCCACCGAACATTATTATACATCAGTAAGCCATTATACACGGAGTTGACTTCACCCAACAAAGCGTCGAACTTTCGCTTGTTTAAAGCCTGAGCAGAGATGAGGTTGACTATTTTCGTAACTACTGCCATAACATTATCAAGAGATGTTAAACCGCTCTTAGCGCATAAGGCTTGTTGGTGAATGATGCAGTGGAATTCAAGAATCGAATGTACTACTTCAGTTTGAAATAAACTTATGAAACCAATTTTTTTACCCACCATACTCGGAGCACCATCAGTTGTTACAGAAAGTACAGAAACCACTTTTTTATATCAATTTCTTTTTCAACTATCGAATTTTTAACTGCCGTACAAATATCTGCGCCCTTTGTAGTTGTTGGTAACGATTTTATCGCAATTAATTCCTCCTTAATGACATTTCCTACGCAGTATCGAGCAAAAACAGCTAAACGTGCAGATTTTGTGACGTCAGTGCTTTCGTCAAGGCATAGCGATATAAATGAAGCAGAGTGAATGTCAAGCTTTTGTTGCTCTGTAAAGGCGGGTACAGACTGCTGCAACGCAACATGCAATGCAACACGAAACGAGCATTGCATCAGTGTAGACGCGGGGCGCGCACAACGTGCGCACGAACCGCGCATGTACCTACTCACATCTGTTTCCGAGATGCGCGCGAACGGATCGCTCAGTCTGCAAAAGAACACGCAAAGGAAGGGATCGTGACGACCAATTGCGGGCTCTGATGATAGTCAGTGCTTCATTAATAGCCGCGTACCCACCTAGCGCACAGGCTCGCGCGGCAGCCTCGGTGTCCGGATCGCGAGCGATGGCTCCCGCGGCAGCCTCAGTAGTTTTGTTCAATTTACACGAGGCCGCCTCGCGAGGCAGGCTGAGCCATCATAAGTCCGCGAGTATTCGTAATGGACAGTCGTGTATTTTCAGCTGCAGGTATTTTCCTAGCTGCTTATTGTTTAAAGAAACGAAAACAGTCACGTATCAAGAAAAAACCTAGACGCTTCTGGATTAGAAAAATTTATGAGCGTCGCCACCAATATGGAAATAGATTACTTGGAGATTTAGTATATGATCAGACTGTACATAATTTTACACGAATGTCCGTACAAGAGTTCGAAAATTTGTGCTCATTGTTGTCTGATAAAATCAAAAAGTGCGATACAAAATATAGAGAAGTAATCACTGTGAATGAACGAGTTTTAATAACTTTAAGATTTTTAGCAACCGGAGATTCTTATAGCAGCTTGCAATATTTATTTAGAGTATCGAAGCAGAGTATTTCAAGAATAGTTCCAGAAGTTTGTGACGCTATTATTGAAGCCTTAAGGGATTATGTAAAGGTAAATAAAAATAATTTGACAAATTTAAAAATCAATTGTTTATTTTAATTACAATTCAGTGATAGTTTCGAATCCAACATTGGCATTAGGTGATTGTGTAATGGCATGAGAAGACGTAGCGGTATGTGATGCTGATGATGAAGTGCCAGATGAGTCCATTGTAGAGGAATTAGTGTACTGCTGTGTATAGTATCCTGTATTAATTTGTTGTTGTGTGTATTTCCCTATATCGGCTTCAAAAATTATATTATTGATAGCGTTCTTAACATACGCTAATGTGTGCGGATCATATTTTCTCAGCTCGTTGGCTATGTGTCTTCCAAATGAAGAGTATGGATCATTGATGTCGGTCGAAGACTTTTGCAAGTATTCAAGGGCTTCTGCGAGCATGATATCTGCCGAATCTTCCTGTGGCTGCGTTTTCTTCGGATTATATCGTTTTTTTTTCGAGCAGGTTCTGATGGTGAAGGCATGCTAGCATCCGAGGTTAGGTCTTGTTGTTGTTGTGGTAGCGCTTTCTCGATGCTAGCCTCCGGCAATTGCGTCTTGGTCGGAGCGTTTTCAGTCTCTGTGTGTCTCTCTACGTCAGAAGTGTGTGAAGATTCCGGTATTGCCTCCTGAAAACATAATTTTAATTAATAGATCAATTTGTGGTGCAGTGTGAATATGTATATAATGTGACAGGACCCTACGTTTAATCTGATTGATTACGTTGAAGCTAAAGTTTAACGTCCGTAGTATTTAATACCTTCAAGTACCTTAGTAGCGATATCTTAAATATTTTTCTAGCAGGATTCTCCATTGCTTGAACGTCTTCGGACTACCACTAAAAGGGGCCAAATATGGAGTGGTGTATAGTACCTAATACAACCACTCATAGGGGCCAAATACGTTTAGTCTGAATACTTTTAAACAGCGGAGGGTCCTGTCATGCTGAGTACTCTATATTTTTTTTTACAGATCCCATCTACAGAAGAAGAGTAGCTTTCTATATCAAAAGAATTTGAAAATAAATGGAATTTTCCCCACGCTATTGGAGCGATGGATGGAAAACATGTTATGTTGCAGGCACCGAATAACAGTGGCACTGATTATGATAATTACAAACAATTTCCAAGCATCGTGCTTTTTGGATTAGTTGATGCTAGCTACAATTTTTTGTATGTAAATGTTGGTAGTAAAGGGCGAATCTCTGATGGTGGTGTTTTTAAAAAACACAACGTTGTATAAAAAGCTAGAAAAGAAAGAGTTGAACGTGCCTAAAGAAAAGATATTGGAAATACCATATGTAACAAAAGTTCCTTATTTTATTTTGTCCGATAAAGCCTTTGCACTCAACGAATATACCATGAAACCATTTGAGGGCAACCCAGAAAATGGTTCTAAAGAAAGAATATTTAATTATCGCCTTAGCCGAGCTAGACGTGTCGTTGAGAATGCGTTTGGTATATAAAGTGCCATATTTCGCGTTTTTAGAAAACCTATCTTACTAGAGCCAAATAAAGCAACAAAAGTCGTCTTAGCAGCTGTATATTAAAATTTGTACAACTACATCCGAAAAAATACTTTAACTAATCTTATTTCACCGGAATTGTTTGACAGAGAACTTGATGGCGCACTGATTCCTGGCCAATGGAGAAATGAAATGAATGAAGTTACATTCGCACCAATTGCAGCGTTTCCAAGGCGTAGTTCTAATAACGCAAAAGAAATACGGTTGCACTTGGCAGAACATTTTATAACTAATGTTTCTATACCATTTCAAAATCATTATGCATAGTTAAAAATTCTTACATTCGGCATCGTTTCCTGAGTGTCACCAGTTTCATTTTTATCCTTAAGAAAATGGAAATAAGGATATCCAAACCACTTCGAATTATAAACATCTGCAGCGCCTAAAACAGAACAAAAATAAAATTTATATTTCCATAATTTAAAATATTTTATTGTATAAATAAATTTTCTTCAATTTAATTAGTATACACCGTGACTTTTAGGTCGTTTTAAAAAAGCAGCCCAGTTCATGTATCCAATGACTAGTAAACGTTTATAATAAAAAAATATGTTTTTTTTAAGATTTGAATGAATAAAAATATTATTCATTATTATGACATAAGGCAGTTTTACGAACACTCTGTAGTGAGCGCGGTCCGAACCTTGTGCCAAAGGGGCCGCGCGGGCGGCGCGGCGGCGTCTTATCACAGGTCATTCACCTTAGCGTAAAACAGCTGTCTTACTATTGCAATCATAATGTTTGCAGTAAGTATGTAGCATGTATCTTCAACAGTTTGATACGTAAACATTTTTAACAGGATGTTTCATATTTCCAATGTATTATTTATTTTTTTCATGCATATTATTTTAATTAATGATAAAAAAATTATATTCGCGCCTAGAGGTATTTTATGACGGATACATTGTGTGGACGACTTTTTTAAAACGACCTAAAAATCACGGTGTATAATAAGTAATTATTTTATCAAATAATTTGTAAGTTCATATTTTTAAGTATAAAAATGCATACCTGAACCTGTTATGCGACTTTTTTTCTCCCTGCTTTTCTCTCGACGATAAGAACCACACAAGGACACCATTTTGTTTTTCACTCCCTTGACAGTCATATTAATTTGAGCAGATATTTGCCGCCAACTGTCTCGCTGATTTTTGTTCAAATATTTTGGATCTTTGGGGTCCCAAAGCGCATTGTACGTGCTGTACAGTTGTATTAAGCGAATGGACTCCTCCTGACTGCCCATGATATCAAAATTACAGAAGACAAACACGGCAAGAGACAAAACTTGTAGTAGCTTCGCGCGCGAGCCAAAACATAACCGTCCCCACCTAACGCACAGCGCTCACTGAGGCACCTTTGAGCGCGTCAAGTTTACCGACAACCGATGGCTCGGAGCCGAGCCGTGCTCGGTCGAGCAAACGCGCGCCCGAGGCAGGCCGAGGCACGTCCACACCAGCCGAGCGTTTGGCTCGCGAGGCTGCCGCGCGAGCGTGTGCGCTAGGTGGGTACGCGTCTATTAATAGGGAATCATGTGATAAAACGCAGAAGACATCGACGTTGGTGGCGTACAATGTTGTATAGTCAGAGAGCTGGTGCAAAACTAATGGCCGATATGATATTAACTGGACAATTTCAAAATTTCTTAAGGATGAGTCCAACGACATTTGAAGATCTACTCAGATTAGTCGGACCAAGAATTTTTCGGAATCGCACACAGTTAAGGGCTCCAATTTCAATCCAAGACAGACTGGCAATAACACTTCGTTTTTTAGCTAGTGGTGACTCTTACACAAGTTTACAGTATACCTTCAGAGTATCAAAACAAGCCATAAGTGGCATTATTACAGAAGTATGCTTCGCCATAATTGAGGAATTAAAAGATTATATCAAGGTAAGTTTTATTCTTATTAAGTCAATTAAAGAACAGTATTATCACATTAAAGTCGTCTTAGGATTGGTTAGATTCTAGTGACGTTACAGACGATGGCTGTTGGTTCATATATTCTTCGCTCCTTGCCGTGGTATAGCCATAGCGTCCGGCTTGATTTGTATCTGGAGTTTGCGCGGAAGGCGAGGGACGATTAAATCCGGAAGTTCCGACGATTAACATATCCGGTCAGATCCACATAATCTTGTCCTTTCTTCTGTGATGCATAATAGGATTCTTGGTATGAACTGGGGTAGTTATCCTGCTGTCGATATGATGATTCATAATAACCTCTGTCAGCCTTCATCAAAATTTCAAAAATTCCATGTTGGACCGAATTCCTGGTTTGAAGGGAATAAGTATTTATTTTAGCTGATATATAGGAAGCGAAAGTTGTAGTTAAATCTGGAGCGCCTGAATTTCCCAACTTATTGGCAGTAGTTTGTAATATGCCCACTACATCGGCCAGTACACTGCTGCTTTCATCTTTTTTTGCTTGTTTAGCTCGCGTAGGTTCATACCGTGTACGTGGAGTAGCAAATTCGTTCTGCAGATTTTCTTCATTAATCGGTTGTTGAACCGCCTCACAGACTGGTATTTGGGCCTAAAAGTTGGCCAAAAATATTTTATTGTCTTAATGGCTGCCTAACAGTGTATTATGTTAGTTTTAACTTGGAAAAGGTAAAATAAAAGATTTACGTAATATATACAAATATTTATTCATCATCTTCCAAACTTACATTTACAATGTCACTTTCTAGAAGCAAATTAAGTACGTCAGCTGAAAGTGGGACTTTTTTTTTATTCTTCCTTTTTCTCATGCCCGTTAGGACAGGGTCAGACGTTAACAGGAGCCTGTTTAAAACATCTGCGTTGCAAGCTACCCGGGAAAACTTTCGGGCGTAGTTGAGCCGGTACATCCTGATGTGCTTGTTGCGGGCTTCTGCCGCTTCTTCCGATAACTGTCCAATGGGGAGAATGGCCTCCGCTACCACTTCAGCACCATGGCATAATATTTTATGTAATGTCGGAGACATGGGGTAAAAGTTGTATAAGGAAACATAGGGGAGAGTAACCTATATTGTACCGGCTCCTAAATTGTACCACATCTTTATTTCCTACTAAATATCAATATTATTTTACAATGGCAACATAAAACAACTCGACTAAAGCGCCACCAACACTCCGCCATTTTGTTAGCGTGCCGGACAGATACAACGTCTTAAATAAAATAAAACCTTTTTTGGACTGAGTTCATGTTATTTTTTCGTGTTTTGCCTAAGGAGTATTTTATTCAATAGGGTGAGTAATAATATAATGAAATATTTAAAAAAGAACGTTGATATATATTGTTTTTGACCAATAGCAAACAGATACTTCAAGTGCAGAGGTTATGTTTTTGTTTTGAAAATTATTGTAAAAATGTACTGTTCCCTATATTGTACCATGTCGAGTTACTTAAATTGTACCGGTCCAATTTATGTAACCGATTTAAGATTTTAATAACTTTCTAATCGATTTTGTATATTTTGGATGACGTCTGCTGAAAAAAAGAAGGAATACTATAAATGAAATAAGGAACATATAGAACGAGCTTTGTCAGCATATGAAAAAAAGGAAATGGGTATTAATGAGATCTCAAGACTATACCAAGTACCGAAACCAACCATTCTGCGCCATGCTAAACGGCTGAATAAGTTTGCTAATAACAATGTCACGCATAAAGGACGGCCGACAGTTTTCTCCGATACGCAAGAAAAAGAACTTGTTAGTCATCTGTTGATTTTAGAAAATCATATGTTTGGGTTAACAATAAAAGACGTACGACGTTTGGCTTACCAAATTGCTGAGTTAAATAATATACCACATGCTTTTAATACAGAAAATGAAATGGCTAGCAAGCGTTGGTTTTATTCATTTAAGAGACGTCATCCAGAAATCACTGTTCGGCAACCGGAGAGTACTTCACTGAATAAGGGTCTTAATCGTCAAAACGTATTTGCATTTTACGATTTATTAGAAAAAGTTGTCGACGATAATGCGATCCAGGCTACTAATATTTTTAATATTGATGAGACGGGTATCTCCACAGTACAAAAGAAGGCCCAGAAAGTTGTCAGTTTACGTGGCAAGAGACAGGTTGGAGCAGTGACAAGTGGTGAGCGCGGAGTCAACACAACTGCAGTTTGTTGTGCCAGCGCAGCTGGTCAATTTAGGTACAGAGTTTTCAAATTCAGGGCCATAGAATAAGGTATCAACTAGTCTTTGTTGTGGAGCCGGTGAATTTGTCAACCCGAATGGCATAGTGACAAATCTAAAGGTACCACGATGCGGAATGTAGAACGCAGTTTTGTTACGGTCAGTTTCAGAAATTGGAATTCTCTAGAGAATTTTCTAGAGTAATTCTGTCTGCATGACCTAAAATGCTTGTTGCGTGCCTCTGCTGCTTCTTCTGATAGTTGCCCTATGGGTACAGTCAACAGCAAAAGTAGATGATCAAAATCACAAATTCAAAACTAATGAACGGTGTTCACGTCAGAACTGTGTTGCGCCGAAATGATTCAAAAGTATGTGGTTGTAAAATATACCAAACATTTACTACTAGTACAGCTGCCATATATTCGTGATCGGCTTTGACTCCAAAAGTCATAAACTCAATTCACATCAGAACTTAGCATTATTATTTGTATCTCTTTCAATTCACGGGATAACTTCTAGGGAAGAAACCCGGTCCTTTTGAAAGGCTTACACGGGGACACAGGTTATTATTATTTGTATCTCTTTTAATTCACGGAATAACTTCAAGGGAAGAAACCCGGTCCTTTTTAAAGGCTTACACGGGGACACAGGTCCAACATGCAGAGGCCTTGTTGAGAACTTTAATCTAATATGTGATAGGGCAACTACCAAGGGCCATCCACCCCTGCTCTATGAAAGAACAGACATGGACGGCCCAAGGTAGCTACAAAACTATTGTAAATTATGGATAAAACGAATTTGGGCTATGGATAGTATATGTTGGATGTTTTTATTTCTCAAACTATGGATAACTATGGCACCTGCCTTTCAACACATGAAAATGCAATTAAAATTGGCAGGCGGTGACTCGCCGACTCCAAGATGGGCCCCCTATTATACCGCCACGATAGGCAGCAGGTGGGCAACACCAGAGAGTAAAGGCTAAGGGGTGTAGAGAGGTGCGACACCGATTTCGCCATCGCGGGTCACAAACCCGGAGCGGGTTTCCTCGTTATTACGCCATTAGACACTTCCACCCCCGAGCATATAGCTCTAGCGACGCCTCTCTAGCCAGCCAGTTAAGGCAAGATAGAGCTGGGAGTCCTCATGAAGAGTGACTCCCTGGGGCAATCAGGTTCCTTTGTGTCGCCACTCACAAACAGCTCGCCACAAGCTGCGCTGCGGATGTATGCTCCTACATAGACCTTCAGATACATTTTTTATTTATACCTCAAGGTTTGAAAAAGCATACTAATATGCCCTCAGGTCTTGCGTTATCCCCATGATGCGGTAACGACTTTTTTTTTATTATTATTATTATTTATTTGTATTAACATGAGTAAGAACACATAAAAAAGATTTTACATGCAGTGGTGTTAGGTATCGTATATGAACTACATGTTATGCCGTCTTGGCGTACAAATATTTAAAATTATATGTAATTAAGGTAGGAAGTAACAATATAAAATAGTAAACCTAAATGAGCAAAACAGAGGGAAGACAAAATACCAACAGTTCTTCGCCTTCTGAGGTAGTACAAACACAGAAACAAAATTACGTAAATAGTTTAGAATTAAATATCTAAATCATTCAAAAAATCTTCTACATTATAATAACATTTCAAATGTAACATACGTTTGAGTTTACTTTTAAATAAATTTAAGTTCAATTCTTGTATAGCTTTAGGTATTTTGTTATAAATTTTAGGACCCAAACATAATATGCTTCTGTGCTACAACGTAGTTCTAGACGGATGAATGCAAATGTTATTTTTACGTCGATTTCTGACATGATATTCAGACAAGCGTGGAAACAAATGTAAATTGTTTCTAACAAACAATGCTACTTCAAGAATGTATAAAGAAGGAAGTGTTAAAATTTTGTGTTCACTAAATAATGGCTTACAGCTGTCCATACTTTTTATTCCGAACATAGCCCTAATGCAACGTTTTTGTTGTTTGAAGACTATATCTTTATGAGGAGAATTTCCCCAAAAAATTATCCCATACCTAAGTACCGACTCGACAAGACCGTAATATGCAGTGAGTAAAGTTTCTTTATTCACTGTGGGCGCCAGTTTTTAAAGGGCATATGCTGATTTACTAACTTTTTTACTTAGTACATCAATATGGTTTTTCCAATTGAGCTGCCTATCAAATATCAATAATTAAACCCAAGAATCGAGTTGTGTCTGCTTTTTGTATGGTGTACTCGTTATATATTAGGTTAACAGGTAATAAATTATGTATGTTATCTCGCTGTCTAAAGTGCATTATACTGGTTTTTTTTAGATTAATTTTTAAATTATTGTTATTAAGCCAATCGATTATATTTGATAATGAATTATTTATTTCGAAATTGTAATTATTTAAATCTTTAGATTTTATTGTTACGGTGCTGTCGTCAGCGAAAAGGACTATAGGTTCTGTTGTTGCCGAAGGTAGGTCATTTATGTACAATAAGAACAGAAGAGGACCTAATACACTACCTTGAGGGACGCCGAAGGATACTTCACGCTTTTGAGATGTAAATATCTGTTCAATTTTAGTTTTTGGATTAAATTTTGTTATTTCTGTTATTTGTTGACGACCTGTTAAATATGATCTGATTAATTCTAGTACATTACCTCGTATACCGTATGCTGAGAGTTTGTCTATTAAAATATTATGGTCTACGCAGTCGAAAGCCTGTGACATATCGCAATATATTGAGCAGACTGGCAAGGATCTGTCGACATGTGTGTAAACATTGTACAAGACCTCATATACTGCCATGTTAATATTCTTTCCTTGTCTAAAACCCTTTTGATTATTACATAGAATCTTATGTTTTTCTAAATAAGAATTGATTTGAGTGTAAAAGTATTTTTCAAAAATTTTAGAAAATATAGGTATTAGAGCTATGGGTCGGTAGTTCTCCATCAAAAATTTATCCTCTTTTTTGTGCAATGGTTTTATAATAGTAAGCTTTAAGTCTTTTGGGAACGTACCATTTACTATACACAGGTTTATGATATGGCTTAAATGACATGCAATACCTTTATCCACTGATTTAATTATTTTAGTGGGTATTCCGTCATAACCTACACTGTTTGTGTTTTTTAGATTATTTATAATTCTCAACATCTCATTCGGTAGACAAGGCGACATGAACATGGAGTTTGTGTTGTGGCTGATCAATCTCGTAGATTCCTTACCTGTATCAACGGTTGATTGTACTTTTTCAACAAAGTATTTATTAAATGCGTTTGCTATATCTGTAGGATTTTGGATAAAAGTGTTATTAATTTTTATTTTCTCTATCGATTCATTTGGTATAGAAGTTTTGTTGTTGTTAATTACTTGCCATGTTGATTTACTTTTATTAATTGATGTAGTTATTTTGTAATTATTTTAAGCCCGTTTTGTTAAGTTTATAATTTTTTTAATTTTTTTCGAATAGTCTTTATAATTGAGTTTATTTACAAGTGTGGGTTGACGCCTAAAGTTCCATAGCAGCTCCTTTTTCTTTTTCGAACACATTTTAATTCCACTCGACAACCACTTCGGTTTACTATTTACTCTTATTAATGTTTTTTTTACCGGAAAACATAAGTCGAAAAATAGTTTAAACGTATCCATAAAGTTACTATATGAAAGAAAGAAAGAAAGAAAATACATTTATTTGGACAATTTGGAAACAATAACAACAAAAAGGCACAATTACACATATTTTTTTTTTAACAAACTGTCCAAAAGGAGGACACTCAGCTTGTGTCATGAAGTGGGGTTAGTCACTCCACGACGCTGATTTTCAGTGTCCGCCTAAGTGACCAACACGAACACTGAGCGTACAACACACACACCTATAATAATGGTAATAATACAAATAAAACGGAAACACAAACATGTAAAATCTAAGTAACATACAATTTTTTTTTTTTTTTTTTTTTTTTTTTACAATAATAACACAACCACAGAATGACATTACTACATTAGAAACAGGGAACATTCAAACTCTGTCAGCCGATCGGTCAGCTGTTCGCTGACCTATTTTTTGTCTCGCTTCCTCACGCATCGTCACGGAATAATGGCTCGCGCCATTTCGCCGGCCGCGGCGATGCGCAGGAGACCACTCGCGTGACGGGAGCGCACCATAAACATAATCATCGTTAGATATATTATCGTCGGTATAAATTCGTTACAATTACAATGCAAAGTGACTACAGTGATTGAAATAGATTTACAACGAATTGAACGCCATGGAGTATCCGCCCATATTAAATACTCTGACTGCATAGTGTTAATATGCTAGTGTTGGGTCATCAGTTTCATATATTTCACTAAAAGACAAACTTTGTATACACATTTTAAATTTTTGTATATTTTTCACGTTATAATCTCGTGTAATCTTATACCAATGTTTTAATCTTAGCATTTTTTTGACCGGGATCTTAATTACTTGTGCTGTGTGGTCCGACATGCCAAGTTCTAGTACATTCGTTTTGCATTGTTTCTGGTAATTGTGAGCAAAATTATCTATGCACGTGTTACTTAATATTCTGGTAGGTTGTCTTAGCGCTAATTTAAAATTGTAATTTAAAAGTAAACATTCAAAATCTAAAGTTACGTTATTGCACTTTATTACATCAATGTTGAAGTCTCCGGCTATGATAGTATTATTGGATTTTATTTTTGGGGTTTGTACAAGAATTTCCTCCAATCTTTGGAAGAATACGTTTAAATTATTTTGTTTGGGTACTCTATACACACAGATAACAATAATTCTAGATTCTATCAGTTCAATAGCACAACACTCGATAACATTAATAATAGATAATTTACTTATTTGAGGAAGTTCTCTAAACTTGTGTATGTTGTTGACTAATATGCAAGCTCCACCTCTTTTGATATTAGTACGACTGAAAGTTGAAGCAAGAGTGTAGTTTTGTATGTTCAAAACGTTTTCATAACCGGATAACATGAAATGTTCTGTAATACATAAAACATCAATGTTTACTTTTTTATCTTTAAGCTCGTTTAAATGAATAGATAATATATCTGACTTATTTATAAGACCTGCAATGTTTTGGTGTAAAACATTTAAAAATTTAATATCGAAAAAACAAAGAGTTCGAGTTATCTACAATAGCAGTATCACCATTTAGTTCACAGTTTAGTTGGAATTTGGAATTAATTTAATTTATCAACAATAGTATATTTTCAAAAATGTTGCGATTGCCATTATTATTTATTACACCTGTTCGTAAGTTAAACATAGAACGATCAAAGGTTAAATCATAGTTGGAATCTATATAGTATGCATGTTCGTGCTTTATTAAGTCTACATATAATAGATTATTAAATGTCTCAATTCTCCAGTTGTAAAGATCGTTATGATTAGTAAGTTTAGACGTAGGAAAGCAAATTATGATGTTTGTGTGACTAATTTGTTGTAATATTTTGCGAATTAATAGTATCTTTTTATAATAACTTTCGTGAGGATGATTCATACTTAAAACGTTATAACGGTCGCGAGTCAGTTCGACTCGCGACCCCCGCCGCCGCGTCAGCTCATGATTAGGGACTCCGGTTGGGTCCGAAACTAGTCGGGCTATCCCGATAAATAAGCGTGAGTAAACCGTTATAACGTTTTAAGTAATAGTATCTTGTTGTCATAGTTTCTAGTTATCTTGAAGTCTTCTTCTCCAACTAATACAATACAGTAGTCAGTCATTGTATAATCACGCAGCTTTGTTTGTATCCCGTTGAGAAGTTGCTCTGTTGAACCATTGGGTGTAATGTAGTGACATATGTTGAATTTATCTAATAAAAGTTCTTCAGCGGTCGATAGTATTCTATTTTTATTGTTAGTGCTTAAGATACACATTTTACTTTTCTGGACAATTGTAGACGTTTCACTTTTATTGATATCTAGCGTTGAGGCGTCGATCATGGGTTTTGTAGACTTCATTTCCGTCTGTGTAGTATTAGTTATCACTGTTTGTGTTTGCTTGGTTTTCAAATTCTGCATTTTAGTTTTTTTTGTTGGTGTGTTGAGTTTTTGTTTGACTGGACTGTTAGTTATTTTTCTAAGTACTTCGTTTTTCTTCAATAAATCCTCATTAGTTGTACGTAATTGGTTATTCTCTGCTGACAATAATTCAATTTCGTGGTGTGCACTTTGTAATTGAGATTCTAAATCCAGTAGTTTAGTCTTTAATAAATTAAGTTGTTCGTTTTCGTCTTGCGATAATTCTGGCATACTATTGACGGTAGACTCAAGTGTGTCAGAGATTATATCGCTGTCATTAAGCGCTGTTTCTGAGCAAGCTCTGTTGCGGTTGCGTCGGAAAGTAATATTTTCTAAGAAATTCATATTGACGCTAGTATTTAACTATAAATGCCACACTAAATTATAATTTTTTGAAATAATGTTTGGATTTTGTACAAACATTCACAAAAAGAGCTCACAGTGGACTGAGATTTGAACTTGATACTCTTCCTTCACAGAGAGCGTATGTTCTCAACAAGCTATCTGAACATTAACATTGGTGGCGAAATAGTACTTGTTATGGTTGACGATTTATTTTTCGAACGTTAGGACGCGGTAATTTGAAATTTTAGAAAACCGAATAATAGTCCAGTCATTTGGTAGAAAATAAGGGGGTTACCTGGAAAGTTTTCCGGGAGTTTTGAAAATTGGGTATTTTATAGATTTGGATATGCTCTTTTCGAATTTTAACTTTGCCACCTCGTACGACCGCCGCTCGCGCCGCCATTTTGAAAAAATGGCGCCCAAAAGCGGTTTTTTGAGAATATCTCCTTTCTGAGGCATTTTAGGAAAAATATAATTTCTACAAAATTAAACTAGAAAAAAAATCCTACACTTTATGTCTTATCCACTTTTTCATAAAATCGATAGTTTTGGATGTACGAGCACCGCAAAGTATTACTTATTCATCTGCACCACCACGTGTTTTTTGTATATTTTTCTAAAATGTTCCATTACTTTTAAAATCGATAGTTTTGGATGTACGAGCACCGCAAAGTATTACTTATTCATCTGCACCACCACGTGTTTTTTGTATATTTTTCTAAAATGTTCCATTACTTTTAAATCAACAACAAAAATATGCCTACGATACGCTCATGAAAGTAGTGAGCGATGGAACTGGCGGATTTTATTTTTTAGATACTCCTGGTGGAACTGGGAAAACGTTTTTGTTATCATTGATTTTGGCCACGATTCGATCGCAAAATGGAATTGCACTAGCCCTAGCTTCATCAGGTATTGCAGCTACGTTGTTGGAAGGCGGTCGAACAGCTCATTCAGCTCTCAAGTTGCCGTTGAACCTTCAAATAAATGAAACTCCAACTTGCAACCTTTCGAGGAATTCTGCCATGGCCAAAGTGCTGCAGCAAACCAGATTGATCATTTGGGATGAATGCACGATGGCACACAAAAAATCTTTGGAGGCATTAGATCGCTCAATGCAAGATTTACGAAATAACAAAAACCGGTTTGGTGGTGCAATGATACTATTGGCAGGTGATTTTCGACAAATATTGCCAGTTGTTCCACGCTCAACGCCAGCTGATGAACTTAATGCATGTTTAAAGTCGTCTATTTTATGGAAATACATTAAAACACTTAAATTGAGTATAAACATGAGAGTCGAATTGCAGGAAGACCAGTCTGGAGAAGTGTTTTCCAAACAACTGCTCGATATTGGTAATGGTAATATTGCTGTTGATTCATCATCTGGATACATTACATTCCCTACTAATTTTTGTAACTTTTGTGAATCAAAGACTGAACTCATGGAGATGGTTTTCCCAAACATTGCTCAAAATTACGTAAATCACGTTTGGTTAAGCGAACGTGTTATATTGGCCGCAAAAAATATTGATGTGAACGAAATGAATTTTCAGATCCAAGAGAAAATAGCTGGCGAATTGAAGAATTACAAATCAGTTGATTCCGTTACTAATGAAGATGATGTTGTCAATTACCCAACAGAATTTTTAAATTCGCTAGAATTGCCCGGCTTACCACCTCATAATCTGCAATTAAAAATCGGATCAGTAGTTATTATGTTACGGAACATAAACCAGCCACGTCTGTGTAATGGCACCCGGCTTGCGGTGAAGAAATTATTGAACAATGTCATCGAAGCCACAATTTTAAAAGGGAAGTACAAAGGCGAAGATGTTTTAATCCCACGCATCCCTATGATACCGAACGACATGCCATTCAGCTTTAAGCGTTTACAGTTTCCAGTGCGGCTTGCATTTGCAATGTCAATAAATAAATCACAAGGGCAGTCGCTAAGTGTATGTGGCATCAACCTAGAAAATCCATGTTTTTCACATGGCCAATTATATGTCGCCTGTTCCCGTGTCGGAAAACCATCAACATTATTTATATACGCGCCAGAACATAAAACTAAAAATATAGTTTATCAAAAAGCATTAGAGTAGAGAGAAGCAGTGAAGGGTTAGACTATTAGTTGCTTTCTAGAGCGCGCCTGGTATTAAGCTCAGTGTTTACTTTAAATTGCCAAGTTGTTCAATAGCGATTTGTAAAAGTATTAGTGAAATTATTGAATCCTATGGAATAAACACTATTATGAAAATATATATTTTGTTTTTTATTTAGTGCATCATTGCTACGCTAAGGCGGTACGAAGTTCGCCGGGTCAGCTAGTCATGAATAAATGAAAAAGGTCCAAGATCGGGGTGGGAGATATTAACTGTGGGTATGAGCGTGTCACGAATAATTTCCAAATATTTTTGACTATTTAAACGCCCTCCTATTTCAACTAACTCTCCTGATCCAGCAGCGGACATCCATCCCCAATAACCAATATTAATTCGTCCATTTATTCTATTAGGAACAATACTTTCTTCATAGTAGCGCGTGTTATTTATTCGCCATAGTGTGAGGCGACCCTGTTCGCTCGAAGAGAATGTTTTTGCGTCTAAGAATATTACATTTTGGAAATCAAATCTAAATATCTGCGCGCAAAATCTAGTCTCTCTTGTTTGTGCAAGGATGATAATGATAATTTCCGTGCTGACTGACGGTGCCGTAAACCTGCGTCCTTTAAACGTCGACGCACAGTGGTCATAGACACTCTCATATGAGTGGCGATATCTCTGATTCCATCATTTCTCGTCCAGTTTACAATTTCTCGATTTTGCATATTTGTTGTGCAACGAGGTCGCCCGGTCTTTCTTTGTGTTTTAAATAATTGAAAATTAAAATATATTTTTAAAGGGGCATGCCAGTTTTAGGCCCAGATATGCACACGAACTTGACTATGCTATTAAACTATATTTTTATTTATCGTAATCCTCCCTTGATTTCATTGTTCTGTGCAAGTCGGCATATTTTTTTCATAAATAATAAACAATAAAACGACTTACGTACGTAATTCAACAAAAAGCAGCCATATTTAAATTAATCAAAATAATAATTTACCATTGCTAATAGCTGTATTATGTACTAGTTAAATGGTTTTTTAGCCCTTTTGAACGTTGTTGCACGGTAAACAACTCGGAAATTAAAAGTAGAGGGTATAACATACTAATTCCTACTTTTAATATCACCAAAATGGGTGTGGTTAAGGGGGTTTCAGCAGACTGGACTGACTTGGAGTGCTTAGATAATTTAACTTCACCCATAGGATGTGGTAAAATATTGAAGATCCGCCGCATGAACAGAAAGGTACAGAACGAAGGGAAAACGGAGTGGGTTCCAACCTCCACGGTTGTGTTAACTTTTGATGGTCGGACACTCCCTGAGCGAGTTTTTTGCTGTCACAATGCCCTCCCTGTAGAGTTATATCACTTCCCTACTGTCCAGTGTTTCGGGTGCTGTAAGTCGGGCATACTAAAGCACAATGCAGGTCCAAACCAAGGTGCTACCGCTGCGGTGGAGAACACTTTGGGGAGGGTTGCTCAATCGACCAACCTAAATGTTTGTATTGTAGTGGTTGTCACAATGCAAATAGCCAGCAATGCCCGGAATATTCTAGACAGAGGAATATTAAAATTAGTATGTCGGAGAAAAACATCTATTCTGAGGCAGAAAGGCTATTCCCTGCAGCTAAAAAATCCTTCGCTGATGTCTTAGCATCAGCCCCCTCTATGTCCCATCCTCTGCATTCTTTGCAAACCCATCATCCTATGCATTCCCCCCAGGAGCCCTCTACATCCTACAGAAAAACTGTTTTTCTTCGTCCTAAAACCCATGCTCCTCTGGCCCCTGGTTATAACCAACGGGCTCACCAGGACATCCTTAATAGTTATTCTTTCCCTTCCTCTCCCAATGGTAGTGCTATAAATAGAAACCCTGCTCCTTGTGACAATTCCACAATCGAGCAGATTGTAATGCTCCTTACTATCCTCCTATCAAATTACTCCCTACCGGACCACGTTGCCACCAACCTTGTAAAAACTATCCAGTCCCATCACATTCCATCTCTTGCAGTGGAACGCCAGGAGTGCTCTCCCGAAAAAACATGAGATCCTACATCTCATCAACTTACACTCACCAGCAATATTTGCTGTATCCGAGACGTGGTTACCCCACGGCTCAATTTTAGAATTCCCGGGTATGGCACGCTCCGGGATGACCGTATTGACGGTTATGGCGGGGCTGCGATGCTCGTGAATAATTCCCTTCCTTATTCCCTTCTTTCCCTTCCTCCCCATGGGGATGAGATTAATGCTGTGGGCGTGAAAGTTCTGGGCAGTAATGTCATCTCTATTTATATTCCATCTCCTAATCCATCTTGTTTAGATTATGTTAAAAATATATGTGTTTTCCATAAACCAATTATACTTCTGGGCGATTTTAATTGCCATCACGCTCTCTGGGGATCCGACCATTGTGACAGTTTAGGTTTAGATTTGGTAGATATAATGGACCACGTGGGACTATGTGTCCTAAATAATGGTTTAGAAACACGAATACCCAGACCAGGACAAAGTAAAAGCTGCGTAGATCTTTCCCTTTGCTCGGCTAGTTTGATGGGACAATTGGAGTGGAAACGATTGGGTCTTACTTACGGTAGTGACCATTACCCAATCTGTTCTACACTGAGTAACAGAACACAACCACAGAGGGACAAAACTCCGCTTTTAAAATACAGGATCACAGATGCAAAATGGGACTTGTATTCTCGAAATCTGGATAGCATAGTTACCGCTTTACCCAGTGTATCTCCCGACAATCTAGACGCCTGTATGGAGCGTTTTTTGGGTGCTATCCTTTCGGCAGCTGATGGCTCTATCCCGCTTAAAAATTCGGCCTCTGGGAAGCTCTCATCCCCACCTTGGTGGGACCGTGAGTGTTCTACCATGGTGAAGTCCCGGAGAGAGGCGGAATTTAGGTATGTTAGAGCTATGTCTGTGGCGAACCTGATTGAATATAACCGAATTGTTGCTAAATCTAGGCGTCTCTGCAGACTAAAGAGACGTGAAGGTTGGAGGAAATTCTGTGCATCCCTTACCCCTACAACTCCATCCTCCATAATTTGAAAAAAATTTAAAGCATATAGTCGCGGCTGCTCAGACCAGAATTCCTTTTCGATTCCCCAGGACCTAACCTTATCATTCCTAAACAAAATAGCCCCTCCCTTTGTTCCCCTTAGTGAGGAATGCCCCAACTTCCTTTCCTCCCCTCCTTCCAATGATCCTCTAGACGCACCATTTACAATACGTGAATTAGAAGCAGTGCTCAATCACGTCCGGGACTCTGCTCCAGGGATAGATGGTGTGCCTTACTCCTTCTTTAAGAAGTCCGGAGAGCACAGCCGACAGTATCTTTTATCCCTCCTCAACACCTGTTTCTCCCTCTCATACATCCCCGATAGATGGAAGACCCAGCTCATCATTCCTATCTTAAAACCCGGTAAATCACCTGATTGCGCAGACCACTATCGGCCCATCGCCTTGTCTCCTGTGATTGGGAAATTATTCGAGCACTTGATCAAAAACCGGCTGGTTTGGTTCATAGAAAGTCGCGGTATTCTTGCGGAAACGCAGTATGGATTTCGCAGGGGATCTAGTACAATGGATTGCATTGGCATCCTATTGACCGACACAAGAATAGCGTTATCAAGAAATGAGTCTGTTCTAGCGGTGTTTCTCGACATCACAGCTGCTTATGACAGTGTCCTTCTTTCCATACTCAGCAGTAAACTACGTAAGCTGAGTATCCCGTGTAAGATGCGCCAATACATAGGTAGTCTTCTGTCGGGACGCAATGTCAAGCTCCATAACTCAGGTGCAAATATTGGGCCAAGGACTGTTTGGCGTGGACTGCCCCAAGGTTCGGTACTTAGTCCCATCCTGTACAACATTTATACTTCTGACTTACACAAATCTCTTAACGTCAACTGTCGGATTTTACAGTATGCGGATGACCTATGCTTATATGTGGCCGGTTCATCCATGGAACGAGCAGCGGAATCCATGCAAATATCCCTTGACTCATTAAATCACTGGCTTATGTCCCATGGACTCAGTTTATCAGCCCCTAAGAGAACAAAATGATTGCGAGTACTGCTTCACAAGGAACGCCACTAGCTGACGAACTTTTACCTCGTAAAGACCGACTAGGAAATTTAAACTGCCCACTCGAATGGTGGAAAAAGCATCAATTTGTGTATCCCCACCTAAAACAACTATTTGTCACCCATTGTAACATAGTGGCTACATCCGTTCCTTGTGAACGGATGTTCTCCAAAACTGGTCTTATAATCAATCAAAGACGAACATGGCTGACTACAAACAAAGTAGAACAAATCATGTTCCTCAATATAAATTCGCCTGAAGACCGGTTCAAGGGCTATGAATGAAATGTAAAATAATAAAAAAATACGAATGTACATAACATTATTAAAAACAAGAGAAAAAGTAAAAAAAAGTGTAAATAGCCAAAATAATGTAAATAATAATTGATTTATGTATGGTAAGTTGTCTCACTTTGAACCAGGTAAATTTCAAAGTCCCATATTGGGCTGGATTTTCAATCAATGCCTTCAATTTTTTGTGTACAGTTAGCATATTTATTTAGCTTTAATTTTGTAAAACATTAATTTCTCATATTCTTTTTATTTTCGGCGTAAAACAGGTTTTTCTGAAAAAATATTTTTGGTTCAATGAGTACTACCGGTGGTACACATTTAACCAGGGTGTGGTCCACATTGAGCCACCTTATTAACTATGTCTTATAGATCAATTTATAAGGCAAATACTTTGTAATAATAAAAATCAGTCTTATATTTATTAAAATCCCTTAAAATCTTATGATCCTTTAATTGGATAATTAACCAAATCGGGTTCCAAAGGCATCCGGAGTTTCATGGCACCTGATCTGTGCAGCTTAACACTTAGGCTTAGCCTCAAGCATGTTGGCAGTCGAATGCCGCCCTCTTTTTCTTATCGTTACTTTGTTTCGAACCATTTTATAACAAATTAAAACAATTGTAGAAAAAAAACTCATTTAACGACTTGGATGTACACAATAAACCATGGTTCAATGTGTAACACCCCCAGGTGGTTCACTGTGAGACACACCAGGTTTTGATAACTAGTCTTAAAAATTTACCGGCATACCAATCACTTAAAAACTCGAATTGTAGCGCTTTTAATTGCTAAATAACCGTAGAATACAGTGTACATATAAATAAATTGATATTATTTAAATGAAAAAAGCTAAAAAAGAATTAAATTGGAAAAAAATATTTACTTTTTGAGTCCATTTGCTTTCAAATGCTCCTCACACAACTAATTGGCACGCGATCGCCACGCAAATTAGTGGGCAGTAAGGGATCGTAAATACCTCTCTTTCACTCATATTAGCGCGGTTTAGCAACGTGGCGTTTTCGAGATTCGGCGGTGGTTCAATGTAGCTGCCTGGTTCACTGTGAGACACCCGACCCTACATAAAATCAGATAATCTTCTAAATACGCCGGAAATAAATTTGTGTTTTAAAGCAAATTAATCAGTCAGTCCTAAGCCTGAAAAAAGTATGAAGGGAAGATCATCTAGAACCCTAAGTATTAGGTAAAGTCATCGCAAAATGTTATCTAATTTTATTACGTAAACTGCATAAAATTGTTCGTAAATGAACAGCCTTAACCGTTTATCGTTCATATAAGTTGACGTTCGTAGCACGTTAACTTGTTGACCTCGTTGATAAGAGCGTTTAGGCGTTTATCGTTCATGTAATTTGACGTTCGTAGCACGTTAACTCGTTGACGAAATCAACTAGTTGATAAACGCAAATCAACGTTAACGTTAAGTTGACGAAAAAACCTTCAACGACCCATGTCTACTCTGAAACTCCTCTCTTGTTCATCCATCACGTCTGATTAACTCGACACTCCAGCACAAACTGATCATCACTAACGTAGTTATAGCTTATTTTTCGGTGGACGAACAATTATTTCCTAGTTTAGCTTAGCTTAGTTCAGTGAGCTTAGTTCCTTATTATTTTAGCTGGCGGTGGACGTTCGGCTTTAATGTATCTCTGAACCTCGATGATTTTCAAAATCTTCAAAGAATTTCTGCCCGTACCAAAAAGTTACTCTTCAAAAAGAAGAAGAGAGGATGGAAGGGATTTTGTGAGAGTTTATCCCCCAGAACTCCCCCATCACTTGTATGGAGAAATATGAAACGTTTCAGAGGTTCGTTGAAGCCTGACTCTCTTCACTCTTATGATTCCTCGGTTTGGCTGGAGGACTTCGCAGATAGCCTAGCCCCTCCTCATGTCCCTTGTGACTTCCCTCTTTCTATACCCCCTTCTAATCTAACTTCCTTTGATGAAAGGTTTACTTTTGACGAGCTAAATACGGCACTCATGGGCTTGAGAGATACCTCTCCGGGTGAAGATGGTATCCCATATAGTTTTATTACCAAATTAGATACTTCCTGTCTCCATTACCTTTTGGAAATAATAAATGACATTTTTATAACGGGAGAAATACCTGAAGACTGGAAATGCCAAATCATTATCCCGATTTTGAAACCAAATAAAGACCCAGAGAAAGCTAGGTCATATAGGCCGATCGCTCTTTCATTAACCTTGGGCAAAATTCTTGAACATCTAATTAAAAATCGCTTGGAATGGTTTTCGGAAAGTAATGGGTCTCTAGCGAAGAGTCAGTTTGGTTTTCGTAAAGGCAAAAGCACTATGGATAGTTTGAATATACTTGCAACTGATATCCGCCTTGCTTTTTCCAAAAAAGAACACCTTGTGGGATGCTTTCTAGATGTTTCGGCTGCATATGACAGTGTCAATATTCCGGTGCTCAGAGCAAAAATGCTAGAGCTTAGTGTTCCAGTGAGAATCGTACACTATATATGTATAATGGTTTTATATAAATATTCTGTTCATTTGTTGAAATAAATTAACACGGCTGCTGTTTCAATCATCTGTCATAGATGCTAGAGGCCAATGATGATGATGTTGAAATAAAGACGTAATTGCGTTTCTGTAAACAAAAGTTTTATTTACTTACAAATAGTTCTTACAACAGTTTTCTAATTACATTAGTTTATAAAGTAAACATTTACTCACCTGTAAACAAAAGAAACAACATTTAAAGCCCTTATTTCGGGTCTATCTTATTAATTATGTAGGTAAGTTTCTTACGATAAACTATCTATCCCTTAAAATAAATCTAACCCCACAATCTTAACTTCATATTCATCTGACGTAAACTGTCAGCTGACTCTGTCAAACCGACGATAAATAACGCGGCAATATTTAAGATATATTAAAGAACACCACAATTGGGTTTCTTTACATCTCCCCGCCCGGAGAAGAACAATAACAGGTGTGAGTGCACGTTATTGTTCGTCTATTAACGGACGATGGAGTGAGTTTTGTAACATGGAACAAATTTGATTCTTCTTTCTTGTGACCGGCATCTACTTCATAAATTGTATTTGATATCTTTTGCAAAATCTTGTAAGGTCCAATTCTTAGTTCATCTGTTTTCTTCCTATTTAGGCGATTACCATTCTCTACATAAACTTTATCTCCCTCTTTGAAGTTATATTCCCTTCTCAAAATCAAAATCAAAATAATCTAAAGCCCTCATTTTGTATTGCCTCCAGTAATCTTGTTATATGTGACATATGTTCCTCAAAGGTTTTCGAATAAATGAGTATATCATCAATAAAATTGACTGTAAACTCAGAGAGCTTATTTTTTCTTATGATGTTGCTCATTATTACCTGGAAAATGGCCGGAGCCGTTTTTAATCCAAATGGCAGGCAGGTCCACTGGAAGTGTCCTTCTTGAGTAACAAAGGCTGTTTTGTATCTGTCTTGTATCTTCAATGGAATTGACCAAAATGCCGAATTAATATCAAATGTTGAGAAATACTTACAGTTCACCGTTTTTATCATTAAATCTTCAATCAAAGGGAATGGTTGTGATTGTGGGACAATTATTTTGTTCAGTTCTCTGAAATCTATACATAGTCTTGTTTTTCATCTTCCTTTTTATAAGCTAGAGTTACTGGGGCAGCAAACGGGCTATATGATTCCTCAATCAAGTTTTTCCCTAATAGTTTTGATATTTGTTTTTCTATCTCTCTTCTATCTTCAGTTGTGCATCTATATGGACGTTTGCAGCAGTATTTATCCACCATCAGGTCAATATGAGCTTCATAATCTCGTACAGTGCCGATATCATATTTATCCTTGACAAAGACAGTTTTAAATTTTTCTATAAGGTTATCAATATCTAATTGTTGTTGTTTATCTAGATGATCCATTTTTTCAAATTTATCAGTTTTGATGTGTTCATTAAAGTTTATTTCTTGTTTTACATTCTCTGTTTCAGAACTTTCTAATCTTGGTTCAGCTTTGTCTCCTAGTACATCAGGAATGTTGACATTTATATCACTTTTTACACTGACCTCTTCTTTCTGATTAGCTTTTTGTACTATTGTTAGGTCTTCATTTTGGATTAGCTTGAATTTTTTTATGCAATCTAATCCAATTAGAAAATCATAATTAAAGTTTTCTTTGTTTATTACAAAAACATCCATGTTGTGTTCCATATCATATATTTTAATTTTTAATGTAACCATACCTTTTGTTTTTTGTTCACCATTAATAGTCTTTAAGTTTACTATTTGTGTTTATTTGTACTTTTTTCTTCTTTTTGTATGTTTAATAATTTTGCATTAATTAATGATACATTTGAACCTGAATCATAAATTCCAGTTACTTCTATAGTATCATTCAATAGTAAATTTATTTTTATTAATGGTGGTGTGGCGACGCGACGAATTTGCTTAATCATCAACTAGTTAGTGTGAAGTCGCGTCGCCACGACACACGACACACGATATCCCTCCGCGGTACTGTATACACGTAACGGTAATAAAGTATTTACCATTATTCCGAATTTAATTCATTGCCTAATAACCCACGACCAACTACCAACATTGAAAACACAAAAGTGGTGACCCCGACGTGATCTGTTGGTCGTGCTATTGGCCTTGGTTGAACTTAAAAGTGGACTTAAGTGAATTAAAAACTAAAAACATGCAGCAAGTGAGTTTGGACTCAGTAAAAAAAACAGTATACGTAACAATGCCAACATCAGCCCCTCAAGGAGAACCCGGAGAGTTATCCAGTGTCACCGGAGCAATGATGAACGACCTAGCCGCGATCAGCATTAATACCAGACTTCCCGAATTTTGGCCTCATATGCCACGATTGTGGTTCGCCAAATTTGAGCACACCATAACGCCTCAGAAGACCAGTGATGACGCGAAATTTCATTTGGCGGTATCGAAGCTCACACCCGACGCTCTCCAGCAGGCAAGTGACCTGATCTATAATACGCCGGCAACCAACAAATACCAGACCCTAAAGGACAGACTTCTGCAAGTGTACGAAGACTCCATTAACGCGCAATTTAAGAAATTGGTAAGCGAGCTCGATTTAGGCGCACAAAAACCGTCTCAACTACTACGACGGATGAAAGACGTTGGTCGTAACATGCAAGTGTCCAACGAAATATTTAAGAATTTGTGGATAAGTAGACTTCCAGCCACTATTAGAGCGGGTTTAGCGGTCACTCAAGAACAGGACCTAGAAAAATTGGCCGAGATAGCAGATAATATTTTAGAAACCATCCACGTTGGCGAAGTAGCAGCAGTACATCGTTTGTACCTACCCCGAATACAGCCGCCGCAACTTTAAATACTCCGAGTACATCCGCATCATTTCCTATCTTGGAGATGTTATCCCAAATGAATAAACTCACGTTGGAAGTAGCTTCATTACGGACGGAAATGCAAAATCGCGGATGTGCTCATCATCGTGGCAGAGGACGTTATTATCAAGGTCGCAAATTCAAACGTTCTAGATACAGATCTTCGACGAAAATTACACCAGACGATCCCAAATGGCTGTGCTATTATCACCTTAAATTTAGAGATCAAGCACGCAACTGTGAGCAACCATGTAATTGGAGGTACGTTCGCAGGCGGACGACTACGTACCATCGACTAACCACCGCCTATGCGTCAAGGATATGCAAAACAACCTACATTTTTTAGTGGACACCGGCGCTAACATCTCAGTGATACCAGCCACACCCAAGGACAAAAAATCTGGTGAGTCAACCGAATACCGTTTATTTGCCGCGAACAGTAGCGAAATTCGTACTTATGTTGTGAAAACACTGGTGTTAAATTTAAGATTAAAACGAGCTTTTAAGTGGACATTTGTGATCGCCGATGTATCTCAACCAATATTAGGCGCGGATTTCTTAGCGTATTATAAGTTACTCGTAGATGTAAGCTCTAAAAAGTTAATTGACCAGGTCACAAACCTTAATGTTATAGTGCCTTTGGTTTGCTCGAATCAAGGCGCGATCAACACAATTAATAGTAGTCATCCTTATTACGACATTTTAAAAGAATTTCCCGAAGTAATGAAGCCAGTATCATTTAAAGAAGGTCCTGTGCACTCAGTATGTCATTACATAGAAACATCGGGACCACCGGTTCATGCAAGGGCACGGCGGTTACCACCCGACCGTTACAAGTTAGTCAAAGACGAATTCTCCCATATGCAAGAGTTAGGTATTTGTCGACCTTCTAAAAGTACGTGGGCTAGCCCGTTACATGTAGTCAAAAAAAGAAACGGTCAATTACGTCCGCGGTGATTATAGACAGTTAAATTCCGTTACAGTCCCTGATAGGTACCCAATTCCGCGTTTACATGATTTTACATACATTCTCGCTAAAAAAACTATTTTTTCACGCATCGATATAAACAGAGCCTATCATTGTGTTCCAGTAAAAAAATCTGATATTCCGAAAACTGCGATAATAACACCTTTTGGACTCTTCGAATTTCAACGCATGCCTTTCGGTCTCCGTAACGCAGCACAGACTTTTCAGCGTTTTATGGACCAGTGCGTCCTGGCAGGATTAAATACCGAGCTAGGATCGGATTTCTATTTTGCATATTTAGATGACATAATAATAGCATCAGAGACCGAGGAAATTCATAAAAAACAATTACAGGCAATTCTTAAGAGATTTAACGCATTCGGTATTACAATTAACATATCTAAATCCATGTTTGGTCAAGATAAGGTCGAATTCCTAGGACACGAAGTGTCAGCTAAAGGTGTATACCCTCTACAAGAAAAAGTCGATAATATTGTTAAATACCCAAAACCGGAAACCGTATCGGACCTTAGACGTTTTCTCGGTATGGTAATTTTTTATAGATTACATATTCCAAAAGCTGCCGAAATACATAGCGAGTTAAATAAATATTTGCATAATGCAAAACGCAACGATAAGACAAAAATAATTTGGACAGAAAAAGCAGAAAAAGACTTCGAACAGTGTAAAACTAGCCTTATTACCGCAGTAACTTTATCGCATCCGCTACCTGATACCCCACTAGCGCTTATGACCGACGCCTCAGGCACAGGCGTGGGCGCAGTATTGCAACAAGCAGTAGGTAATCACTGGCAACCATTAGGATTCTTTTCTAAAAAAATGTCCGAAGCTCAACAAAAATATTCAACTTATGACCGCGAATTACTAGCTATCTGACCGCGAATTACATGTCAGTTCAATATTTTCGAAAAATGTTCGAAGGTCGCCAATTAATAATTTTTACGGATCACAAACCCCTGATTCACGCTTTTACTAGAAAAGTCAGCGATAAAGAAACCCCGCAACGTACAAGGTATTTGTCCTACATCAGCGAATTTTCAACCGACATACGGCACATATCCGGTGCCGAGAACGCAGCCGCGGACGCATTATCACGAATAGAAACTATAAATTGCCCTACAACTATCAACTACGAAGAGTTAGCTATCGATCAAAGTAAAGACAAAGAACTACAGTTATTACGCACACAGGATGATTCGCAATTCAGGGAAATATACAGGGTTACAGGAAAAGTCGTCCTAGATCCGTTAAGGGCGTGGAGTACCCATCATTTCTGACGTATTTCACTATGATACCACAAATGTAACTTGATAAAAAAGGCAAATTTTGCTCCTCAGCGGGGCCACAACTTGCGCTACCTTTAGTGGGTATAAAAGGGTTAATACAGGTTCAATTGGGGTCATTCGCTATCCAACCGTTGAAGAGGACACACGAGAAGATCGTTCACAAAAAAAAAAACGCCTTGAAGATGGATACTACTGCTGATGAAGCCGCTCAAGTGATTGCACTACTGCAATCAGGGATGCGACAGTGTGATGTCGCTCGGCAACTGAACTTGAGCCGTTTTTCGGTTCGAAGAGTATACCAGCGGTTCCTAGAGACCGGTGGCCATGTCCGGAGGCATGGGTTTGGTAGACGTCGCTGCACCTCGGAGAGAGACGACCGATTCATCGTATCGACATCTTTAAGAAATCGGTTTTCTAATGCTGTTGAGTTGCAACAACAGCTCCGGGCAGCTCGCAGAACTACCGAGAGCATTTCTACGGTTAGACGAAGACTGAGGGAGAAGAAGATTGTGGCTCGTAGAGCTGCTACAGGTCCAAAATTGACCGCAGAGCATCGGCGAGCCCGCTTACAGTTTGCTCGCGATCACGTAAATTGGTCTCTTGACCAATGGAGCGCTGTTCTCCTCTCGGATGAGACGAGAGTATGCCTTTACTGCAACGACAGACGCAAAAGAGTGTACAGAAGACAGGGTGAACGTTTCGCTCAAGCCTGCATCCAGGAGACAGTGGAATACGGGGGTGGTTCCTGTATGTTTTGGGGTGGCATGTCGGCTGACGGCAAAACCAACCTTGTGTGCGTTTCCCGGACTGCAGGTGCTCGCGGGCAAGGATCGTTGACTGCTCACCGGTATATCACAGAGATCCTGGAAGAGCATGTGGTTCCCTATGCCGGTTTTATTGGCGAGGGGTTCACATTAATGCACGATAACGCTCGCGCTCACACTGCATTAATTGTGCGCGATTACCTTCAAGACCTGCCTACCAAATGACACCAATATTGGTGGGGGTAAATATGTGTGTAATTGTTAAAATAACGCTTGAAAGCTATTTTCGCAGAGGTGCGATTTTTTTGACGCTGAGTGTAGTAATAAATTAGATAATAGCGATTTAATTGTAAGACAAAACTATCAACATGATGAATCCGCAAAACGCGCAATGTCTAACACTTATACCACACGCAGTGGTAGAGTTACGAAACCAAACGTAAGGTTTGTGTCAGCTATTTAAATATAATAAAAATTATTGTTCAAATTAGTTTTTACATTCCGTAACTTACTTTCATGATCATTACTGATCCATACGCATATTATAGAATGGGCAATTCAAGTAGTAAACCCGAAGAAATTATTATAGCCCAAAATGGCGCAAACGGTGCCAGTACAAGTGATATAAAGGTGAACATAAAGATGTACGGAACCATCATGTTGGTAGTAGTAATATTACTCACAATATTGTTCCTGTATTTTTGTTGTCAAAAGTGCAAAGTGTTAAGCGCAAATTGGATGCAAAATCAAATTAAAACTGTACACGCTGAAGTACCTGTGGTTGCGGTACAGCAAGCACAACCACAGGCAGTATACGTTCCAAGACAATAATAAAATGTACTATTATCATACTATCCACTCTTCTTTTGTTAATTTCATGTATCTAAATAAAGTACTGTTACTTATTTTACTAACATAAATAATTATTAGAGTAAACCAGGCCAACTAATATGTATTGATGTAACTAAACACGCTGTGTAAACATTAAAGTGTCACGATTTGCTGTATAATTATTATTCAGCATTCTATTACTTAGAAGTATATTATGTTTATATTATATCTTCAATTACAATAAATAATTTTTAATTATGTCGTCATCGCAGCAATGTATTTAGTTTCAGATCAAATTGCAAGTTACAATAACATCCGCTCCGGCTCTCTAGATTAAGCAAATATTGTAATCATTATAAGAAAATACATAATTAGATATTAAGTTAAATTTTGTAAAAGGGGGGAGTAGCTGTGGCGACGCGACGAATTTGCTTAATCATCAACTAGTTAGTGTGAAGTCGCGTCGCCACGACACACGACACACGATATCCCTCCGCGGTACTGTATACACGTACCGGTAATAAAGTATTTATCATTATTCCGAATTTAATTCATTGCCTAATAACCCACGACCAACTACCAACATTGAAAACATAAAAGTGGCACTTCTAGTTTTTTGGATCCTTGTTATTGAGTTCTATTTCTATTTCCGAGTTATTTACTGTTTTCATTATTGATTTCTGGGTTTTATCTTTAAACCAGCAATTTTCCTCTGGATGGTAACGTTTTCCCTTTTTCTCGTTAATACAAATTTGGCATGGTTTTTTTTCCTCATTTTTTTTGGATTTAATGTCGGAATTTGTAGATATTTTTCTTTCATATTTATTTCTCCCACCAAGATGTTCCAGTTTTCATAATTCATTGTACAGATCCTCTGTTTCTTGTAAAGTTTCTCTGTCAATTTTATCAGCAACAAAATTGGGCAAGCCAAATGCTATAAGATCAATAAGAGTCCCTGTATCAACTTCCTTCCTAACTTCCAGCATCAACTTTTCTTTCTTTAGGACGTATTCGAGCAACGAGCCTGCTTGGTATTTAAAGGCGAGGGCATATCTTATGGGTGACCAACCTTTATTTGCAAATGTCTCACAAAAGCACTTCTCCCATTGATTCCACTCTAAGTCTACTGTGTGTTTTATTAACATACAGTCATACCAATGTACACTTGACGATTCCATAATTTTTTTCAAAATTTCAATTTTTTTCTTGTCTTCGTTAATTTGGAAACGTTCACATTCCTTATTAAAGTCTTTAATCCACTGGCAGGCATTTGTGGTTTTACTTGTAAACTTTTCTATCATAAAATCTTTTGCGATCTTGCCTATATTCTGTATTTCTGATTTTTTTTCTTTTTCTTCGAGTAACTTTTCTAACATTTTTCCCAAAGTGTTGTTCGAGCCACTAGAACTAGGCATAGTCTCTGGATTACTTTTTGTTTCAATTATTTCTTCTAAATACACATCATTGAACTGCAAGTTTTGTTCTCATCAAAATATGTTTTCGATATCTCATCTGTTAAATTTATCCAGATTTTCCTTGTCTGATGTCTCCTTTGTAATGTTTTTTTTATTTTGCTATAGTTTGGTGTACTCATAATTGCGTGATGTTGATGCGCTGGTTGACAATCTGGTGGTATTCCATAGATTTGTCCACTAGGTGTGGCAATCGAGGTTATGCATAATATGTTGGTTTTTCCATCAGATGCTGTTTTTACAGCAAAATCAAACCTCAATTTATCCATTATTCTCTCGAAATATATGCAGAAAATGTTGTTTTATAATGGTTTTATATAAATATTCTGTTCATTTGTTGAAATAAAGACGTAATTGCGTTTCTGTAAACAAAAGTTTTATTTACTTACAAATAGTTCTTACAACAGTTTTCTAATTACATTAGTTTATAAAGTAAACATTTACTCACCTGTTAACAAAAGAAACAACATTTAAAGCCCTTATTTCGGGTCTATCTTATTAATTATGTAGGTAAGTTTCTTACGATAAACTATCTATCCCTTAAAATAAATCTAACCTCACAATCTTAACTTCATACTCATCTGACGTAAGCTGTCAGCTGACTCTGTCAAACCGACGATAAATAACGCGGCAATATTTAAGATATATTAAAGAACACCACGATTGGGTTTCTTTACATATGTAATCTTTTTATGGGCAAAACTATTAAAATAAGAAACGGTAGCTTTCTCCTTCCGCCTAGAACTCTATGGCGAGGCATTCCGCAGGGGTCGGTATTGTACAGCATTTATACCTATGATCTTGAGCAGGCGGTCCTTCCTTTTTAAATAAATAAATATGTGTCGTTTAGTTATTTTACCCTCTTCTTTTACTGGTGGTCCACGTTACATGCACGAACGTACTCAAGACGCTTTTTGTTACGTAAGAAAATATGGACGTCCTGACTTATTTGTTACTGTAACTACCAATGCCAAGTGGGATGAAATCACTCGGGAGCTTCTTGAGGGTCAGGCACCGCATGACCGCCATGATATTATTGCAAGAGTGTTTCATTTAAAATTAAAATCAATTATAGATCTTCTTACCAAAGATAACATTTTTGGAGAAGTATTGTGTTATATGTATAGTGTTGAGTGGCAAAAACGCGGCTTACCTCACGCACATATCTTGCTTTGGTTAAAAGATAAGGTGTCGAACCTTATCTAATGATGTAGACGGTTTAATCAGTGCTGAAATTCCAGATCCGACTGCAGATCCCCTGTTATACGACATTGTTAAAACTCATATGATACATGGTCCATGTGGTGCATTTAACGCAAATGCTCCTTGCATGCAAGACGGTCGTTGCACTAGAAGGTATCCAAAAGCATTAGTGGATGAAACTGTAACAGGACATACAGGACATACCAATTCAACAAGTAGTTACAGAAGAGCCTTCAGATACAGAAATACCTATCCAGATTACGCTTGCAAGTGCACCGGTACCGGCGACAAGATTAATTATTGCCACTACTTCAAATCAAGCAAATGAACCTATTTACGACAACGTTGTGCCGTCTACGTCATTTCCTGATGTTGAAGTGAATGAAAACTCACTGATGGTGATTGATAGCTGTAAAGGCGGCAAATTGTTGCTTAAAGCAGGGTACAGGTACCGTAAGAATAAAGGAAATGCAGACGGCTCTTCTATTTGGAAATGTACCAGCAACAATTGTTCTGCAACTATAAGCGTTGATCAAAATTTAATCAATATAATACGAGACGCAAATCACACATGCCTTCCAGATTTTAAAAGAAATATATTTGAAAAGTTTTTTGATGATGTAAAGCAACGAGTAAAAACGAGCCTAAAACCGATACCCGCTTTATATGAAGAGGGACTTTCTAAATTAAAATGCGATGATTTCGTTGACTATCTACCAGAATTTAAATCCCGTAAAAGAATATTGTACCGATTACGATATAAAGCTCTTAAAACTAACAGAACAACATTTTCTAACTTATGTGACGTAAAAGTTCCCGATGCCCTAGCTAATGATTTTTTATTAGTGGACGATGGGATGGATGATAAAATTATTATTTTTGTATCAAATAAAGCAAAGGCGGAAATGAATAGTTTCAAAAATATTTTACTTGATGGTACTTTTAAAGCATGTTCGAAGCCATTTATACAATTATATTCTCTGCATGTAGACATTGCAAAGGAAAATGAGAATCCAAATGTTGTGCCGGTTATATTTGCCTTACTCCCTGATAAAAAACAATCTACATACCAAAGAATATTTTCTAATATTAAGACAAAATTGCCTAATTTCAACCCGAACAAATTTTATATAGACTGTGAAGTCGCAGCTATTAATGCTATAAAAATTATTTTTCCTCACGCAAGTATAAAACTTTGTTTTTTTCATTTTTGTAAAAATATATGGGATAAGGCTAAGCAACTATCTTTAACGAGAACTCACGAAAACCGTAAATATATTAAAATGTGTATAGCTTTAGCACATCTTCCCTGTGAGAAAATACCTAATGCTTGGCAATTTTTGTTGGAATCAAATCAATCTCTGAGTGAAGACACAACTTTATTTAAAAAGTACATGTCTTCACAATGGTTGAGTTCTAACGTTAAATATATAAGCACCTACGGAGAAAAAATTAAAACGACTAATCATGTCGAAGGGTGGCATAGTCGCCTTAATAAAAAAATTATGAAACGACCAACCCTTTGTCTTTTAATTAGTGTTTTAAAAGAGGAATCCACGAATAGTGATTTTAAACTTGAACAGAATCGAATAGGCAGAGTACTGAGTCAAAAAAGAAAAATTGATTTCACAAATGATTAAAAAATCTCAAAAATTGTTGATGATTTCTTGAAAGACAATATTAACAGCAATATATGTCTAGCTAGACTAGGAAACATCAAAATATAAAACGAAAATGATCTCAAGCCGAGCTGAAATTAATCGTGAAAAATATCTAAGAGTTTTGAAATTATTCAAATTACGAATGTTATGTTATGTTATGTTCAGAATATATCTTTTTTATTACCTGAACAGGCTTTGGGATATTTCCTTAGTCCCATCCTATTCCTCCCTTAAAAAAAAAAAGCATCACACCAATCACCGAGCGCCAAACAAGCAACACTGGCGCCACCTGCCGCCACCTAGCGCGCAACAACAGTTCGAACTGACGCAATGGCCGGCCTGCATCAATAACGCGCGCGCGCGGTTAAAATCTTAATAATACTGTGAAAACCGACTATTGGTGACATCGAGTGGTGATCCTCTGGCTCCCAGCATCCCGTAAGTACCTAAAACCTATCATTTTTATCTCTCAGCCTGGTTAAAGTTAGGCAGTTCAAGACACGCGTCCCTCGCGGGGCGTGAAACTCAATCATTACCTGTTTCATTTAATATTTTATAAAAAAACATCTGTGATTATAAATTTTTAGATATTAAGTTCTTTATATAGTTTTAGATATAGTACCTTAATGGAACTGATCTGTGATTTACTGTGCCCAAATTGAAAGAATTGATGTGATTATTAATATCTAGATATATAGTCCTTTATATAGTTTTAGATATAGTACCTTTATGGAACTGATCTGTGATTTACAATGCCCAAATTGAAAGAATTGATGTTATATTCCTTTTTTAAGTTATTACAATGATTGTCAAAAAAATAAATAAAAAATGTTATGATTTGAATAATTTGTTTTATTGACTGTACCTTTCGTCACATTCGACGTTACGTTCAAGAGACAATGGTGGTTTTATTGTTGAAAAGCGAATGTCTGGACAACAGGTTACTTTAGATAATAGGTGGGTCGTTCCGTATTCGCCTGTGTTGTCTAGAGCATTTCCAGCTCACATAAATGTAGAAATGTGTAATAGTGTAGAGTCAATTAAATATATTTGTAAGTATATTAACAAGGGCAGTGACCAAGCTACGTTTGCGTTAAGAAATGAACATGATGAAGTTACTAGATTTCAGTCAGGCAGATATATCAGCTCTTCAGAAGCTGTGTGGCGGATCTTAATATTCACGAAAGATATCCACCTGCGACCCATCTGGATGTTCATCTGGAAGGCGGTCAACGTATATATTTTAACGCCGAAAATGTTACAGGACGATTAGAGAACCCTAGACAAACAACTTTATTGGCATTCTTTCGACTTTGCCAAACTGATAATTTCGCAAAGTCTCTTTTGTATGAAGAAGTTCCATCGTATTATACCTACGTTAAACAACGAGGTGTCTTTAACCGTAGACGCCGTGGCAGGCCTGTAGATGGCGAGACAGGTATTTTCAAAGAACATGTTCTTGGTAGAGTGTATACTGTTCATCCTAACAACGCAGAGTGTTTTTATTTGAGATTATTATTACATACAGTGCGAGGATCAACATCATTTATAGATTTGAGAAAAGTAGACGATGTTGTTTATCCAACTTATCATGCAGCTTGCCAAGCGCGTCATTTGCTTGAAAATGATCAACATTGGGATGACGCTTTAGCAGAATCCTGTGTTAGTGATAATCCACGACGGTTACGCCATTTATTTGTAACATTACTCACATTTTGTAATTTATCTGATCCTGTCCAATTATGGGAAAAATATAAAGAAAAATTTGCAGAAGACTTTCCTCGGAATTTATCTCACAATAATGAAGGCGCAACTAATCATAATTTCCGAGATCTGGCTATAAATCAGTGTTTATTAGCTCTTCAAGAAGACTTAACAGCAGTAGGCGGTAAATCACTTTGTGAATATGGTTTGCCAACGCCAACTTCAGTCGGAGAGGTTACCAATAGGGAATATTCCGCAGAGACTGGTTACAACCCAATGGAACTGCTGGTAACATTAGAAAACGGTGTCCCAATGATGACTGCAGAACAACGCTTAGTCTATGATCGCGTGTGCGAGAGTGTGCAGAATAATTTAGGAACAATATGGTTTTTAGATGCACCTGGAGGAACTGGGAAAACCTTTTTGACTAAATTAATATTAGCTTATGTTCGAAATCAGCGTAAAATTGCTCTTGCCGTGGCTTCATCAGGTATAGCTGCAACATTGCTACCAGGAGGTAAAACTGCTCACACTATGTTTAAAATACCAATTGATTTAGATCGCACGGAAAGTCCAACCTGTAGTATTTCAAGAAATAGCGACAAAGCTAAGGTATTGCGTAAGTGTAATTTAATCGTATGGGATGAATGTACGATGGCCCATCGAAAAGGAGTAGAAGCAGTAGACAGAACTCTAAGGGACATAAGACAAAATGATCGACCATTGGGCGGTATTACGGTTTTATTTTCTGGTGATTTCCGACAAACCTTACCGGTAATACCACGGGGAACCCGAGCTGATGAGATCAGGGCTTGCCTGAAAAGCTCTTATTTGTGGCGTGATATACAATCGGTGCATTTGACTATAAATATGCGAGTGAGAACTGGAGACAACGCAGATAATCGTGAATTTTCTGATACATTATTGAAGATTGGTGAAGGTACCTATCCACAACTACACCAAGGAAAACTTATTCTGACGCCTGAGTTATGTTGTATAGTGCAATCTCAACAACATCTTATATCTTCGGTTTACGGTGACATAACAATTATATTAAATAGGGACAATTCTTGGCTCTGCGAAAGGTCCATTTTGACTCCTCGCAATGACCAGGCATCTGAAATTAATAATAAAATACTGTCTAATATACAGGGAGAAAGCAAAGTTTATAGTTCAATAAATAATAGCATAGCGGTCCAGACCGATTTCGGCCACGGCGGCCAGTGTTACTATGACACCAGCCAGCTACGCAGGACATATTATAGTGCACAAGCGTGTGCGCAAACACAGGTGCACTCTCTATTCCTTTTACTCTCATAGCCCGATGGGACGGTAATCCGACACGACCGGAGAGAGATCAGGCGCAGGACCCACATTTTTACGTGCCTTCCGAAACACGGAAGCTGTGATATTTATTTCTTAAACGCACACAACATTCGAAAAGTCGGTGCGCGCCGTGGGGATCGAACTCAAGACCTCTGACTTAGCAGTCCTACGGTCTTGCCACTAAGCTATCACAGCTTCAATAGTTCAATAAATAGAATAGTTGATGAACAAGAAGCCACTAATTACCCGATAGAATTTTTAAATTCTTTAAGTATGCCTGGACTACCTTCTCATATAGGCCTCAAGTTGGGGGTCACGCTGCAGGAACGTGACATCGTCAGTGCGGAGCGGGTGGGCGGTAGGCAGCTCAACGCCACAAGCTCTGCCGGTCCGGCGGTGCCGCGGCCGCGCGCCATAGTGGCGCGCCTGGCGCGGCGCGATGTGCGCGACCAGCTGCTGGCGAGTGCGCGCGTGCGCCGGGGCGCGACGACTGCTGACCTAGACATGTCTGGCCCGCCGCAGCGTTTCTTCCTTAACGAGCGCCTCACTAAAACTAATCGCCGGTTGTTTCGGAAGGCGCGAGACGCTGCTAGCCTCTTCAGCTGGAGGTTTGTTTGGACGAAGCGAGGCTGCATACTGGCTAGGAAAGACCCGGGTGACTCCACCCAAAGAATCCGCACCGACGAGGACATTGCTGCGATTATTGGATCTGTCAATGAAACAACTTGATTACTGTCTGTTTTTATTATTTTTGTCATTGTGTGTGTCTAGCATTCATGAGTGGGGGAATATGCGTCGTTATGGGAGACGGAACATTTAAAAGCTGTCCAAATCCATTTGTACAACTCTACACTATACATTGTGACATTGGTAGTACCACCCAATCAACAAATATTATTCCAGTTGCTTATGCATTACTAAGCCATAAAAATACTAAAACATATGAGAACCTATTTCATATAATTTAATCCCAAATACCAGATGGAATCCGATTACGTTCAAAACAGATTTTGAGATGGCGACCATGAATGCTATTATTTCAGTGTTTCCAACTGTAATTAGAAAAGGTTGTTATTTTCATTTTTCAAGAGCTATATGGAAAAAGGGCAAAGATTTAGGACTAACCAAGTCTAAAATAACTCGCAGGCAAGTTGCACTTTGTGCAGTACTCCCACACTTGCCACAAGACCAAATTTTTAATGGTTGGTTCTACATAGCTGCGCAGAGCCCAGACGATAAAAACAACAAGCGTTTCCGTGAATATATGATTAATACACTCCGCATTTTGGTCGCCGTCTGTACGGCAAGGCGATCAGTACGATACTAAAACAAGCCACGCTGAGCCTCAGCACTGACAAACTACGCGCTGAGCTATGAGCGCTGACGGTGAGCGTGAGACTAAGGCTGGTTTTAGAGTCGCGCTGACCGTCGGCGCTGACAGGCCATTATGTATGATTGCTTATGAAGCGTTTTAGAATAACACCGACGGCTCAGCGCTGATCACCGTCAGCGCTGAGCAGTACGCGCCACGCGTACGCGCCGCCGAGCACGCGGCGCCGACGCGCTTCTGAGCTCAGTTATCGTTACTGTGTTGCATGAAACGCACGCGCTGACGAGGACAGACGGGCGCAACAATGAATCGCGATATTGACACTGGGCGCGTGATTGAAGAAGTTCGGCTGCGAAAATGTTTATGGGACGCAAGTGATGTATAAAAATAAAGACGCACGACTGAAGGCTTGGAATGACATCGTAATCGCATTGTTTGAGGATGTGCAGGAAAATGAAAAAAACGATTTAGGTAAGTAAGTGCGTTTAATTAATATATTTCTGCATTTGCATTAATGTTCTTGTAACCTACATTTTCATAACATCACGATATTTTCATAACATATTACATAACAAATAAAAAGTGAGGTTATGTTAAAATATACATGCATCTTGCCAGGGTACTCTCCCGACGGGTGTCAAAAAATATTGAGCAAACAATTCCCGCGATGCATTTCCCGACCTATTTATTGGCTCATTATTTTCCATATCAATCAGGCCCACTATTGTCAAAGAATCTTCCATTCTGTAGCCATCTCGAACTCTTATAAAGTTGTGTAATATGCAGCAAGCCTTTACAATATTTGTGGTTACTTTAACACTAACGGCCATAGGAGTATGAAACACTCTAAATTTGTTAGACATTATGCCAAACGTGGATTCAATGTATCTTCTTGCGCGACTTAATCGGTAGTTAATTTTTTTTTTTTTATGCGTCATGTTGCTTCGCACATATGGTTTCATTACATGCCTAGATATGCCAAACGCCCCATCGCCAATTATGTAATGGTTTAGTGGATCATTTGTACCTGGTAAAGGCTTGGGACCTGGCAAATTCAAAGAGTTAGTCTCTTGATTTCGAAATAAAGCGCTGTTCTTAAAAATGGATGAGTCCGAGTTTTTCCCATGTGCACCAATGTTACATAAGTAAAGCAATAATCTGAATCACACATAGCCAGGAGAACTATGGAATAAAAATTCTTATAATTGTAGAACATCGATCCACCTCCCTCTGGATTTATAATTCTTATATGCTTCCCGTCGATTGCTCCAACACAATTAGGAAAGTTGGCATTGTGAAGAAATCCATTGGCTATTTCTTGCCACATCTCTGTGCTTCTGGTTGGTAGACATTCGTCGTGAAGTATGTCCCAGATTAGTGAACATACTTCATTTACAATGCAACTAATAGTAGTAACTCCAAGCCTGAATGAGTATTGTAGATCTGTATACGTATTACCCGTAGCCAAAAATCGGAAAAAAAAGAAAAAAATTAACTTAATTGTTTGCTTTTACATTGTTACAGAAAAGCTAATCCAGCAAAGGTGGAAGACTGCTAGGGATGCATTCTTTAGATGTAAAGCTTCCATGAAAAATACTCCTTCAGGGAGTGGTGCAAAGAAGATAAAAAAATATGTGTATTATGATGAATTATCCTTTTTGAATCCAACCGATGTTAATATAGTTACTGAATCAATGCTACATAACTCGCACAGCTCATCTACCATTAATAATACGGAAGACATCTCCAATATGTCTACATTAGAGAACGCTGAAAACATGCAATCGGAACAAGAAGAGCAGGGATCAATACAAACACCACGCATACCCAAACGTAAGAAACGCCAACCCGTCCAAGAAAATAACGATTTTGAAAAAGAACTGTTAACTTTGCTAAGCAATCAAACGCCTGATATTAGCAGTGACGATCTGGCTTTTTTTTCTTCTTTGGGCCCAGTGTTAAAAAGCTTTGATCTTGTACAAAAGTTGCAGTTTCGTTCTAGAGTGTTAGCAGTGGCAATGGATATTCAAAATATGTACCGAAGACCTAACAGTTCATCAACAAATGACACAACGGATGAGGCTCAAGGTAACTATGGCACTCAGCCACCATACGACGAATACGTGCCACGGATGTACCATACACCAAACAATGTGGCACAGAGCAGGTATTGCACACAGCCATATACACATATGAAGAATATGTGCCACAGTTTGTATCAAGATACGAAACACAAATTCGCGACGCTAATAATAAAGACAAACACTATGAAGACAAATGACATGTGTCTGAGTAAATATAATAAATGTTAAGGTACTAAATAATTTTAAGTAGATAAAATAAGTGTCAATTTAATTATCTTTTGGAATACCACCACCATTTATGCTCATTTCTATTAAATCCAAAACACAATCAACTTGTTTTTTTCTTACCTTAAAGTAACCATCAACCGTTCAGTTGGTGATATAGGTAAACGCCTGTAACTGCTACGTAGTAACTTATCATGTAGCTTTGCCAGTAACTCGTCGAAAGTTCTTGATGACATGCGAAAGTAGTTAAAGAATTTGGTTTCATTATCTCTTAACTGATTGAACAATGTAACAAATGCGCCCACTAGCAATCTTTGAGAAATCAGTGGATCAACTTGAAGCCTTCTTCGTTGTTGTTGAAGTTTTTTCTTTTTCCATAAAAAACACGGCAGCAACTCGAACACTCATTTGATGCATGACTGTACTCCACGACGCTCAGCGCGATACTAAAACGACAGCTACGCGCTGAGAGCTACGTGCGTAGTCCTCAGCGCCGACGGTCAGCGCGACTCTAAAACCAGCCTAACATCAGCCTAATATAAGATCCTTTTTTATTGTGAGTCTCATCTCTCCTGGTTATGAGTGCTGATGACGGGGGCGGGGGTATTCCTTCGGATGTAGACCTTATGGAATGGTCTCTAGCTTCTGTAGAGAAGCCAACACTGAAGCGCCCTTCTGACTCGGTGTCTACCACTGAGTCTAAGAAAAACAGACCTCCGTCTGACTCAATTCAGTCGATTTTCAATAAGCCAGGTTTCGAGTCAAACTCTAAATTATGCTGCAGTGAAAGTGGTGGAGCTCCCTTCACTGTGTTTGTGTCCAAAGAGGAGTCTGATCCTGCCGCTGGTTTTAGTTTGAAAGTCCTAAGGTTTGCCCAATTCCTCCACAAGCATAAAATTAGTGGAATAGCAGAAGGTGGGATTAAGTCCCTTGGCCGCAACAAACTGTCCATCGAATTTAAATCTGCTTTTCATGCCAACAACTTTGTGGCCAGTGAAATTCTTGTCGCGAACAATTACGTCGCTAAAATTCCAAAGTTCCATGTTTCCCGAATGGGTATAGTTAGGGATATCCCAACAGATTGGACGCTAGAGGACCTAGTTTGCGGTATAGAAACTCCTCATAACTGTGGGGAAGTGGTTAAGGCTAGACGCCTAAACTTTAAGAACAGGAAGGATGACTCGGTCTCTTGGTCTCCCTCATCCACCGTAGTTTTGACTTTCTCTGGTCAAACGCTTCCAGAGAAAGTTAATTGTTATAATGCTTCCCTCCCCGTCTCTGTCTACCACCTTCCTACCATCCAGTGCCGTAACTGCCTACGCTTTAGGCACATTCGCAGTCAGTGCCGTTCGAAGCAACGGTGCTTTAAATGTGCTCAACCTCATTCTGGCGACTCCTGTAGTGTCCCTGACTCACAGGTAACGTGTTTCCTGCGTGATGAAGGCCACAGACGTTCACTGTCCTGAACATTCCAGACCAAAATCTATCAAAATGGTGATATCTGAAGAAAATGTAAGCTATAGCGAGGCATCCGCTAGATTCCCTCGGTCTAAACGTTCGTATGCCAGCGCTACAGCGAGCATCCCACAATCCCAAATTTCTCAATCATCGCCCCTTGCCTTTTCCCAACTCTTTTCAGGTCCTCCCTCAACTCCTCCTGCATTTACTTCCTCCCCTAAAACGTCATAAACTAAGACAGTATCCCGCTCTACTAAGCCTAGACCTACGCCGTCCTTACGACGTACAAGCCCACAGTTCTATTGTGTCTTCTCCCATGTCTTCTCAACCCAACGGATGTGCTCTTAGTGATCCCTCATTCCTGGAAACTACTCCTCTTCTCACCCCTAATGTCTGTTTATATACTGTAATAAGTGGAATACCTTTATATAAATAACGATTAATTAACATGGTAGCAGAGGTTCGTGGTTAAAAGTTGGAGTACGTGTGAAAAGTACAAAGCATTTTGTCAAACATGTCGGATCACAAAGAAGATTATTTCCTTCAAGTCTTCAATGGAACACACTATGAAAAATGGAAATTCAGATTGAAAATATTTTTGGAAATGAAAAACTGTTTGGAGGTTATTGAACACGCGACAAAACCAGAAAATGTGACCGACAACGACTGGCAGAAAATGGAGGTTAGAGCGAAAAATTATATTGTCAATGGCGTAAATAACACGCAACTTGAAATGATTATTTCGGAAAATACTGTCAGAAAAATGATATTAAAGTTCGATACGATTTACTCAGCGAAAAGTAGTACTAGTAGACTTCTGTGCAAACGACGATTATTAGATTTGAAATTGAAAGAAAATGAGAATCCGATCGACTTTCTAAACCTATTTGAAAAACAAATTAATGAGTTGAAGAATGCTGGAGAAGACTTAAAAGAAGAAGATAAACTGAACTACTTATTATTGTGCTTACCGGACTCGTACTCATATAGTGGACATCATTGATGCATTACCAGAAAAAGACAGGACAGTTGAGTATGTTAAGTCAAAATTGTTATTGGAACAGAAGAAAAAGGAGTCTGTAAATACTGACAGTAATTCACAATCATTCAATGTTAATACTGAGAGAAATCGTTAAAATCAGAACCAAGTGAGTAATGCTGTTATTTGCTATAGATGAAATCAAGTAGGACATATACAAAAAAAACTGTCAGATAAGATTCAATTATGGAAATACAAACATAAATCCTATGAACAATTACTATCGTGGAAACAGTACTTATAGAGGAAGAAATAACTATCATAGAGGTCATCAACGTGGAAATTTTAATCAACAAAGAGGTCATCATCAGCGAGGCTCTAGTTCGAGAGGCAGATTTGATTCGATTCAATAGGTTTCTTAAGACAGTTACATATCCTTCATTTTTATTAAATGTTACATTCATTCCAAGACATTGTTTTACTTCACCTAAGTCCTTAATGCTAAAATTACCAGATAGGATCTGTTTCAAGTTTTTAGTTTCAACTTCATCATTGGAAAATATAAAGAAATCATCGACATAGACTGTTACAATGGTCTTACATTTGTTAACATTCTTTACATACATACATGGCTCTATTTTTAGACCTTTTATAACCATTACTGATCAAGCAATTATCAACCTTTTTATTCCAAGCTCTAGAGGCTTGCTTAAGTCCGTAAATAACCTTTTTAAGTTTTAATACTTTACAATCTGAACTATTATCTTCATAACAATCTGGTATTTTCATATAAATGGTTTCCTCCTATTCACCATTTAAAAATGCAGTTTTCACATCTAAGTGGTTAACTTGAAAACCAAACTGTACTGATAATGCAAACCATAGTCTAAGGCTAGCCGCACACACACAATAATATTGTCAACGCAAGATTGGCAAAAATCTTCATCAATATATGACCTCGCACACTAAGCAATATTATTGCCAATTTTTTGTAGTAGAAATTGAATCAGTTGCTCCGCAGCTAGATTCATGTGCTCACGTTTAATATAATGGATTGAAAGAAAAATGTCGTTGCATTGAGTATTGCATTAACTTTATCAACTAAAAGAAAGCAATCAAGCAAGAAACGATGGATCTAAGACTGGATGAGGAAAAAAGCTGAGTTAAATCATTTTAATCTAATAAATGAACTTCGAGTTACAGAAGAAAATGACTTTAAAAATTACATGAGAATGAGAGATAGTAGCTTTCAAAAACTATTATCTTTAGTTTCACCTTACTTGAAGAAACAAGATACACACATGCGAAAATCGTTAACGCCAGAGGAGAAGCTAGCTGTTACTTTACGTTTTTTAGCTACTGGCAGAAGTTTTGAAAACTTGAAGTATTCCACTTTAATATCTCCAAGGGCTATAAGCGCAGCAGTCATGGACACTTGTAACACGTTAATGCACTTGCTGTCGCTTCTTCAGGCATAGCAGCCACGTTGTTGCTAGGTGGGAAAACTGCCTATCTATCTATCTATCTACTAATGTTCAAAATCCCTATCGATTTAGACTGCACAGAAAGCCGTGTTTGCAATATTTCAAGAAACAGCGATAAAGCTAAGGTTCTTCCTGATTGTAGTCTTATTATATGGGATGAGTCCACAATGGCCAATCGAAAAGCAGTAGAAGCAGTAGACAGAACGTTGCGTGACATCAAGCAAAATGATCAACCCATGGGTGGCATTACTATGCTTTTTTGTGGCGATTTTCGCCAGACTCCCTGTAATACCACGTGGAACAAGGGCTGATAAAGTAAGAGCCTGCCTAAAGAGTTCTCGACTGTGGCATTACATCATTTCTTTGCATTTGACATTAAATATGCGTGCGCAAATTGGAGGCAGCGAAAATACTCAAGAATTTTCAGATTTGCTGCTTGAGATTGGCAACGGTATGTATCCGCAGGAACAGGGAAAAATTGTTCTTAATGAAAAGTTATGCAACATAGTTTCATCAATGCGAGACCTCATATCATCTGTGTATGGAAACACAACACAAATACCAACTTGCGAAAATTCCTGGCTTTGCGAAAGAGCTATTTTGACGCCACGAAATGACCAAGCAGCAACAATAAATGCTGAAATTTTGAGCTATGTTTCGGGGGATTATACTGAGTAAATCTCCATTAACAGAGCCATGGAAGAAGGAGAATGTACAAGCTACCTAGTAGAATTTTAAGAATCCCTCAATGCTCCTGGACTACTAGCACATAAAATAAAACTAAAAGTAGGCGTGCCCATAATGCTTCTTCGAAATTTAAGCCCCCCGAAACTTTGCAATGGTACCAGGTTAAAAGTGATTAATTTACAACGAAATCTGATAGAAACAGAGATTTTGACAGGGTGTGGAAAAGGCGAAAGTGTTTTTATTCCTCGGATTCCTCTCATCCCGAACAATTTTCCATTTAGTTTTAAGCGAGTCCAGTATCCAGTCAGCCTATGTTTTGCGATGACTATTAATAAAGCACAAGGTCAGACGTTGAAAGTTGTGGGTGTAGATTTAAGTATTAGCTGTTTCTCACACGGCCAGTTGTATGTGGCTCTGTCACGGGTTAGCAATTCTAGGAGCTTTTATATTTTCAATCCCGATGGCCATACATCAAATATCGTGTACATAGAAGCATTACTGTAAAATAAATTTTTAGCCACCCAAACGACGGTATTAGTTATTCAAAATATGCTACCCGAAATTCACTATTCCACGCGGACGAAGTCGCGGGTACAGCTAGTTTAAATAATAAACTTTAAATGTCGTTTCTTTGTTTTCAGAGCAACACAATCTTTTGTATTGTATAATTCCCTATAAAAGTCTTATAAAACGACATTTATAGTTTTGAATAAGATAAATATGGAGAAACTGCGATTTAAATTTGAAGTTCAAGGATCAGCAGATGGAAAAACCAATGTGATCTGCATTACCTCTATCGAAACACCAGACGGCCATGTTTACGAGATTCCAGACGAGTTTAATACTAGTAAGTAAGCACAGTGTCATATCAACTACGGACTTATATGCAAAAATTAAGAATACGCTTAAAAAAAGACATCAGACACGACACCTTATGGATCTCTCTTAATACGAAACTGAGAAAAACATATCTAGATGAGGGTGAAAATGTGCAATTTGGGAACCAATATTTGGATGAGATCACAGGAGAGGAAAATTTTCACCTAAAAATTCTAGTATGTCAGAAAATAAAAACCTAGGAAAAACCGCAGAACGGTTTGTAATCGAAAAATTTTCAAACAAATCATCAAGCGCTGACCAATGGATAAATGATTTTGAGAGTGATTGTGAAAGATTCCAGATTTAACACGATGAAGAGAAAATTCAGATTCTAAAGCACCTCAGCACATACCCTCTGTATCACCATTGAATACTTCGTTGAAATTAACACCATGCCTTTCTCTTACGAAATTGTGAAGCAAACAGCACGCTTTGATAATTTTTATTGCTAAACTAGCTGACTCGGCAACTCTTGTTTCTCTTACCAGTTGTACCAATGAATAAAACGCACAACAGTATGGCAAATCAAGAAAACAATGACCCAGTTGAAGAGCAACATGGTAGTAACATAATTCCACCGAAACCAAAGAAAACCAAAAACAGTGACCCAACAGATAAAATTGGTAGTGAACTTTTCAACGTTTTAAAATCTACGTTGCAACGAAAGACTGATGAAGAAGATTCTGATCGACAACTTATGTTGTCATTGGTTGACGATTTTAAAAGGGTGCCTCAAAGATTAAAGTAAGGATAAAGATAAATATAATAAAATGTATCTTGAAAGCACAAAATGAGGAAGGCAATTACAAGGCGCTGATTATTATGAATACAGCACTTATTCAAATCAATATGATGGTTACTACACTAAACCTCACAGAGAATGTACGGAAAATAGGCGTCCAAGTAATCAGCCCTCGGAGGACTGATTACTGATACTTAAAACTGGATGAGGAGGGCTGCCCTCCTCATCCAGTTTTAATCTACCAGCTGGAGATTGAAGAATATATTGAAAGAAACTTTTCCAATAACCAGCAATCACTTGCGTAAACGTCCGTGTGGTAAATCATACCCCGCCACATAGTTCGTGGATTTTGTTTTTTTTTTTTTATATATTAATGTATACTTTTATTTTTTTATAGATTTTGAATAAAAATGGCACTGGAGGCAGAAAGACGTATAAGAAGCTTTATTGATGAAATTTAGCCCAATCTTAAGATGAATCAAGTTCAACCGAGGAATTTGATCATTGCAGTGAGCTTGAGCTTGAATCTAACACGCAAGCAGTGTGTGATGAGTGTTCCGGACGATATGCTCGATGTGCGGATTGTCCTCGGAAAAAATATTGGAATAAAAAAACATGTCTGTGCAAGAGGCCTGGCTTGAAGAAGAAAAAAATCATCTTTCACCAGGACAACGCTCCTGTACACAAGAGTTATTCCTCAGATCTGCCCTCCTGTGACTTTGATGATGCCCATGAAAGGAGGACGCTACGCTACGAAAAGACTAAAGACGGCATCGAAGGAGGAACTGAACAAGGTACAAAAAAAATATTTTTTGAAGTTCTTCGAAGATCGGAAAAAACATTGGCACAAGTGAATAATATTCCAGGGGGATTAATTTAAGGGGACAAAATAGATATTCACTAGTAAATAAATATTTTTTGAAAATACGCAATGTTCACCATTCCAATTAAAAACCATAGAAGCACTGAATTGCTAGATTTAGTTCACTCAGATCATTGTTGGGCCTATGAAGGTTCCATCGATTGAATAGACAAGATATTTTCTATCGTTAGTTGATGATGCTAGCAAGATGGCATTTATATAATTTCTAAATGAGAATAATCAGATTCGACTGTATTTCAAGAACTTTCAATGAATGGTTACGAAGCAAAAAGGAGCAGGAATAAAAACATTGAGAACCGATAATTGAGTGGTGTTCTGCACAGATATGATGTAAAATTATCTGAAAGATAGTGGAATCGTGCGAAAAATAAAAGAAAAAAATATTACCGCATGTTCACTGAATGGAAAAAGATTTGAAGAAATTATTGCACAGCTGAAAACTATGAATTTTGCCTCTGAGAAAAAGAAGAAAAACATCAAAGTCGGTGTCAATTTACTTTTTTCGACGAACTCGCGGGCAACAGCTAGCAATATTATATAAAGTACATTTGTGATGTTATTTCTCTCTTCCATTCTTGCAAAAAAAAATACTTGACAAAAATATACCCAGAAATTACCGCCACACGTACCCAAAAGGATTTGACTGATACAAACAGTGTTACTTTTTGGTTCTTCATATCATAAAGATCTCATAGTGATTTTTTCAGATTGGTTAGAATTAAGTAAAAATAATAATTGTAACAATAATCAACAACTCCACAATTCACTAAGTGTTTTAATTGACAACGAACCTAGTGAAAACTTGTTATACGAACAAACCTACTACATAATTATATTTTATATGAATAGGACCAGTAATTATTATTATAATAAATTTGTATAACGGTTTAAGATCACCAAGACTACAGAAATACCACTGAACCGTTTTTAGATTTTCAATTAAATTAAAAACAAAAATCTTCAGAACAGATAACCTCGTTACTTGACTTATTAAAAACGACGCAATTGTTTTTTTTCACAAACATTTTTTATAGATTCACCAACGACTACTAAATATGCGCTTGCCAATTTGGAACTTTATTTTATGCCAATGTTTTTTTTATTATACAACAACACTGCAGAACTTTAAATAAGGGTGACAAGAATTTAAAGCTGTTTTTAGGGGGATAAACCTCTATTATTATTTATCTCAACAATATCGCCAACGACAAGAAAAAATCCCAACAATCAAATAGCATAATTACAAGCTTTTTAAAGACTGCAACAACCCAAAAAAATTTATCATCAAACAAAATTCGTCTAAAGTCTATTTGAGAACAAAAATACCAGACTCATTTGCAGAAACTCACGGAATACAAACGACCATATTTTTGCTTTAAGTGAAAACTAGAATAAAACTTTTTAACTTTCAAACAATCAAGAAACCTTAGGACCAGCAACGACAACAAAACGAAACAAAATATCAAGTGAAATCAACAACTATGTTTTCCACGTTTTCTGGCCCTCACTTCAGGGCTATACAATCCCGTTTCAGGAGTCCAGCTCGACCCGCCGCCTCTTGAAGTGACCACGAAGCTTTTTCAGTAACTGGAATCCTGTATATTTATGAAATAAAAGTATTTATTTACAAAAATGAGTTCTTAGAGTAAAAATGTTTTTTTTTACTATTCTGTTCACAAAAAAAAAATTGATAAAAATTAAAATAATTATAATTATCAATTAAACAGCCAATTTACACATCAATAAAACCAAATACTTGAAAATGTCTTCACAAAATGTTGTATCATTAAAACACATTTCATTAATATTAGGAATAACTTTTATTTTTATTACGTACATAACGGTACAAATAATTCATAAGAACACAATACCCACTAAGTGTATTGTTAAGTTGTTACCGCAACATATTCTATTGATAACGATCAATAGCTCGATGTGTGATTATTGATCTACTGAATGCGATTAAATCCATTTTACTATCAATCGAAATCAATTAATTAGTGTTACCAACCTTAATTCGATTGTTTGAGGTCCATCGCACACCGAGATAATACAAGCGTCCAACAGCGAAGATTTCAGTCACTATAGACCAAATGTACCAATGTATGAAGAAGCTCTTGAAGAATGAATTGGAATTTGCTTTACCTCGTGTGCAATGGGCCCACAACTTGGTAACTTTTACGATGCTATACGTGAGCTTTTCCACTTCGAGCAGAGTGGAGAGGAGGGGGTGGTAAATCCTCCAATCAATACTCGACTTTTTACATTGTTTTAAAGAGTGATCGGCAAATCTACACTCCACTCCTCTGTTCTATGCCTACTGCCGCATCAGTGGAAATGCACCCTTATTATGTTTAAATACTACCCCGATCTGCATAGAAATGTTCGTTATTTAACCAACTTTTAGGTTCCTTTTACAGTGAGTATCAACTTCTATAGAGAGATAGCACCATCTCTTGTTATAACATTTACAGGATTATTTTACCGTTCTTAATTCGGCTCCTACAACCTTTCATACATAACTAACTGTATCCTAAAGCAGTTACTCTGCGAAAAATACGGTGTTTTAAAAGTATAAAATGTTCATTTACAGTACTCGGTCTCGTAAGCTTTGCAATTTATATTGGAGTAACTTATAAAGTACAAAAAAAAATATATTTCGAAATCTCACATGTGTTTTTATACCCATGCGGTCCTTCAAATCAAAACAAACTGTATTTCAGACCTCTACATAGGTATTCATTCAAACAAGTTTTAGTATAATACCAATTTGTAATACGATCAGAGATATTAGGAAAATTACAATACGTTACTAAATCACGTTAAAATTTGTATTTATTAATTGCTCGCAACAAAGCATTTTCAATTATAAGCATTGGTTGATTTAATACTCAAAAGCTTAATCAAAACGTTAAATGAGCATGTAGGCTCAGCCTATTCAAGCTCCAACATCAAAGGAATAAATCAATTTCACATCGCGTAAAAAGCAACTTGTAAAGGTAGTAATAACATACTAATATCAAATCTCATACCTAGTTTAAAATCACTTCTTAAGTAATATAGGCGCAGTACAGTCTGTGTATTTAAATATGAGCCATCGTAGTACAGAATTATTGGTGATTCCTTGACTTACATTTTAATAAACGCTGTATAATATATGATTAGTTGTTGTATAAAATTAGGAGGACTAAAACAGTTCATGATTATTGGCCTTTCCTCGGGTTACTAAGAGCCTGAACAGCAATAAAACTACTAACACAATTTATCACCTTTCAACATTTCAAACGCTTTGATTGGTTGCTAGGTTTTTGGTCATACAATCACATGATCGATCGCCGTTCTATATATTGAACAACAGGTCAAATGGATCATCCTTTCGGACAATACAACTGGTTTAACTCTATGGTTGAATCCAGATTGTGAAATAATATCGAGATTAGTGAATTAAAATTTTAAGTTCAGGTAATAAACTTGCATAGAAAACATGTCGCCTTTAATTTACAATACGTTCCTCGTAACAAACAAGTTATGCCACGCCTGTAGCAATAATAGTAATAATATAAAACAATATTTACAAAACTTGTGATTTAGCCTAAATTTGTTCTCGTGTGATGTATTACTGTAGTAGATATATAAACATTAACAACTAGATACGGTGTCTTAAGTAAAAACATTTTACGTGTGTTTGTCCGAACGTACAAATATTAAATTGACACTTTTATTAAAAAAACGGTGCGGTCTGGCTGAGGTTTATTCTTGAGGGTTTGTTCAGAGTGAAATGGCAATATAATTAATTATACTATGTAGTCACCGTTCACATCATTCACGTTTTATATTTTTTAGCTTTAATTCCATAAAATGTAGATGTAGAAGCATGCTGTTAAATAGCCTATAGCGGCTACAGCCGTTCTTAGTAAATGGACTATCTAAAGTATATTATAAAATTATTTTTCCAATTCGAAACACACCATAATTTTTCATTAGATTTGACGGGTCTAATCGGTCTTTATTTTATTTAAATGTTGCAATCTCTACACATAATATATCAATAATCCTTGACTGCTATGAATTCTTACCAATCACTAACTAAACTTGATCATTTGGTTACTACACTATTTTATTTGTACAACTGTGCGACATCCCAATTATTTTTTTACACAATTATAAAGTAATTGCCATCTCACTCCATCTCAATAAATTATTTGTTCAGGTATTAAAAAATAAATTTTAGCTCTACTTGAAATGTTGTATGATTATCGAGTACAATTTTTTTTCCTGCTGCCTAGAAAATTTTAAAAAGTTGAGTATTTTTCACTTGACATTTTATATTACTAAAACAACTAAAATAAATAAAGGAAGTTTTTAGACTTATTCAGGCCCAAATGAAGGTAGTTTAAACATTTAAAATGGCAATCAAAAAGTGTGGACGTGAGAAATATGTAAGTAACGTGAGGGCGCATCTATATGTATAATACGTTATACAAACTTATTATGACCTCATCACTTTACGTATTTTATGGACTACTCCTAACTTTACCCATTTATTATCATTGTATAATCTCAGCGTCTATTACTCAGACAGTAACACATATTTTTCAAGTAATTTAGCTAAGAGCGAATCTGCACAATATTTAGAGTAGCGATACATGCTCGAACTATTTGTGATTCTTTAATTTAAAATAACCTAAATGGAGACCAAAATAATACGATTATCTTCCTAAGTTATCATTAAGCCTTTACCCATTAACGGTTAAAACGAGAATATTACAGTATTTTCATAACTATGAAAGCTTAACGTAATGGTTTTTATTTCAGTTCATTTTACATAAAATATCACTACAATTTATGGAAAAATTATCCAGTAAAAATATACACAGTTGAAACTTCGGCATTTTTATAATACGCTAAAATATGCCTAATGTGGCAACATTTTTTAGCTAACTACATTTCCTAAATATTCTAGAACGGACGAAACGCTTGCAACTTCAGTGTTGCCAGAGCAATGCATTAACATAGCAACATCGATCAAAATTTAATTTATTGCACAATAGACGATTGCAACTAAACACAAAAATTTATTGTCTCGCTAATGTAAAAAATAAAAAAAATGTCTTTTAAATACTCAATTCTTGTAAAACGATAGCAACGAATAATTTTGAGAAATAATTCTCTTCTTTTATTCTGACTTATTTTCCAAAATTTGTATGATTTGGATTTACTAAAGCAAATTAATTTATCCAGACTACACTGAAAATAGCACCTGCCACAAAATTACATCTTTGTTAATGCAGACTATCAATATGCTACATTCGATCAGAACCTGCTGAGTTATTTCATATATTGTTGGAAATGTTAGCATAGAACGTAACTAATTTTGATTGAGGAATTATACTTAAAATTTTATTTATTACTTCTTTCACTCAGACTAATATCCCGCCTGGCAATAAGAAATTACTAAAACCGCCCTTACTGCGCTGTTATAACTAAATGCTGTACATTGTTCTAATGTTAATCTCACAAAACTTAAAGCACTTTCAATGCGGCCGATGGAACTTGGCACAACTTGATACAAAATATGTTTGTCCCTGTCTTACACACTATTTATGTGTACTTGTATCTCGCTTGAGCTAACATGCAGTTGTTTTCGGACGCGCCAAGTTACACACTAGCCGTACTGACTATGTATGTATACATCTGACAACGCGGATGGCGACCGTTCATAGCGTTATAAAAACGTCTACATAACCCTACGTATAACTACCGTCAGTCTTAGCTCAGTGATCTGCGATCTCGATAAACGCCTCTTTTTGCTCACGAAAAAATTTTGAAAGCCGCTGTTTCTGTACGTCATTATAACTCTTATTTGTTAACCTTACTTCATCTAATAGTTTATGCACGGCCTTATTGTTGGGAGACACTTTATCCGCTTGTTTCAAGTCCATGAGAGCATCGTCGTAGTTCTTAAGGGCGAAATTCGCTTGTCCACGTCTATATAAAGCTTTTTCATTACGTGGATCCAATTCTAGTACCTGAAACCGAAACAAATTACTCTAATTATAGTTATCAATTATCATTTCTTTATACTGAGATTAGCAATCCACCTCACGTGTGCAATACTAAATGTATTATACATATAAAACGAGTCAATATTCATTGCGTAATTTTAAAGATCTAAGCGTACTAAGAGATAGACAGACAGAGGTTTCATACGACAGTTTTTTCTAACCTGTATAAATTATTTTTATCGTGATAAATTATTTTTATCGTACAATTTGGTAGTCTTATTTACCGATTCATTCGATATCATGATTGCCCGAAATAGTGCGTGACCAACCAAGCGTGTAGGTCATTAAACCGACTACTACTTTGATACTTGTACTAAATAGTTGAGATTTCCTTTAGACTTTACAAGGGGTATTAATTAGCACCAGGAAGGTACCACGAGACTTTCCATTTTGGAAGTCAGACGGCGCTTTATAAGGCTTAGGGTAGCATCTCTCTTCCACAACCACAACTGTCTTATTTTAAGAGTTGGCGATTAGACACCAGATCTATACACACTAACAGAGAATGTATTAGGTCGAGGAAAAAGTTTTTTTGCATTATAGTATGTATGAACTCGTAATAAAATCTTTTTGGCTATAATATTTGTATCCGGCTGGTTTTGGTATAATTGAAAGTTAAAATTTTAAAGAACATAATTCCAAATTCTAATTTTATTAGAGAGAGAAAGATTTTATTACAAGTTTATACATGCTATAATGCGAAAAGACTCTTTCCCCGACCTATTAAGTTAACAAAAAAATACATAGTTTTGTAAATAAACTTACAGATGAGCAGAAATGAACACTTGATCGGAAGTCTTCTAGCTTCATGTAGCACGCCGCCAGATTCAGGTAACATTGTAATACATAAGTTGTTTTAATGTCTTGTACTGTGGACAAAGAATTATAGAACTTATTGTACATGTTATAAAGTTTACTTTAAATTTATTACTTCGTTTACAGGAATAAAATTATTAAGCATAATATTCCTCTGCTATATGTATCTGCCTTTTTTTAAGGTGTATTGGTGTTAAAGAGTTACCGAATATTATTTAGTTATAAGAAAGTGCATGAAAACTGCCGCTAACCATTTAATTTCAATAACTAAGCATTTACTGTTGTTTCGAATTTGGTTGAATTCTTGTAAAATTCAATTGGTATAAATAAAAATAGATATTTATCTCGTATTCTCGATCACAAAGTATCGTGTGGGTGTATAATATGTTTTGATTGCAGGGTCTCGGGGGTTTACGTTAACGAGCTCCTTTGTGGACTTTATTAATATAAACACAAATAAAAAAAGACTACCCTCTATAGCGTTTCATAGACAGATAATTTGAAATAATAAAATTATAAATCTTTAACGAGATAATTCCGTTAATGTCTATTTATAGATTGTTTATCCGTAGTCACTTGCGATATCAATATTAAAAAATATAGAAAGTAAAATGTAGATAAGAAAACGATTGAATATTCACAAAATGTAATATTATTATTCGGTTGTAATATATCAACTAGCCAAAATCGATTTTAGCCTAAAATTTACCATTATTAGAATTAAATTCCCGTGTTTAAGGTAATAGGCACAAGAACTTTTACAAATGAAAATCCTAATGACCCATACAAGGCAAGTTTTTCTTTTATAGTATTTTTTTTTATAAACTAGTATATTCTATCAGGATATACTGATTTAATTTGGAAGAAACCACAACAAACTTAAGCTGGAATTGGATATGTAACAGTACTCACATTGTTCTCTTATATCGACGTCCTTAACTTCTTCTATCCTATAAAAGGCGTGGTCCAAATATCTGAGGCACTTGCGGTACTTCCTAGCGGCTGCCTTATACCGGCCCTCACCGAAGTGACAGTTGCCTGCACTCTTCACTTCACGTATCGATGACACTAATTGTTCTACCTGAAATAATCCAAAATTTCAATAACCGACGGTTTCTGAAACGTTCTTCACAAACAATAAATAATAATAATCGTTTGACATATCATGCGGAGGAAAGAGGATCACGTGGTAAGGAAGGTGATGCACATGAATGTGGATGGATATAGGGGAAGAGGACGACCAAAGAAACGATGGATGGATTGTGAAAAAGATGATATGGCTGCAAAGAGTGTGACTTGCGAGATGACGTTAGACAGGAACGTGTGGAAGAAGAAGACATACTGCGCCGACCCCAAATAATAACAATTGGGATAAGAGCAGGGGAATGATGAATCATTTGTCAAATCTTAGATTAAGAGCTGAGGTTGGAGATCTTATGGCTGAATAATCACAGTCCTGAGCAGGTGATTGATTAGGTAATTTGATCGGCCTTTCATTCGAGGAATAGATTCACACATTTTTGTTATGTAAACTCAGATAGATTCCTAGATATGTAATATTCCACGATCGTTACCCTTAATGGAATCGCTTATATCCTTGAGCACTTGAGCAATTCTTGAAAAAGTACCAAGTGTGAGTCAAGTGACTTATCGATTTCTATCAATGATAACCCTCGCACACATGTCACTTGTCTATAAGACAGAACAAGTTAGAGACTTAAAGAAAAAATAATATTTGTAATCATATGACCACATTGAATATTTTCTTAAAGGAAAACGTTTAAACATGTACATAAAATATCAAGACATGTCAAAAAACATGTAATGAGCACACGACGTCACGGAAAATGAAGGTCACTTATCTCGTTTTTGGGTCTCAATATAACTACGTAACAGGAATCTAACTGGTAATATTATAATCATTATGACAGTGTTGTTTTGAAAAAAAATCAATTTTTGCACCGCCATTACCTAGCCACGCTTTCGGCTCAGAAACAAAAGTTAATCTAGTATCGACTCAAAAGGAACAAGACAAAAATGATAGAAGATGCTTACGGTAACATTTTCATCTTGGTAATCCTCAGGGTATTCCGGTAGTTTGTCTGCGGTGCCATCGCGACAGCTCACGTCCCAGTCGTTGGTTATTACTTCACCGCAGTCCTCTATCACACACGGCTGTCATAATAATAATTATCACTAAATATAATTGGCCCAAAACTGAGGTATGATAGGTACCGGTAGGCAAAGTTTTCGTATAGTTAAGAAGAGGCATAAATTATCAAGTTAAATGATTTTTTCTTAAATTATTCCACAGAAGATAGAATATCGGTCCTAAGAATAAAAGTTATGACAGATGTAGTATTAGGTTTTTTCATATAAAACTCAGATGCTTTTGAGGGAACTTGAGCTCTCTAGTGTCACATTAACTGGATAAAGAAGAAAAAAATCAGGCGGAACATGTTACGATATAGCTAGTAATCGTAAAATTAATCAGAAAGAGAAATAGGAATTATTTTCCTCGGTATATAAGACAAGATGATTACCAACATACCACCGTGGGGCGGCATAGTTCTCCCTCGCCGTACTTCTGAATCTCGCGGACGATGCCGAGCCCTGCCAACACCTCCCCGAACACAACGTTGGTCCCGTCGAGGTGCGAACACGGCACTGTCGTGATACAAAACTGAGAACCGTTCGTGTTTGGACGACCGCTGTTCGCCATACTCAGTACCCCGGGATCGTGCTAAAATAGATATTCTTGTGAGAAGCGAAATCTGTCGGCTTTCATGATTTAACCGCAAAAAAAATGCTAAAACGCCTAGAATTTGAGCGTCAAAAAAGGATATAGTTTTTGTCACGCTATTACATAGACACCATTTTTAAGGTGTCGGACATATCTCTTATATCTTATAAGCTTAAAGTAAAGGTTCTTGACTCACCTTTAATCGAAAGTTTTCATCTTCAAACATAGGCCCATATATACTTTCTCCGCTACTGCCGTCATCGCTTATGATATCGCCGCCTTGGATCATAAACTGTGTGACAGCTGTAAGAAAAGTTGCCGCTCAATAATTCTAGGTCGTGCACACCACCAGAGTAGAACAACCTAAGTTAAATATAGGTAAGTGTAATATTGAGTACTAAATCGCTCGTTATGACTCAATGCAAATTTGCATAGGATTCATCAAAAGAGATCGAGTGTCTCACAATTTTTTATCTATATCAATGCAGTAGACATTTAAATTGTAACGATATTTAACGATGCCAGTCTCTTACACCCTAGTGAGGTAGGGGTTAAAATACACTCCAACCTAAAAGGTACCTAATTGGCCAATGAGGACTCGTCTCGACAGAAAATCTAATATATCGCAAATACTATCACGGTATTTGATATCTTTGTACTAAGACCTAGCCATAATTTCTGATTCAGTACTAGTACTAGAACGCCAGTGCCAGAGCGCTATGAAAAGAATTTTTGCCTTGTCTTTTGGTTATTCCCTCTTACACATAGTTAAAACTTATCGTGAACGAGCAGATTTTTTACCTTTGTGGAATCTTGTGCCTTTATAATGCAAAAGTTTTCCGTTACTGCCAACCCCTTTTTCGCCAGTGCACAGCGCCCGAAAATTTTCGGCAGTCCTAGGCACAATATCATTTCTTAACTTAATTACAATTCGGCCAGCTGAAACAAAACAAAATTTATTTGCATAGAGATACCAAAACTCAAAATGTTTGAACATGATGATAATACAAAAGAAGTGATTAAGATATAAAATATACATTAATGGAAATTAGTGCATTGACCCTATCACCTTATCTGTACGAAGTTATTTTGAAATATTTTTTGACTTTCAATTAACGGATTTGTTTTTGTATTTTTGGCAATCTTGTACAGACTTTATGTTGGTGAAACGCAATTTTTATATTCTGCTAATCATGGTGACCAAGAGTTGGAAAACAACGTAACGTAACGAATGCGATCATTCGTGTGTAACCCGAGTTCAACGTAGGTCATACCATTAGCGGTATTACATATCTTGCAAAAGCAGAAAATCAGCAATTGAGATCGGAAATTAAAGTATGATGTCAGCAATACTTTTAATTTAGACGAAAATTCGACACATAACAATAAAAATATTTTTCTCCAATAATTGCACACCTTGGTGTCGCGGGAAATTTTCACACTTTCAAATCACAAGGAGGCTTTGTGCGTCACATAAGACGCTAGTCCTACTCAGGAGTCGAATTAACGTTGTTGATCATTTGCATGTTGACTTATACCAATCGGTTAACCGTGCAAACGAATTTACCATGACTTTGCTGTTATTGGATACGTAATACCGTTGCAGAACTAATATTTCTATGGCTATCCAATAATTTATCTGTCCCGTATAGTTCATAGCTCAGATAATCACAACGCTCTACGCAGATCTCAACGCAGATCGATAGGCTTTAGGAATACTATCACTATTTTATAGTCCAGTCGAAATGCTTCTGAAAGGAGATATTTCTTGTGAAAAGTCATTGGCACTGTGGTATTTATAGACTAAGTACGCCTTAGCATTATCTGATCCGATATCGGATTCGGACGACGCGACGATACGATATCGGAGCTAAGTACTCATACATTTTACTTTTGCCATTATCGGATCGTCGTCCGATAACGATATCGTATCGGATAATGTGAAAACGCTTTATGGAAGTTACCGGCTGCGGCATCGAGAACTCGAACATATAAAAGAATAATTTATCTATTCAGTAAAAGTAGGTATTCTAATATCAATTGCTTTATTTGTGTCGACTTAGCAACAAAAATAGGCCACACAGCTTAGATTTTCCTAGTAATCCCTGTTACTAAGAAAATCTAAGCTGTGTGACCAGGGAGATAGTCAATGCTTTAACTACCCTAAATTTGAATGAGCTTTATGCGTTATTTAAGATGAAATTCAATATTCGTCTCAAATATCAAAACAATAAGCCATAAGACTATTGGTACCCAACGCAACACAAGTCACCGATATCCGAACTGCGCTGTTCGAACCTCTATGAGTTGGTTAGTAAAATGTCGGAGAATCGGGAATCTGAGAGGTTGCTGTGCTTTCGCTGGCTCGCTGTACATCGTACAGCTGCTAAAGTATAACATGCAGCAAACCAAATACCTGTATTCTTTCGCAACAAAGCATTCAATACCAAGATATTACAAATATCAACTTGAATTTTATGAATGAAACACAAACAAAGAGGACTGTTAGGTACATATTGACGCAATGTATTCATCATTATACTTCACAACCGTCATTTACTGTCCTGACCTTGGATCACTGAATGTTTCTTAAAGAATAAATCACGCCATGTCCTGCATATACACCTGCGCTATTGCGAAAACACGAATCTGTCACCTTTTAGGATTATGTTTTATTATTTCTGAGCAATATGATACGCATTTCGAGATAAATTTATAACGATATGTATACTTTACTAGCTGTTGCCTGCAACTTCGAACGGGTATCCCGCAAAACAATAAAAAATCGGGATGAAAAATAAGCCGGAAATGATGAAAAAGAGGTAATTCTTGTGAGTTTGTGATGTTGTAAAGGTTGTCAGAACCTATTAAACTGAATTTAAGTAATCACACATAAATTATTTTTATTTATAATTTACTGTTTCAGGATTAAAATGTATTCAGCTCAACATAATCTAAACAGCCAATCCACAAAAAGATTATAGTTTTCTCATGATATTTTATTTTTTTCAGTTTTTGTATATGTATTGTTAAATAGGTATCATATTGAATACTAGTTGTCCGCTCGCGGCTTTGCCCGCGTGTATATTTGGTTACTTTGGTTGATTTTTTTCAGTTTGTGTCCGAAAAATCCAAATATCTTACGGAACCCCATTTTTTTCCAAAATAAAATATAGTCTATGTTACTCGTGGATAATGTAGCTTTCGAATAAAGAAAGAATTTTTAAAATCGGTCCAATAGTTTTTGAGCCTATTCATTACAAACAAACAAAGTTTTCCTCTTTATAATATTATAAGTGTAGACTTATAATAAAATGTAAACATGCATGCATATTATGCACTATGTTAGAGTCCATGCAACATTAATTAGAATGTATTACTGTAACTTGTAGGTATTCTGATGCATAGATTATAATACATAAACATCATTGTATTGGATAATCAATAATATGTTGTGTGACTTATTTTTTTCTCCTACATCTTCTTTTAATGTAGATAGTTAAAAAGCTTTAAATTCATGTTTTACAGTTATTTTTTGTGCTCTTAAATGCACAGCTATAAAAAGTACTGTTTTAACCAAATCTAAACTGTGAAATCAACAATAAGTATACATTTGACTGCATGAATAGCCTAGTGATATGGATCACCATGCTAATTACCGCTGTGCGCGACGTTTCACGGGTTCGATCCCCGCGTAGGACAAGAATTGGTGCAATCCACAAATGCTTGCTTTAAGTCTGGGTGTCTTTGTACATGTGAATTAAAAGTCTGTGAAACCCCTTGTGATACAAGGATTAAATTCCTTAGTGCAGGAGTAATTAAGACAAAAATAACAAATGGAAATCCAATTTTAAGATGTTTTAGTCAAACGGTCGCTATTTAGGCAACTAAACGGTGTCTGATAAAAAGGTAGAAGCAAAAGTTCCCACACCCATTACCGTCATGTCATAATGAATGCAATGTTTTTGTTATTAATAAAATACAGTACTGCATTAACTATAGACGGCCTTATATTTACTGACTATCACATATTATCTACTTACAACTTGATAATGTTTGTATGATAGCAAGGTTACTGCAATCACATAATGTAATAAAATTATCATACAATGTAAGTGACGGACCAAAGTGACAATAATTTTACTGACCTACTCTAAATCAGTGTTGGGCAAAGAAATCCCCTTTCATCTTATAAATCAGTCTTGTTTAAAGATTGGGATAGGTCAGTACTTATGGTAATAGTTTAAATATGAAAGCACATATTATTTACTAGCTGTCCCATTTTTGGTTAAAGGTTTTGTATTTTTCAGATTAATATGCCATGTACCCTATGACACTCACAAACAGCATTGCTTTTTATTTACAAAATAATAATCCAACTTGGTTTAGTAGTTCTTGAAATTACCCCCTACAATTCTTACACACAAACTTTACCTCTTTACCTATAATATTAGTCATACATAAAACTAATGAAGGTATGATATTATATGCCCATCTAATGCATTTACTGTTTAAATTCAACAATCTCATGTATTATGACCTATTATACTCAATCTGATATGGTTTAGAATACTTTAGAACAATAACTAGGGAAATAACTATAGTTCTACTTAATCAAACAATAATGCATTAGAAACAAGAAAGTTATATTTTTATATTGACTGGACTTGAACTCTTAAAAGGACTCAAAAAGATAATGTGCTAGTTGTTTTCAGTCATTATCAATGTGCAAGGTGCAACTAACAAAATTATTTTTATCAGTCTTAATTATCCTGCATTTAACTATCAGTGTTGATAGCTTTTGCCTAACAGTTACAATAGAACATAAATTAACGATTAATTGTTTAAGACCAGGCAATTCAATAATTATGCTACTGGATAGCTGCATCTCACATATTTTCTGTGATAAAATTCAAACATGCTGTATAGTTTTAGATGCAAACTTTGCACATCTTTACTGTCTTAAAAATAAGTGGAAAGTTACTCTTACTAATTATGGAATAATAAAAGTTCGTCGTAAACTACTTGATGGATAGTAAGGGTAATTATCTGTCAGCTATCTGATAATATTACCTTTCATAAATAGTTTATTTCTGTGTAACCTTCGCCCCATTATATGATTGCTGAGACATTAAATATACCTAATTATCAGTGGCGTAGCGTGCATTGGCGGGGCCCTGTATAAAAAAAATTGTTTGGGGGCCCTTATAAAGATAAAGATTTTTCACAAAAGAAAAAAAAATTGTGAAAAGAAATATTTATTTATCATAACATAATTTAACCATCATACAAATAAAAATCAAATTTAAAATATTTATTCTCCTTGCCTTTTTTCGGCAAACTGATTTATTAATCATTTATGGCTGATGATGATTTTTGAGGGCCTTCGGGGGCCCCTGTGGCCCGGGGGCCCCGTATAATTGATACGGCAGATACGGCGGTAGCTACGCCACTGCTAATTATGTATAATAATTTAATCTGATTTACACGCTGTTTTTAAATAATTAAATAAACTTACCTTGTTCTCCGTCAATAGAAATATCCATATAAACTAGCGGGTTCCTTTGTGTAAGGGAGTCGGGATTCATATTATTGATCAACATCGAGCACAATATCGGAGGCAACAATATAAATAAAAAAATAACGCTAACTAATAATGTTCATATCATAAGCGGTGTGATCAATAATTATTAATAATTTGAGCATTTAAATACAACAATCCCTAAACCTAGATAACACGAATAAACTAAAACAATTAAGTTGGCGTTGGTCGGGCGGTCAATCGACATGAGAACCGAAAGAAAACGATGGATGTCACAGTCAATCAAACATTTTTAATATTGTGGGGCACAGATTGCATAAATAAACACTTTTTTGTGGTTGTAACATTCTTAAAAGTCTTATTCAGTTTGTTCTCATATTAATTGATAATTATCATGCTTTTACTTCTTTATCGTGATTTCGTCCTACAAGGATTTACAAATGTACTGTATTTAAATGAATTTCAAAGCAATAGTTTTTCTTTCGTAAGGCACCCAAGTTTTTAATGGCAACATTGTGCGAAAAAATCGACCCTGATTATATTGATATTCAAAGCATAACTTATACGTTTATCTTTTTCTTTCACGATACGCCGTTCTGCTGTCATAATGATGCTTAACAAATGTGCTGTTTTACATGTAACGTAGAGATTAATTTCACACGTATGTTTGCGGGAGATAATGTAGATATTTTAGTGAAAAAGTCGTAAAATTAACGTGAGTAATTCTTTTTACTTTCCTTATATTGTTAGACTTAATATATTTAACTTCTTTGGTGGTAAATATGTACCCATATACGCAAAATACGTGTATATTGAAACAGGTTTAGTATATCTAATATTTGGCTATGACTATGAGTAACAGGAGGATTGTCTTGTTCCAGCTATAAAAATGTCTTCTTCGGCTATATACATCTTGGATGTGAAAGGAAAGGTCCTCATTTCGAGGAATTATCGAGGAGATGTGGACTTGGGCATAATAGACAAATTCATGCCATTGCTGATGGAAAAAGAGGAAGAGGGTATGCTGACTCCACTGTTACAGACCAGCGAATGTACCTTCGCCTACATCAAGACAAATAACTTGTACATAGTGTCAACAACGAAGAAGAACGCAAATATTGCTCTTATATTTGTATTTCTGTACAAAATTGTTGAAGTTATGACAGAATACTTCAAAGAGCTGGAGGAAGAAAGTATTCGCGACAATTTTGTTGTTATTTATGAGTTGTTAGATGAGCTTATCGACTTCGGCTATCCTCAAACCACTGATAGCAAGATATTACAAGAGTACATAACTCAGGAAGGTCATAAGCTGGAAATGCAGCCTCGAATACCTATGGCCGTTACAAATGCAGTGTCTTGGAGGTCAGAAGGCATTAAGTACAGAAAGAATGAAGTATTTTTGGATGTCATTGAGTCTGTAAATCTTTTAGCTAACTGTAATGGTAATGTTTTGAGGAGTGAGATTGTTGGAGCTATCAAAATGAGAGTATACCTGTCGGGTATGCCTGAACTTCGTCTTGGGTTAAATGATAAGGTCCTGTTTGAAAGTACTGGAAGGGGCAAGTCAAAGTCTGTTGAGCTTGAAGATGTGAAGTTCCACCAATGCGTGAGATTGTCCCGCTTTGAAAATGACAGAACTATTTCTTTTATTCCTCCTGATGGAGAGTTTGAGCTGATGTCTTATAGATTGAACACTCATGTCAAGCCATTGATTTGGATTGAGTCTGTTATTGAGCGCCATGCTCATTCTCGTGTTGAATACATGATTAAAGCTAAATCACAGTTCAAGAGGCGTTCTACTGCTAACAATGTTGAGATTATTATTCCCGTCCCAGCTGATGCTGACTCCCCCAAATTTAAGACTACTATTGGCAGTGTGAAGTACACTCCTGAGCAAAATGCCATTACCTGGTCTATCAAGTCATTCCCTGGAGGCAAAGAGTATTTAATGAGGGCCCATTTCGGCCTGCCATCTGTAGAGTGTGAGGAAGTCGATGGAAAACCACCAATCCAAGTCAAATTCGAAATTCCATACTTCACTACATCTGGTATCCAAGTAAGATACTTGAAGATCATTGAAAAAAGTGGTTACCAAGCTTTACCTTGGGTGCGATATATCACACAGAATGGAGACTATCAATTAAGAACTAACTAATCATTTCATTTACATTCCATAGATGTAAGAAGCACCATATTATGTTATTTACAAGTTGTCTATTTTGCATTAATAATTATAGGTATTAAAAAGTAATTATGTAGTATTATGTATTTGTTTTGACTACAATAAATTAATATTCTTCAATTTAAATTCTTCTACCATTGTTTTATTTAAATGGCGTAACTATAATTAAAGTACCGTATTGGATTTTTGGTTCAGGACAACTGGGATTTAATTTTGATTATGATGTAAACTACCCAATGTTTATAATTTATCTGAGCACATGCGGTAGAAGTGGTTACATATCATTGCATAGATGAATGCTGAACCCCTTATCAAATTTGGATATTATTCGGTACTATGAAATTGTCCTTTCTTACGTCAGCAATAACTTCGATCGAGCCGCAATCGGCACTACAAGTGAATGAGTCATTGTCTGTATGTATTTGTCTACATATCTTAAGTAAGATAATAACATTATTAGTTACGTTTCCTTATAAGCAAAACAATATTCAATGCAGTTCCATGTAACGTGACTGTTTCCTTTTCTGCTACCTAGTAATATTATTTCTTGACGAAATGACGTGTTATCTTTGGGAATATTTTTGAACGAAGTTATGGATGTCAATAATGACATTAAAATAAAAGAGGTTGCCCGCGAATGTTTGTAAACATTGCGTTAGGCAAATTAAATAATTATTATGAAATCCACCAAGAGTATAATATTAAGTAGAAATGTGACTAGGTTGCGAAAGATAAACCAAAGATATTATAGTGAGATATTCCCTTCTAGTGAAGTTGTAATTATCAAAAAGAAAACTAAAAAGAAAGATGGTAACCTCAAAACTGAAAAAGTTGTTGAAACCAATAATATTAATAACAATTCCAAGGAGTACAGAGTCAATGACGTCAATATACAAATGATATCTAAAAATATTTACGAACAACTGTTTAAAAGTCAAACTCAAATTGTAGATCGGGATTTAATAAAAAGGTAAAGAAACTTAAGATTACTGTTACGTTCTTTTATTTAACCACTATCTGTATGTTATTTGTGTTTTATCTGGTCTTTCGCTGGAAATTTAAGTTGATATGCCGTAGTAAAAAATTCTTTAAAATTAATTAAACAAAAGTACTCACTACACTTTACAATGAATACATGATTTTTAAATTAAAATGTTTTAAATATTTTATAATTAAGACATAAACCAAAAATAAAAATGTTTTAAATATTGATAAATAAATAAAACCAAAATATAACATACTCTAAAAGCCTCATATTAACCACCAGTTATCAGCATGTTAATACACTCTTTTGCCAGCTTACAATTATATTTTGTCAATATACAATTTGGCATAGGATTTGAGCATTCAAAATTCTTAGATTCTGAGATTCTTATAACTTACCAATTTCAGTTGTCAAGACAATTTACTGAGACACGGTATAGACTACAAGAAGTGCAGTCATCTGCCTGATGTAGAGTTGAAGCTACCCGTGTTAGAAGGCAAAGATATTGTGGAACATTTCTATAACATCGGAGAGAAACAGTCTGCTCCTTACAGAGAACTGTTGAATACTCTAGCAAGATGTAAATTACTAGCAATGCCAAAGGTACAATTTATCAAAGAAAAGGGCAGTTTTTAGGGTTTTCCTGATAATTACTCGATTTTTTCTCAACTTTTAAACCTTCCCTAGACCTCCAGGAAATATTTGAAGACCAAGATAAGATAAATCCATTCAGCCGTTCTCGAGTTTTATCAAGACTAACGAACAGCAATTGATTTTTATACATATAGATCTCTTCCTTGGATCCCTAAAATTACTTAACAATATTACTATTAGGCTCACTTATGACATTAGTGCATAAATAAATTAGTATTACTACATTAAATAAATAAATAATATTGTGGCCTCTAATACAGATTATCTGAAACTTACAGAAATGGTCTAAAGCTGCGGGCTGGACAAAGTACACAGGTGACACACAAGTACAAGTGCCGTGCCCACCAGACGATGCCTTAATATTTGATGTGGAAGTGCTCATGTCGGCCGGCAAGAGACCTACGCTAGCGTGTGCTGTGTCTACAGAAGCTTGGTGAGTACATATTAATTCTTGACAGGCCTGATGGTCTTGTGGTTAGTGGCCCTGACTGCTATACCAGAGGTTGTGGGTTCGATTCCCACCCAGGACAAATGTTTGTGTGATGAGCATGATCATTTGTTCTGTGTCTGGGTGTGATTTATCTATAATATGTATATATGTAGAAATATATAAGTATGTTTGTCAGCTGTCTGATTTCCATAATACAAGCTCTGCTTAGCTTGGGATCAGATGACCGTGTGTGGATATTATCCCAAGATAAGATATTTATTTAATTTCACTTTTGACAACTATTAATATTGATATAGAATAGACGTTTATTGTTTCGAGTATTACAGTTAGTACATACATAAAATCTATAATACCGAAAGCAAAAGGTTTAAGCGTCAGCATTATGCTTAGCTCTCCCTTGCGAGTAGCTAGGCGCTGGCTTTCAGTTTAAACCCCTTGACTCCTGTTTAGCTTGAGCCCTTAACAATCATGGATCATATGGGCCATCCACCATATCGATGGAGCTTTAACACGACCCAAGGGGGATTGTACACACTGAAAGAAGTTGTGGGGTTATAAGAATTTCTACTCATGAACCCTGTACACATCTAGAACTCTCAGGTCTATTGCTGTGGTACTGCGTCGTGACTAGCGCAAACAAGATTTTTCTTGTTCAGGGCCTTAGTAGTGTTTAGAAGCGACATGAATAAAATTCCTACAGATTCCAGCAGATCTTTTTCTTAGAGGCTACAAGTGCAGCTGATTAGTCGCAGAATTACAGATCATTGTTATATCCAGTTTCTGCTTTATAGGTACGGCTGGGTCAGTGACCCGCTCGCGAAGGGGGCACCTCACGAAGTCTATGAGGACATGAACTATGATGACCTGATACCATTGGAAACTGACGGTAGGAAGCCTTGTGGAGATCTTAACAGGCAACGCATAGTGGTCGGACATAACGTGTCCTTCGACAGAGCTAAGATAAAAGAACAGTACTGGTTGAATAGAACAGGTAAGTGTTTATTTTTTCAATAGTATTCGTTTTGGAGAAGCCTTTGTGGCTGTCGGTTGTCGTAGACTGATGTAAACAAAAGTAGGCTTTCTTGCAATTTAAGCTCATTAATACTACACACTAATTATAATCCTTTTAGTAGGTCACTTGTGGCTAGCACAACTACTTTCGCTTTAAAAGTATAATATGTGGGACACACATATTGCAAACCTATTAATACAATATTGTTAAACACATTATTATTACGTTATAATTATACTACACTTAAATACATTATTATGTGTATCACAGCATTGAATTTGATAGTATTTGATTAATTTTGGTCAATTGATTTGTTATTTTATCTATTTGCCTACTCACGTTTTTTCCTATTCCCATAGGTGTGCGTTTCATGGACACTATGTCGATGCACACTTGCGTCAGCGGCGTCACAAGCTACCAGCGGACGGTGCTCAAAGCTAAGAACAAGGAACCGAACCCTTCGGATGACGACTGGATGGAGATCAGTTCCCTCAACAATCTTAGCGAGGTAATTCACGCTAGAAATAAGACTTTAGCAGGTTTTTTGTATGCCCCACGGTGGGCGCCACTAACTACAAAAGGGTTCTGCTATTATAGTTTGAACTCTGTGTGCGACATCCAGTGGGTTCAAAAAAGTTCGCTATCAAAAGGAATACAACCACTAAATTAGACCGGTTCTGAGCTAAGAAGAGCGCTGTCTTGTCCACAATTGTTACAGACTTACTTAAAGACATAGTAGTCGGGTCCCTGTATTAGCCTATATTGTATAAGCCCATATATTAGGTCGGGAAAAAAGTTTTTTTGCATTATAGTATGTATGAACTTGTAATAAGATCTTTTTGGCTATAGTATTTGTATTTGGCTCGTTTTGGTATAATTGAAAGTTAAATTTTAAAGAACATAATTCCAAATTCCAATTTTATTAGAGAGAGAAAGATTTTATTACTAGTTTATAATACTGTAATGCCAAAAGACTTTTTCCCCGACCTATTATATTTACAGTATGAGTAATGAATTCAGGTATTTCCTTAAAACGTGTTAAAGGCATCGCCACACAACAGCTAGAAATGCTCACCCATTTTATCTATCTATAACAGGTCCACAACCTATACTGCGGTTCACTTATCGACAAGCAAACACGAGATATATTCGTGGAAGGCACCATGGAAGACGTGCACGATAACTTCGACGTGTTGATGCAGTACTGTGCGAACGACGTGGTGGCCACTCACGATATTCTGAGGGAACTGTTACCGCTGTTCCTGCAGAGGTTCCCCCACCCCGTCACTCTGGCTGGCATGTTAGAGTTAGGTAAGTACAGCGTTAAATTTTCTACGCTTCTAGTTAGCATTTGAGGGGTTCTGCCGGGGTTGCAAGATGTTCGTGAGAGTTATCGCGGCCCCGGCACCCAAAGGGCTCCAGAAGGACGACGCGATAAAGTTTTGTCTCACAACGCTTTTGAAAGAGAAACGAGCAACAAACATTCTTTTTAAGCTAAATTCTAAGAAAAAGGTGTTAATACAATAGTCCGTACAATATTAATGTTTACAATACATCCTACTTATGTTATAAATACAAAAGTTTTTAAGGATGGGTGGCTGTTTTGTTACAAACATGCATCCATCCACACACTCACAAACTTTCGCAATTATAATATTAGTAGGATATTACATCTGTATGTAGTTGTTTCATTATAGGGTGATGCAACAAAGACTGTATAGAATCACATATATTTTTATTAATATACATAAACATTCAGTTATTATAAGTACACTTAATAATTAATTGTAAGATATAACACTAACAGTCAAATAGGAATATCAGAGTTTTAATTATAATTTTTTAAATCGAGTAAATTTATTAATTGAAACAACATTGATTTGAATTCACACGTCTTAAAACCTATTTGGAAAATACAGAATATAAAAATAAAAATTAAGAACTATTTACAAATAAATAAACAATTTAATAGGTAAATAATTAGAAAATTATAACAACCATTGAGTACATTGATATATGTTTTTAAACATTAATATAGCTATAGTAGCATAGTTCAGTCAAGATTTTTAAGGAGAAGAACAGCCAAAAGTCTCCTTATATTATAATTATTAATACTATTCTAAACATCAATATAATTTAATACAATATTATATTACCAGACAAATAAATTATTCGAAAAATGGAAAGGAGGGACAATTTATGCTGTTGGCGAAATGGTAAGATCGAGAAAACACCTAACAAATAATATCGGTACTAATTAAGACAGTATGAGGTAAAGTGGACAGATATTTTGTGGAATGATATCTCCTAAATAACTAATATGATTCCAAAGTCTTATCTATCACATAGCTAGTTTATAGTTGAAGATAGGTAGGTACATTTATCGAAAGTAAATGTCCTTGTAAGCAAATTCGTAGCCAGAACCTAGCTCACAATTAAATAAACCAACTTATGTTGGTTAGTGAATAGAAAACTAATTTAACAAAGGTTCAATACTTATATTGTGTACATTTTCTTCGATCTTCGTTTTAAATTTTAAATTGCGATAGTATTCGTGGTACTGAGCAGGAATGTAATTCCTTTCACAGAGCTTCCCAAGATCTCTATATTTCTCAGCAGAAATTAAAAATGGCTCTTTATAAGCTCTATCCAACACTTTTGGAAGAATAAAAGGTTGTAGTAGCTCATTAAAATCGGCGACTAAACTGTCTGGTTTATTTAAAAAGTCGATAAATATCACTTCTTCGGCATATAATTTATATCCTAGTTTCATATAACTGCAGTCTTTTATTATCCTCACATGATTTATATCATCCCATTTTATTTTTACGCCATCAAAATCGAAGTCAACGTTTGGCAGGCTAGAGAAAAAGCTCTTGAAATCCAAAATTGTATTTTGGTCCAACATAGTAATTGTGTAAGGACTTAATGGAGATGCTTTCTTGAGTAGAGAAGCCCATTCTCCAGGGACATATATATCCTCTACTTTCTTAGCCTTTTCTATCCTCAATTTCATGCTATCTTCAGGCATTTGAGTGTGGCCAGTCTCAAAAAAGATATGACTAATATCTATTTTGTATTTATGAGCAGCATAGTAATACATTGTGAAAATCGCTGGACTTCGATCTGGATTACCGCAATTGTCCGAAAAAAATACAAATTCCTTGGCACCTTGACTAACTTTTAATTCAATGAAGGAATACACGGCGCTGCATATTTCGTTAAGACCCTTTTTTCCGACAGTCTCATCCCAAATGTAGCAATAGCCTTGTCTCTTTCCGAAATCGTAGATGGTAAAGTTGTAAGCGGCTAATTTTCTCTTGTAGTAAAATACGGATTTGTCGCACATTGGAGTAATCAGATCTCTTTGGAAGTTGTATGTGGCGACGACGTAATATTTATTAACTTTCCCAGTAGCCTTGCAGTCTCGTTTAAGTTGGCGCGATGTATACTCGGAAGCCAAATGGAAACTGTACTGTTCGGCTTTAGCAAGCTTTCCTTCATCAGAAGAGTGTTTATAACTAGAGCAAATTGAGCAAGAATGTGTCTTGGGTGTGAGGAAACGTAATTTATATTCACTAACAATAACCCAACGATATTGAGTAGAGCTGGCTCGGAGTTCACTAGAGTATTTGTTATTTCGAAACCAGTCGCAGTAAAGCTTGTACAGTCTTTTATACGACAAATGTTGTTCAAAGTATTTCTTGAGCGATTTTGTCGATATATATTTAGATTCTGCAAAATGTATATCCAGCACGTGTTTTCGCACTAACTTTTTCATTTCTTCAGGTATGTAATTTCCGGACGTTCTATGTTTATGTTTATGCACCATAACGTCACTTTCGGCTTCTTCTTTCTTCTTGATCGTCGTTTTAAGCAAAGAGTCTGATATAATTAAAGTATTCACGAACATCATTTTGCAGACGGGTATTATTCTCTCGTTCAATGAGAAATAATAACAATAACTCCACTTCCGCCTGGAACTTTCCGACTTCCCTCTGGGTCGCTTTTTCTCTAGACGTTCAATGTTCTTACTTAAATACTGGAGTTGCAGTTTGTGGTCTCCTAGCGCCCAGAATTCCGTGAAAAGTTGGTTTCGATCTTTTTCAGTCAAAGATTCCCAGCATCTTTTAGCGCAAGTTTCTTTGCAGGGAGGTTTTAGTTTTTTTGCTTGCCGAACGTTACCGGCTCTGTTGATAAACTCCTGTCCTAGATTTTTCTTTATCCTTTCGGCATTTATCTTACAGTATTCTGGATTAAGTGAACGTTTAACTTTCTTCTTCTTAGGCTTGCTGATTTCAGTAGTACTTGATGTAGACGGTGGTTCATTGCGAACATCGCTGTGTTCGGTGGGAGGTGGTTCATTGCTATCATTGTAATCGCTGTCGTCGTATCGCGTTATGTCCTCGTAGTCCATAGGTTTATGAGCAGCTTCTTTACGAGTTCCATCTAAATCTAGAACGAACACTTCTTCTTCATTATTATTACCGGAGTAGAATATATCCAGCATGCTGTCAATACAATGATTACGTCCGTCTGGATCATCATAGTCTAAGCGAGAATTTTCCATTTTGTGTAATTTATCAAGATGTTTATAGAAATTACAAGAGTAGCCTGAATTCTGCTTGTAAACTTAAAAGTTTACTTTAGCAGTTCACGACGGAGCATCTATTTTATCATTATTATTAATTAATTCGTTAAATGGAGGCTCAAATGTGTTATTACAGCCGAACTGCAGTCTTACACCATTTAGTTTTATTATTTCACTGTCGTCGTTGTTCAAACGCGATAATCTGCCATATGTGCCATCTGAAATAGATAAATTAGCTTATTAGAGTACATTAAAATTAAATTATTTTGAAATGAAAGTCAGCGGCGAGTATAATGAAAAAACTTCTCTAAATTAAGGAACAACGTATCAACTCTATTGTAATAACAACTTCTGAAATTGTATTTAAGAATTAGAACACAAATATATCACCTGTTAAACATTTTCAGCCAAAACTTAAACCTGATTTAAAATATAACCTAACTGTAAGCACAGAGAGCGGAACACTAACCTACTGCCCCAACAAGTTACCCCTGAAAATAAAATCGATAATTTCGCCAACCCTTGATCGCACACAAACGATTTGCTCTCAAAAATGAATCGTCCTAATAAAGATATAGAAATTTACACTATGCTAGCACACTAATATACGTACCCATGCCAAACCACGTCCAATTACAATTTCAAATCCAGAATTTGTACAGTCTTAAATACCGGAGCGAGTCCCACCTGACAGTGACGTAGACATTTTTACGTTTCAAGTCGATAATTGCGTTTCGTTTCCTTTACTTGTTGCTTCCCCTTGCCATATGATTTGGAAGGGGAGATGCTTCGTAGATACACGTAATGATTTACTTTAATGGTACTTTTCTCTGTTCCTTCCTTGTTTCGCGAGGCGTTCGATCGTAGCGTTTGTCGTTTAAAAGCAGTTTTATATTTTTATGACGGTCGTGTTGTTCTACGTTTAATGGGCAAGAATTGATCGTTAGATGTTTAAAAATTGTTTTTTTTTTATTATTTAATGTTTGTGTTATAAGGTTGTTAAGTTTCAAAATTAAGCTTAAAACTAATGGTATGTTTTTGAAACAACGATTTATGTAGTTCGATATGAAACTCAAATGTTAAGAGCATAAATCAATTTAGTAGCAATAAATGTGTTTTTATTAATTATTTGGAATTTTTCCTAAAAAATCCTGTAGCTCTAATTGTAAAAAAAACAAACTGCATCCAAATCGGTTCACTTGTTTAATATTACCCTTCCCTACATACGCACAAACATAACAGTCAACCTTATAACATCCTGTATTCAAGTTCTAACTTTTACAAGTTACAAGGTTTTTTTTTGTATTTCCTTGATTTTCCTGGACATAACGTTATTTATGGTAGTTTGCTACCTAATAAATTCATAATATTGTTTTCAGGATCAGCATACTTACCAGTAAACTCCAACTGGTTACAATACATAGATTCAGCTGAAACAGTCTTCGAAGATCTGAAGTTAGAATCTCGGCAGTTATTGTCGCTGAAAGCTGATGAGGCTTGCCGCATGATGACTGACGAGTCTTACAAGAAAGACCTCTGGATGTGGGACCAAGACTGGTCAGTCCAAACGCTTAAGTTAAAGAAACAAACCACTAAAAAGAAAAAAGAAGAAATCAATACACCAGTAACTGAAAAACTTAATGCAAAGGAAACAGAAACGGGCAGTGAAGTGAAAAAAGTAACCTTTGGTGATCTTATAACGGCTGCCAATGAAAAGCATGAAGTATTGAATGAAGACTACCTCAAAGATTTAAACAATAGTCCTAATAGCATAACGAAAGATTTCGAAGATTTAGATAAATCCTTTGCCCACTTGTTCGCATTTGGCGATCAGTTGCCGGTGAAAAAACCGTTTTTGGCCGGATACCCGGCGTGGTATAGGAAACTTTGTACAAAGCCAGGCAAAGATGAAGACTGGATGCCCGGAGCTAATAATATTACTACAAGTATGCAAGTAAGTCAATATATCTTTCACATACATTTAAACTTTTTTTTCAAAGCACTCTTGGTCTCTCTCTCAGTTTTACGTTATTTAGCGATATGTTTTATTTTAACTGCTTCATCCCTTTTTTACTTTGCTCACCGTTTTTCATTTGGTCAGAGAAAGTCAAGAGAACTTTGTACGTACGTAGCGTAAAGATCAACGTAAAAACCACTAAATGATCCAGTAAATCTCACATCAAGAACTGATAAATTACTTCTATTTTAAAGTCTGTAAAACTCGCACATTTTTTGGTACTTAGCGTTTCAATAAATGTTTTCTTTTACAGATTACACCCAAACTCCTCCGCCTATCTTGGGAAGGGTACCCCCTCCATCACATAAAGGGTGAAGGCTGGGGATTCCTGGTCCCCTTCAGCCATCACCACGCGGATGATGCGGAGGAACCACTAGTTCCCTTAAAACAGCTGTTGGAGGCTTGCCCCTTAACATTTTGTAAGGAAAGCGAGTACCAACCCGATGTATATGCCCTGCCGAAGACTGTTGAGGTAACGATACGAATTTAAATTATCAAATAAAAGAGATCCTTTGTATCAATAAAAAGAAAATAGAACATTTTTCATATATTTTTGGCGCCCAACATGGGGCATAATTATAATGTGAAGTGTGAAGTTTGCAAAATTCACAAAACTGTATTAGCTACATTAGCTTTAGTTCAAAAGTTAGTTATTTTTAGTTTATTATTTCAAAGTAATGTTTATACAATATTTAATTATTTTGTCCTATATCCCAGTTGTGTGTCGTCAACAGAATTTGTGCTTTAAGCTATTTTAATTAGTCTTATTTACCAGGAAGATTTCGGTAGACGTGCTTACTACGCTAGAAAGAAAGTCGACGAGCAAGCGGCCGCCAACCAGTACCACGGGCTTGGAGTGTGGAGCGGTATTCAGATTCAAGGTAGGGTAGAACAAAATTAATTTTAACGCTATAAAGAAAATTTTGAAGGAAATTCAAGTAAATTTAATTTATATCCACATCTAACTTGTGAAATTAATAACTTATAAAGTATAATACTGATTTAAATGTTCCTTAACACAATATTAACTGCACGGATAGCCGCGCAGTATAAGTCAGCACGCCAATTACCACTGTAGGACAAGAATTTGTGCGATCTACAAAGGCTTGTTCTGAATCTGGGTGTATTTGTGCATGCGAATTGAATGTCTGTGAAGCACCTGGCGATATAAGGATTAAAATCCTTAGTGTGAGTCGTTTTTTAGAAAATACAAAAAGTATATGACTTTCTATCGCAGTGTTAATGCACTCGTTAACGTTTAGTATGCAAATCTTTTTACACCAAGGGTAAGCTAAAATTACTGAAAAATAATTTCAGGTTGTTGCCATTTTCTTCGACTACCGCATAAAGACGGACCTAAGTATAAAGTGGGTAATCCCTTAGCTAAAGACTTTTTGGACATGTTCAGTCAAAACGTGCTCACCGCTCAAGGCAATGAGGCTGAAAAAGTAAGTGTATTCATTGTTTACATAATATTATATTCAGTTTTATTAATTTTTTCCTTACCCCCGGTTTCTGGAAGGCTGATCAATTGATCTGTTGACAAATCAACTGATTACGACTGTGATTGGTTGCGGGCATGCTAGTTACTAAATATATATATTTTGTATGATACTTAAATGATATAACGGATTACTCACGAGTAGATTTAGTCGAACAGTTCGACTCGCGACCCCGCCGCTACGTCAGCTCATGATTAAGAACAATAAGGACTCTGGTTGGGTTCAAAACTAGTTGGGCTAACCCAATAATACGCGTGAGTAAACCGTTATATCATTTAAAGCCGCATCCAGACATCGCGAGGCATGCGCCGCGAATGGTTCGTGTCGCATGCCTCGCGCTGTGTGGAGGTGTATGCTCACAGTGAGCATTCGCGTCATACGATCGTTGCGAACGCCGCCTCAGTTCGAGCCGTGTGGACGGACAGGTGTTGTTTTCGGTGAACGCTTTATGAAAATGCCTTGCCAGAGCGAACGCCGTGCGTGGTATTTTGCGTGCTCAGCCTGAGCACTGTCGTTCGGGACGCACGCATAAATGTACTGTCGTATGCCACAAGTTGAGACATGCGGGCCCATTCGTGACGAACCATTCGCGGCGGATGCCTCACGATGTCTGGACGCGGCTCTAGTATGAATCATCCTTACGAAAGTTATAATAAAAATATTTTGTTCTATACTGTAGGTGCTAACATTCGGGCGCATGATGTCGTACTGGCGCAACAACCGGGAGCGCATCGTGAGCCAGCAGGTGGTGTGGCTGCCGGCCGAGCTGCTGCCGCCGGCTCTGCGCGGCTCGCTGCGACAGTACGGCGCGATCATACCGCAGGTCGTGGTCTGCGGGACGCTCACCAGGCGGTAAGCACTGTATACTGTAGGTGCTAACATTCGGGCGCATGATGTCGTACTGGCGCAACAACCGGGAGCGCATCGTGAGCCAGCAGGTGGTGTGGCTGCCGGCCGAGCTGCTGCCGCCGGCTCTGCGCGGCTCGCTGCGACAGTACGGCGCGATCATACCGCAGGTCGTGGTCTGCGGGACGCTCACCAGGCGGTAAGCACTGTATACTGTAGGTGCTAACATTCGGGCGCATGATGTCGTACTGGCGCAACAACCGGGAGCGCATCGTGAGCCAGCAGGTGGTGTGGCTGCCGGCCGAGCTGCTGCCGCCGGCTCTGCGCGGCTCGCTGCGACAGTACGGCGCGATCATACCGCAGGTCGTGGTCTGCGGGACGCTCACCAGGCGGTAAGCACTGTATACTGTAGGTGCTAACATTCGGGCGCATGATGTCGTACTGGCGCAACAACCGGGAGCGCATCGTGAGCCAGCAGGTGGTGTGGCTGCCGGCCGAGCTGCTGCCGCCGGCTCTGCGCGGCTCGCTGCGACAGTACGGCGCGATCATACCGCAGGTCGTGGTCTGCGGGACGCTCACCAGGCGGTAAGCACTGTATACTGTAGGTGCTAACATTCGGGCGCATGATGTCGTACTGGCGCAACAACCGGGAGCGCATCGTGAGCCAGCAGGTGGTGTGGCTGCCGGCCGAGCTGCTGCCGCCGGCTCTGCGCGGGCTCGCTGCGACAGTACGGCGCGATCATACCGCAGGTCGTGGTCTGCGGGACGCTCACCAGGCGGTAAGCACTGTATACTGTAGGTGCTAACATTCCCTCGACCGTTGTAAGGTTGGGCCTGCAGATGGCAGGGAGGGCACCCTGTCATCCGATCAGCTAACAGGCCAGGAGGAGACGGCCGCGTCGTCCTGCGCGGCCGTCCTTACGAGGAGTGAGGGGTGGGCTCTTTACACCTACCCCTCGAGAAGAAGTCCTATCGGACAGAAGCCAGCCAGGGTCACGCAGAGCATGCGCGAGCGATCCCATGACGCTGGGTTAGCTAGTAGAAGGGGTCCGGGGTGTATTTAGTTGGTGGGAGTCCGATATACCCCCACGCCGTGCCCTCGTCGTGGGTTGAAGTCTTTAGCGTTACACCGCGAAAAAAAAACGACATTTTATTTCCACGTACAGTAAACAATAGTATATATATCCAGTGCCAGCGAACCAACTTGGATGACAGCGAGCAACGCTCACGCTGAGCGCGTGGGCTCCGAGCTGCGGGCGATGGTGCAAGCGCCGCCGGGACACAAGTTCGTAGGGGCTGATGTTGACTCACAGGTAACGGACACATCACATACTCAATACTTTACTCACTGCCAAGCAAATTAATTACATATCTAAAACATCAACGCAAAAAAAAGGGGAGCTTAGGCTATACGAGTGTATCACAGCTGCGAGATGATTAGTCTCTTACCATTTACAAACTTGATAGATTTTAAACGAGTTAAACTACACGCCAAGATAATAGTCACAGGTTCAAAACCGTCTGAAATTATATTTGTCCTATTTATTAAGCTATTACATAACTTTTATCGCGGGCCTTGTGCGTGGAGACAGAATCCAGAAATTCCGTAACGAAAATAACCTAACACCCCACTCCGACTGGCACAGCGGTGACACTTTTGAGTTTTGCCATCTATCGATGAATAGCAGAACTTTTAAGGACCTTTTAATATACCACGTTTTAGTTCAGTAATTCGCCTCTAGATGGCATTCTCCGCCGCGACAGTCTCCGAGTGTCACACGTTTTTTTGCATTTAGTTACAAATATTTTCACTTTTTTATATGTTATAGGAGCTATGGATAGCGGCATTACTAGGTGACAGTACACTGGGCATATGCGGCGGCAGTGCGTTCGGCTGGGCCGTGCTGGCCGGCGACAAGAGCCGCAAGACCGACCTGCACTCGCTGACCGCGACCGCCGCCGCTATATCCCGGGACCACGCTAAAGTTATCAACTATGCCAGGATATATGGTAAGCAATGTTACAGAAGCTATTTGATGTTAACGCCATCTAGTGGTTTAATGTTCATTGTTCACTAGCGTAGTGTTTTTGCCGGTAGATGGCGTTAACAATAATTATTGTATTTTACTATTTTGCTGCTAGTAGTTTACTAGTTTTCAAACTAAAAAGCAATTGAATTGAGAACCACCTCGTTTTTGAAGTCGGTTAAAGCCACATTTGTTGCCAATGTTATTATTTCATTTCTATTAATATAGATTTAGATACCACCGAATTTAACTACATAACTACGACTGAATCACAGATTTTAATCTTCAAAAACTTTTTCTTATTATACAGGTGCTGGCCAGAACTTTGCGGAGCGACTGTTGAAGCAGTTCAACCCGACCATGACGGTGTCTGAGGCGAAGAGCAAGGCCGCCAAGATGTTCTCCACGACGAAGGGAAGGCGCGTGTACCGCCTCAAGCCGCAATACATGGAGGGGTTCATGGAAGAGGATGTGCACGATCAGGTAATAATAATAATAAACCAGATTATATACGTCCCACTGCTGGGCACAGGCCTCTTCCGCTATAGGGAGGGTTTGAGCATTGATCACTACGCTAGCTCACTGCCGATTTCAGATTCCAATATTTGGAATTTTTGGAATTTAGGTTTCCTCACGATTTTTTTACTTTACCGTTTGTCAGTAGTGTCTTAGAATAATTAAGAAAGTACATATAACTTTGAAAAAGTCACATTGGTACTTGCCTGTGCTGGGGATCGTACTTGCAACTCGTGCATACAGATCCACACATAGAACCACAAGGCCACCACGACATATCAGGTACCTTATCGTTAACGCTAGAGTTGCGCAGATAACGCGCGAGTGATCTTGTGACGCTGGCTTAGGCAGTAATATGGGCCCGGGGTGTTTTTAGTCGGTGGAAGACCGACATTTATTTATTATCCACGTGGGTTTAAGTCATTAGCTTATCACCCTAGAAATCTAAAAAAATATACGTTAGAGCCTTAGAGCTTCTGCCTTTCGCCTCTTCCACTTTGACAAGCCACTTAATGACCCCCCTTCCACCCTTCGTAACTTAAATACGATTTATCTGAAAAGTTTTTCTATACGTGGAAAAAAACGGGTATCCTTATTTTTTATACCTGCCAAACAGATCCATAGACCTTACAGTCAACGTCCCCATAATGACGATGTACGAGACATTTTATTCAGTTGTATTACTATAACATATGTTGCAGGTAGTGGAAATGACGGCGTACCAAGCGATGCGGCTCGCTAAGCTCAGCGGCAAGCGCGTGGAGGACATGTTCCACAGGCCCAAGTGGGTTGGCGGGACAGAGTCGGACATGTTCAATAAGCTGGAAGAAATTGCCGGTAACTACATACTTATTGGTTTATTATCTTATTAGAACTAGCGGAGCTTGTACACATATTATGGTCCGTAAATGAGTAACCATCGATATCATCACGATTTCACGAGTTTCTCCGTATTTCAAAAGACGCATTAAACTGTCGGTCATTCGTCATATATTACAGTATTCAGAAACTAGACAGTCTGAGAACCAGTCTTGACAAGGAATACGGTGTTGCCCGAGTAACTGGGTTTAGGTCAGATAGTCAGTTAGTCTACAAGCCGACACCAACGTGGTCGGAAAAGTATCTCTATTTTTTCTTTTATTTTTTAGACAACGAATCCCGCACTAAAGAATTAAGGCCTGGTCTAATTATGTTGTTTTTTTCATTCTTCGGTAGTCTATGTCTGTCTTTCGCTATGTCTGTCGAAAGGCGACAGATAGGTGGGCCAAAATAACATCCGAATGGATACCCCAAGACCACAGGAGACCACGTGGAAGGCCCAGGCGGAGATGGTGTGTTGACCTTGACAGTCACATGAAGGAATGGACTACACTTGCCCTTAACAGAGAGGAATGGAAAGATGGAAGGGATACTTTTACCCAGCAGTACGACAATATAGGCTTATAATAATAATATTTTTTCCGCTAGACTCGGAGGGCCCTGCGACAGCGTTCCTGTCCGGGCGCCTGTCCCGCGCGCTCGAGCACGCGGCGGGGCGCTGGGGAGGCACGCGCCTCAACTGGGCCGTGCAGAGCGCAGCCGCCGACTTCCTGCATCTCATGCTCGTCAGCATGGCCGAACTAGCGCCGAAAGCCAGGTCACAACTATTCTACTACATTTCGATTCAATTCATCATCATCATTTTATCTTCCTGCCCGTATCCCATTTTACTTGGGCTCGGCGCAACACGTTTTTTTCTTCCATTCTCCCCTATTTGTCACATTATCATTTACTCCTTTTTCATTCAGGCCAAAGAAAAGATGGATGGATTGTATAAGGCATACAATCCATCCATCTTTTCTTTGGCCTTCCCCTTCCTCTCCATCCATCTACATTCATACTCATCGCTCTCTTAGTAACATAAGACTCAATCAAATCAATCATATAAATAAATAAATATAAATATTCCACGACTTTAATACAACGCCATCTGGTCTCAAACTAAGCAGAGCTTGTATTTTGAGTACTAGACAACTGATAAACATGCTTGTATACTTCTAAATACATACATATAATAGATAAATTTCACCCAGACACAGAACAAATGATCGTGCTCATCACACAAACATTTGTTCTGGATGGGAATCGAACCCACGACCTCTGGTATAGCAGTCAGGGCCACTAACCACTATACCAAAAGGCCAGTCGAATATACTTAACTTAGATTTCTTAAGCTAAAAAAGGGTAGGTATTCGATCTATTGGGGCACTTCAACAATAAGACTATGGTTTGATCAAGAGCACGACATTCGGAATTGATAAGAGGAGTGGAGGAAATACAGAGGAGGAGTACAAGAGGCTATTTCGTACGGTGAAGCAAAGTGAAACGTGTACGTCGTGTACGTGTCGAGGGTAACTGAAGACCAAAAAAAACTGAGTATTCATACTCATTATAATGATTTCTCATTCGTACGCGATTATCACACCTGCAAAAGGTACTTAACGCATCAGATACATTACAAAGACTAGTTCACATTACAAACAGTATAAAAAAAGAGTTATTTTTAATAGGTAGAAATCATTTTTTTCAGGTTTTGCCTCAGTTTTCACGACGAAGTCAGGTACATGGTGGCAGATGAACACAAATACGAGACCGCGTTGGCGCTGCAAATTACAAACTTGCTCACGCGAGCTTTCTGTTCGCAAAGGTAAGAAATTAATTAAAACTGAATGCTACCGTGATATATTAAGTAGCATAGTTAACAATAAAAATTGGATGAACATAATAATATAATATATGGGATGGTTTTTTTTTCAACTTTGTTTTACTTTGTTCAAAATATTGCATTTGATTCTATGTATCTGAGTATCTCGGATAATGTTCATACTCTTTCATTTCTGACTGCTTACATACAAAAAAAAAAACGAATATAAAAGAATATTGAGACACACATAATGCACATTTAATTGTCTTTGTCCCAGCGACTATTTTGACGAATTGTTTTATTACAACAAGGGTTGTATCGCCCTATCTTTATTCTAATAAGTTAATGCATATTTCAGAGTTGGAATAAACGACCTTCCATTATCAGTAGCGTTTTTCACAGCGGTAGAAGTTGATCAGGTGTTAAGAAAAGAGTCTAACTTGAGTTGTACGACGCCATCGAACCCCCACGGTCTGGAGAAGGGCTACGGAGTACCCGACGGAGAGTCCCTCAACATATTTGAAGTATTAGAAAAGTGTAAAATTTATAATAAAATACCTGACAAATAATAGGTGTTTTTTATTCATATATTTTTTTTCTACAGAACAAGTAATAATGAAATTGTGAGATTGTGTTTAAAGTTTTTGTTAAATATAGATTTTTTTGCACTTTTATGGTGGTAAATGGTGCCTGGATTTTTCCTATCACAATGTATTACTGAAAACTGTATACATATCTTTCTGAGATTAGCGTAGTCAAACATACTGACTAACAGATAATATGGAAAAGCATTGTTTTAGGATCTCTTGGATGTATAAAAGCCATATTTTTAAATATATCTACTATGTACAGACAGCGATCAGTTACAGTTTTATTGCATGTATAGATAAGATAGTTGCAATTTTAGTACGCTATAACCTATAACGCAGTTAGGTATGTCCTTTACGTGAAATGAAACGCAATAAACGTCAGTGCCTTAACCTAAGCGCGAATGTCAACGTGTAGTCAACAAAAATCAACAAAATAAATCTTTGAAAAGTTATAATCAGACTATTATTAATGTTAATATAATAACAAACATGTCGAAAGTTACGAAAAGGAAACATGTAATGAACGAAGCATTGTGGGACGACTATGAGCTGCCGAAAGAAAATCAAAGTATCGTAAAAGTTGTAAAAAGCAAAGGAAATAACTTACATGAGGTGATAAGATAATATTCTATTATGTTTTGTATATTGTTATACAGTCTTCACTTAAGTAATTATTATTACAACATGTTCTTTCAGATTTCTACTCCGACCGGCGAAGAATACTTAGTTTCGATGCCTACAAAATTTAGAAAAAACATTTGGGTAAAAAGGGGCGACTACATTCTCGTTGAACCAATACCCGAGGGAGATAAAGTGAAAGCTGAAATAGTGAAAATAATGAATAAAGACTCTATTAAATATTATAAAGAGAACAATTTGTGGCCTAAAGAGTATGAGGACAGTAAAAAAGATACAAGTGAGGATGACGATTTATTTGTGAACACTAATAGGAAACCTGTGTTAACGTACGAAAGTGATTCTGATGATAGTGATACAAATAGTGACAGTAGTGAAGAGAATGATCAAAATAAATAACTAACATTTACCACTTTGTTTTTATATACAAACGTTTTTTGTAAAACTATGTGCTTGTAATGGTTAAGTTTTCTTTGTCTCTATACTGTTTTTCTTCTACCATGGTCTGTGAGACTTCTGTAATTATGAGATGACCATGAGATGAGGAGCATTCATGATTTGTATTTCTGGCAGATATAGTTTTAAAAATAAATCTTCATGCATTAACATTTCTGTGTTCATGGTAACTTACATTACTACAATGGTTTGTATTAAATCTTTCACACCAAGCTAAAACAGAATGTCTGTATTTAGTTTTCATCTTGGATTTTTTGTCAAGCCATAATAATACAGGAGGCCGTTGTTATGAAATGGTACACAATGGACTAGAAGAAAAAAAACCTATTTATTATGAAATTATTAAAATATATTATTGGATTTATACTAAGTATAGTTAAAAATGTACAAAATGTACCTTAAAACACTTTCATTCATTCCTCCATTCTAGATTCATCTTAGCCTGAATTACTCTAGATTAAATAATAAAACAACAATTAACTTTGAGATTTATTATTAACTTGAATCAACAACTAAATAGAAAACTATGAAAAAACATGATTAACACATATCACAGAATGTATAACACTTGTTAAATTTATAATATTGCAGCTGTTACACAGATAACTATTAACTTTTGAATAAAGACTGTTATAAAATAAATTTTGTTCCTTAATTAATACTTTTTGTTGAGTTCTCTGGCCAAATACTCAATTGTAAACCATGAACCATAAAAGCTCATCATTTAGTATCCCTAATTTAGGCATAATAAATAGTCTGATGCTTTTTTTTACATAGAAAATGAAACTGGCCTACCACAAACTTAAAAAAAAAGACCTAGATAAATAGAGACAGTCCTTTTTTCAATAAATCAATTTCAAGGTTTAGTTTACAAATACTATTTTGTAGATCATTGTAAAAGGAATAAACACATGCAATTATAGCTATAACTTCAATTCCATTGAGACCATTTTAGATTTTCCCGATACAATAATCTAACTTGATACATGCAAAACTATAAATGCATTGACTTCTCTAGGAATGACAACAATGCTAGGAGTATTACTTTCCATTCAAGTGGAGAAGAACATCTTTAATTAAATATTTCTTATTTTATATCAGTATCAATGTCATCAGCCATAATGTACTCGTAAATCCTTTTGATCAGTTCCACAGACTTCACTTTGGCCCAACCCTCGGTCTTAGTTATCAACTTTGCTTGCCCATCTTTAATGAACTCCAGAGTCAGTTGTTTGAGGGCATTCGCTGAGTGAAGGTCTGCCAGCTGCAATGTTTCTATAGCATTTTCAACTGTAAGCTTCTTATGCAAGGCTTCTTCACAGAGACTCTTCAATCTACTGAGCTGGTAGTAATCTGCCGCCGCAAGCAACTTCTCAGGTATCTCATCAACTCTTGGAGCTTTATCACTGTAAATAAAGGTTAGCACCTCCCTCAAGACATCAGACTCCAAGGGGGACTCCAACACATTTGTAAAGCATTCAGTAGTGTTGTGCTCAAAGTGAGCTTTCAAGACAGCACTCCTGCTTGCAAGAACTGCCTTATGAACTTTATATTCAATTTGCTCAACTGATTTTATAGTCACATCAGAGAACAAGCCATTGTTTAATAGGTTTTCAAAATCATTGCTCAACTGAGCCTCGGGAATGTTAGAGCGATCGACTTTAATGTCATTGGATACCATAAATTGAAACTTTAATCGGAGGCTCCCATCATTTAGCAGAAATACGTCCCTGCCGTCGTAGCTGGCTATATCTCGCTTAAATAACGTCGCTAAATACTGCCATTTGTTCGCCTGCACGGTGTGGTATTCCTTTATAACAATAGAGCGTTCTTCAAATCGTTTTAAACATATTGTTAAAATAGATTTCAAAAACACGGGGGTAGGAGACAAATAATAAATTTCAATAATATCGTTGTCTCTACCTAAAAATTGCATTTTCAACTGGAAGCGAGAATCCGAAGTTTCAGATGTTGAATCTTTAGATTTCTCCGTACGAAATTCGCGGGCATGTTTATTTTCCAAGAGAATAATAAAATTAGGTACAGTCCATATTATTGTGTTTATCTTCGTCTGCCCTTCCGTACGAGTTGTGTAGTTTATACTGGACATGTTTTCGTCAATACGAAGTCAAACACTGAGTAAATTATTCACTTTGAAACTCAGATCTATTAAGACACGAAACTAACCGATTGAAATTTATTGAAATCTTAAAACGATGCCGCCAGCAGCTCACGTTGATGGATGTTTGATTGTCAGATTACTTCTACTATTTTTACTTTACCCAACCAATCGGAAAAGACTTAAAGGGAAGATAAATATAAGAATTTATGACAAATCGACTAATTTACAACTTTTTAAGGTAAGTTTATAAGGCTAGTTTTAGCACAATTGTAGCGTAAAATGTTCCACTACCAGATATTAAATCGCAAGAATTTCCATGGATTAAAATCAGTGTCAGGTAAATAGACTAGGTAAATCAAGAACTCAATACCCAACAGTTAACATTGTGAAATATAAGGCATGGGAAATGGCTAAAAAACTATAAGTCAAATGTATCAAGTGAATACCATATAGGTAGCTTCGTAAACGTATCTTAAGTAAATTTTTTGCTCGACTGACGTCGATATTCTCGCTCTTGAGTTTTCTTTCCCATTGTTTTGGATTATCAATTGATTTGACAGTCAATCCGATTTCGCTATCTAATCTACAATGTATGTGTAATCTTAAAATAATCGTATTGATAAAATATCAGTGATTTATCGTAATATAATGAGCGTTTGCTTCATCAAAGCGTAACAGTGAGAGGCGGAGATATTAAAAAATCTTGTTTTTTTCTCGCGACAAATGTTATTTGGTGCTCGATATGGAGGATTATAAGTTTCTATTTAAAGTAGTGTTAGTTGGTAATGCGGGGGTTGGGAAAACTTGTTTGGTGCGACGTTTTACCCAAGGTCTTTTCCCACCTGGCCAAGGTGCTACAATTGGTGTTGATTTCATGATCAAGACTGTGGAAGTGGATGGTGAAAAAGTGAAGGTGAGTTAATTTAGCGCTCGTGCATTTTAGGCATCATTATTGCATCATGTAGGACATCACTGGTTGGAATGTTGTGGAACAATTAATTGTTAATTACATTGTGAATTTACTCAATTCGAGATGTCAATCACTGTCCTTTACAAATACATAACTCAACAATAAGTGGCAGGCATTAGCAGTCGCACCTAATAAAAGTTTTATAGCTTCTAAATTAATTTTATTTATTATTTCGACTAAGATAGTAGTTATAACACATAATCCTAAGTGAATTCCACCTATACAAAAAGTGTAATTAAACATTTTTTATTGTTTATGTATCTAGATTTTAAATACTATATTTACTAAGCAAACAAAAAAAAAATCTATTTGTCAGGGTATAATAATGATTCTGTAATAAAAATATCCATTAAATAAATAAATAAATGTTACAGTTGCAAATATGGGATACAGCAGGCCAGGAGAGGTTCCGGTCTATAACTCAGAGTTACTATAGATCAGCACATGCCCTTATATTGGTGTATGATATATCGTGCCAGCCTACGTTTGACTGTCTACCCGACTGGCTCCGGGAAATTGAGGAGTATGCCAACAATAAGGTTCTTAGGATATTAGTTGGTGAGTAAAACCTCTTTACAGTAAATGAGTTTATTCAGAGGACAACTCCTCTGAATAATGACTCCAGCTGGTCTAAGATGAGACAGTAATTCAAATGACGACTGTGGTATTCATTGCCTATGCAATATGCAATATACTATATTTTTATTCTCAAACTTATACATCCAAGAATATTATAAATTGGAAAGTTATCATCAGTCAAACAAAGTATTCACAATATGAGTTCACATTATTATAGCCGTATTGAAAAAAAATACCACATCAAAGATGTATGTATCATAAAATGCATCTAAATTGTTGAATTATAGTAGGTACTGTATTACCTATTACTACTATTACAATTCAAAAATGTATATGCAATAAGATTTTTATGGTATGTACTTGTATTGCATTATATGCTTTGAATTTCAATTCTCATTTCTATAAACAAAACTGCACATGAAACAAAAAAATCAATTGATGAAAGTGCAATACACAAATTGATATAGTTTATATAACATCATTAAAAGAGAAAGTTGTTTGCCTTGTCTTTGGTGGCCTTGTATATACTGTGGACAATAATTGTGGACATGACCTTATATAGGAAGTTGTGGTGTCAGTGATTCATTTGACCCTAATTCTAGCTCCAACCATTGATCAGTGAATATCATTGAGCTCTATAAAGGTTAAGGACAAATGTTTTAACAGTTGTTTGTCTGTATTTTGATTTAAATATATATTATGATTTTCCACAAATAAAATCGTTTTTGTTTTATTTATTAATTGGATATTGTGTATTCTTTTTAAAATTACTTTTTATGTCAATCGCGGAATAGAACCAAGGCGACGCCTTTACCTTTGATGTTTTTATCTTTTGAATAATGAAAGGAATGGATAATAACTTGAATTGACGCGAAGTATCGATATTCGAATATTGTATTCTTTCATAACATTACCTGTCTGACATTTGTATGTCTGTTACGCTTTCGCGGCTGAACCATTCAACCGAACTTGATAAAATTTGGCACGATATCCGGCAAATACGCTGGGCCGCACGTTAATGATATCAATCTGTTATTTTCCCACGGTTTGGCATAGGCCTTTATCTTAATAAAGATAAAAGCTATTAATCAATGGTATAATAAATAATAATAATGTCCGGACCGATTTCGGCCACGGCGGCTAGTGTTACTATGACACCAGCCAGCTACGCATTGTAGTGCACAAGCGTACGCGCAAAAACAGGTGCACTCTCTATTCCTTTACTCTCATAGACAACAATTCGACATGACCGGAGAGAGATCAGGTACAGGACCCACAATTTTTAAGTGCCTTCCGAAACACGGAAGCTGTGATATTATTTTCTAAACCGCACACAACATTCGAAAAGTCGGTGCGCGCGCCGTGGTGATCAAATTCTCGATCGAGACCTTTGACTTAGCAGTCCCATAGTCTTCCCACTAGGCTATCACATCTTATGGTGTCATTAATCTCTCATTATTATAATTACAGGTAACAAAACAGACAGAGAAGACAGGGAGATCCCGAGGCACATTGGTGAGGACTTCGCGCAGCGCCACGGCATGTACTTCCTAGAGACGTCGGCCAAAGAGGCCGAGAATGTAGAACGATTGTTCATGGAGATCGCCGTCGAACTTATGGAGGTGAGCCTGAGAACTTTTTCATTCATACTCGTTGCTAGGTAACGAAAAATTAGAGCGTGTGAAATAATGTACAGATAGATGTATCTTTGTTTGACCATGTCTATGTTTGTATGTGAGAATGTATACAGTACAAAGTAGTCTTGAAGAGTCTATCTATGAATGGCATAAACTATATTTATTATAAGTACTACAAATAATAGTTTCTCATAGCTATAGTCTACCAATATACTTTGTAGAATGAATCTGTCCAAATTTCTTTGTCAACTACAACAGTTTTAAATTTCACTATAAAAAGAATTAGAATGCATCTATTTCTCTGTAACTTGGATAAACATATATTTTTTATAATTTCAGCAAGCCAAATGCAAGGAGTTGCCTAAATACGACGGCAGCCTGGGACCGATCAACGGCAAAACGACGTCAGTAGGCGACAGCTCGTGTTGCCTGCGCTAGTAAATGTAACGAATTTATTTCTTTGATATTAGTTCACTCAGTGTTGCGGTGTTTTTGAAGCTCTTTACTCTAACCAGTGGTCTTATGGCCAATAACAATTAAAACTTTAAGTTTGTTCTGGCAACTCCAATAATGACATTAAAAGATTATGACGTCATTTACCGTAAGAAGGTATTGTTAAAGTATTATTAATGCAAAGGGAGTTTATTTTCTACTCCGTGTGAAATATATTAATGATCTCAAAATGTTACTCAGATATGGAGACGGTGAAAAAGATGCAATAATTATTGATCAGATTTAAAATATGTTTAATGTCAAGCATGCTTAGCACTTATATTTAAAATGCTTTCTCTTACTCAGTCTCACGTCGCTTATACGAGAGCGAGAAATATAACAAGATTATGTATTTAACATACGAAAAGCAATTTCTTCTTTATTTATCGTGATTTTGGAGATCCTTAAATTGTAGCTGTCAAGTGAATCACACACTTGTTTTCCCAGTAATAAGGTTTAATTTGCAAACGCACGCTAGCCAGAAGATATTATTATTTAGATTTTATTTTTATTAATTGTCTTACATTGGATTGTGTAAGTAAAGAGCCTATAGTAGATTGAATTTTTTCATATTAGTTACCACTGCTTACTATACATAAAGGAATTGAGGTAATGTTAACGAATTACATAATTTAATTTTAGTCGATTTTTTACATTTTTATTTTAAGTTTATTTTCAATTTAAAATTCTTGCCAACGAATCAACGACTGATAAGAATTTTTATAACCAAAATAGTTATTTGTATATTTTGTTTTATATTTTAATTTATTTCAAAAACATCGTATCACAGGAATCATGTATTTAGTAGTACGGAGGTCATTCCACTCGCTTTTAAGTGCTGTGCCGTTAGTAGCAATGTCATGACGTAACATCGTCATTCGGTCATTTATCATTCGTGTCAATTCATAGATGTAGTGTTGGTACCATTATCTTGCATATCAAGTATGAATTGTATTTATAGTGTAAAATTGAGACCAAGCATAGTTTTACTCGTTTCAATGTACATATGTGTAGGTCGACAGCGGAGACAAGTGAAATCTTCGAGAAGTAATGAGTAAATAATTAATTGTTATTAGAGATCGTCTAAACACGCGCACTGATCGCTAATTAATCATTAAATGTAATTGGCTTAGCTTCTGAGTAATTGTATGTTTATGCACTAGTTATGTGATTTTAATAGATACATAATAATCATGGTAATAGTAATTTCGAATCGGAAATAAAATCGAATGATAAATATGTGAAGAATATGATCCTGACAGTTCGTGACTACAGGCAATCAATTACAAAAAGTCGATTTGTTGCGTATGCGTAGTGATGTGAATAAATTTTGTTTAAATAGTCGATTATGAATCGACAGGCATCTTTATATGAATCTAATGTGCATTAAATCGAGTCATATTCATTTTTTATCAGATTTTCGCGTGTTAGGTAGCATGTTGATTAGAAATTCGTGGAACGGGCACGTTGGCTGTAATTATTCTAATTAATATTTATTGCTACAAAAAATGTCAAGATTATTACTCGCCTTCGCTGTTTCACATCAAAAGTCATGACATTGTCTCAATATAATCGAGTTATACAATTTTGCTGTTTGCAATTTCGTTATTAGTAGAATTTAGTGTACGCCCTGGATCGTATGTAAAAAGGTTTTAAATATCTCTTGTTGTTGTAAGGTGTTCAGTTATTTCTATTAACTTAATTTTAATACAACCAGTGTACTAGACTGGCTGGAATGCAATGCATGCTTTTAAATTGTTTTCTAAACATTGGGTAGTCTGACTAAAGATGCAAACATACTTTCGGAAGCCCCTCTATGTGGATTTTAGGAATAACTTGTTGAAACTTATAGATGTAGGTATGTGGACAGGGACCCAGAGTCGTACTTGTCGGATGACTGATGATGATGGTCGCTAAAGTTTAAAATCGTCAAACATAATGTGTTGTCGGAAGTCTGAACTGATCTAAGCTCTTTTGGACGGATTCTATCCAAACGCATAATCAACTGCCAAAAGCAGGTTCCCTGAGAGAGATAGTGTCAACATGACAGTAGACAATATGCTTCAGTGTCTATGAATAGCTTAATAACATAGGCTAGACTAGAATCAACTGCTAGACACTTGCTGACTACGTTTGGTTGAACACCGTCTTATACTGTATGTCCCTATCAACTGCGACTAAAGAAACAAAAGTGGTTTGTTTGCAACTTCAATAGATTACCAGCCAGTTACCAGTGTGCAATAAGTCGGTAAAAAGTTTTTATGCAATTTAATGTTCTTCAGTATTTACTCGGTACTTATGTTTCCATTTATAGTATTACTAAATATACTTGAAGTACAGTTTTAAATCATTTTTACATATTATAGGGGGCGCTTAGACCGCCTCTCGGAATCGTTGTCTAGAACGAATAGGTTAATATTACTGAAATACTATTTTGTAGATGATTGACTAGAATTTTGTGTACATTAATATTAAAGTGTTAGAACTGAATGGTAATCACAGGAATTATTAAATCTGAGACTGTTATCACTACAGGACAATATGCATGTTTTAAATTAAATTGAAGTAAAGACGATATCGAATGAGTGCAATAACGAAATAATTTAATTTAATTAATGTTTAACCTTTGGCAGCTTAAAACGAACAATGCATTTAGTTTTAATTTTTCTTTTTTTTTGAGGCCAAGTGTGTTGGTCTTTAAGTCATTACTTCAATTTAATTTTTGTGATTAAAGGATTTAAGTATGATAATCAAGGAAACTAATAGTTGATACGGATAGATTACGTGTTGTAATAGTATTAGGGTCACTTTTGTTACATTCCTTAAGGTAATAGGTTGTCTACGGTCGGTTGATTGAGTAGTACCGGCGACACACTACTGTGTCGTAGATACTTTAAACTAGCACAAACGCGTTACAATTCGCTATGGAAGCGCTACAGTGCTGCTACAAGGATCTTTTGCCATGTGGCCGAAATCGGAACTAATGCCGTCGACATATATTATAAAGCATTACTTTTGAATTGATTTGTGTTACACACCTACGTTATGTTAGTGTTCTCATGTGCCAAAATATCCTTGTATCACTGTACTAATGCTACGACCCAGTAGTGTGGTAGCCGTTAAAGCAGGATAGCATTACGCTAAGACTCTATTTTGAAAATAGGAGCTTTTAACATTTTATGAATATAGGTTCTATTACATGTTACATTGCATTGTTGTTATTTTTATTTAGCCACCATATTGGGGTTTATTTGTAAGCTTTGTAAAGAAATGCAATTTTTTAGACACAAGAAAATGGATGGTACACTTACTACGAGCAGGTTTTTCCAGTACTGTTGCGTTATTAGAGCGAGATGCCGTCACGCTCAGTGTAATGCCGTCTCACTTCAATAACGGCATCAGTACTGATGAAAAGCGCTTATAGTAGAAGTACAGTAGTTGTTCTTTGTCTGTGTGAGAATTGGCCTTTGCCGATGTAAGATATTATAATAATTAAATCCGGCAGCCTTTTAACGCGATTGTTTTATAAAATACATTAAAGGCCTATCCGCACACAACAGTGCTGGCACAGTGCCGGCACGTGCCGATCAGTAACGTATCGATAAGTGTCAAAATTTGATATTGTAGCATACATTTTATACGACGCTATCCGTACTCGTCAGTGACAGTGACATTCAGTGATGTCAGTGCGTGAATTTGTAGCGGATAATATTTTGCCTGACACGGTCGCAGTGTTTCCAGGTGGATGACAAAAAGTTGATTGAATTTAGATAAAAGTATGTCGAAACAATGTTTTGAACTCTTGAAATACTCATCTATCAGATGTTTACATAGGGTAGCAAACTCTACTTCTTCTTTTTTTTGTGCGTTATGAACCCATTTCCTACTTCTCACATAAATTTCTTAGTCTTCATCTAATATTAAAGCAATCGCTGCTAACTGTAATCTTGAATATCGTGGCATTTTACAAGCACGTCAAACTGCTACAAGGTTCTAAAAATTACTGCATGCGTCGCGTTGGTACTGACATGTATGAATAGCACGCTACGGACAGGAACGGTACGGAACTGTCGGTCACGTGTACGCACTGTTGTGTGCGGATAAGCTCTAAGGCACGAAAAATATTAAACTTTAATTAAGCTACATAATAGTGTTTTAGTAAATTGTTACACAACTTAGCATACTATATTTATTATTTTTTGTTTATAGGTGCCTATTTTGAATTTTTGTTTATATTTTTACTTAACATCACACTAATTGTAATTAATATGCACTTTAATGTGAATTGTTTTAGTGATTTTATAATGTAGTTAAATATTTCATGTTGTTCGTAATTTTGTGCAATATATTTTAGTTGGCCACACTTGCCCAGTTGATAATGCTAATGTTTACTACATATATATTTTAATTCGTGTTATAAATTGCGTATTTTGCTTCTTTATAATGTTGAATGTGTACATTTTAATGTTGGTATGTGGCTGATTGCACTATTATTGGATCTGAAATATCTAATTAATTAAATGTTTCCCATATTACATTGATAATTATATTGAAATTAATCCTCACCAAAGAAATTGAATTATTGTAATACTCGGATTATAATAAATGATCACTTTGGATATATTTGTTTGTTTTATTTTGAGTTTAAAATAAATATTTAGTACAATAACCTAAACCAGTAACTCTTCAACCAAATACACAGAGCTCTTATTCAAGATGAGCTTCCAAGTTGAAATTTTTGGAAAAGAAACAAGAATAATTGTTTGGTTCACTCTTCATTTGAGCCTACGTACTAAACTATCCGCACTCATTGAAACCTTGTAGTAGGTAGATAAGGTATGGCTTGTGTCTAAGTCTCATACAGTAGTACTAGAATGTTAATACCAAGTAATAAGTTAACCCTGTAGTAATATAAGGGGGACAAGTCCGTCTCCTATATCTATGGTCTCTAGAGTGCCGCAAAATTAATTTCTATTGGTAGATTTTAGTATTCATGCGTAAATCGGAACGTTCAAAGGTTTAGTGATGCGACTTATATCAATCGTATTTATTTTCATACTAAACTTTATTGGCTAACATTATTATTCTATTTCAAGTTTCTTTAAATAGTAATAACTTAAAATTAATTAGTGACATGAAGTAAATAAGTAGCAAAAAGTAACATCAAGTTCGAAGACCTTGTATTTGTAAGTTTTGCTCACTTTGTACGGTTTATATTATTCTGTGTCATTGCTGCGTTTTTAATTTACTTTGTTATTACTTAAAAACCTATTAGTTTGTTATAAAAACAAAATAAAACGATACTATAAAATGATTTTAGTTCTTTCATTTCTCGACTCCAATCGATTACAACTTACTCGGTTGCGTATGTCATCGGATGACATCGACTATCATGTTTATATTATTTATCGATCCACCCTAATGTCGCTTTGAAATGGCCGACGTTTAGGGGGAGTGTCTAGCGGAAATCAAATTTCTGAGTTATTTTACCTGATAAGGTGAGTAATTTACAACAAAATATATTTCTATTAATAATGACAACGTTGTAAAATAAAAGTGGTCCCCTGAACTCACTCTCATTACAAGTTGAAATCGTTTCCGGTGCGACAGCCGGCCAAGTTATTCAAAACAAAAGGTGTTTTTACTGTATTATATATTTTCCATTCAGGTACTTAAAGTGTATTGTTACAACATTGTGCCACATGTAAACAAATAAGTTATGTTTAAGTTAAAATTTAAATTTTCTGTCATTAATATTTTTTTAAGATAATGGGCAGGAATAGTACTGTGGCTATGTATGTTGACCAGTTTTTTCTAATTAGAAATGCAATTAGTGTAAGTGTAATGTTTATTGTTAGGAAAAAATACCGTAATGTAATTTACAAACCGTTTTTGGACACGGTTCTAATAAAACGAAATTTTAGAAAAGTTTCAGTGAATTTATAAATTGTTTCAGGCTAAGACATCTCCACATACATTCCAAATTGAAAAGACTGAGAAACTTTTTTTAAAAAGTGGATAACCATGGCTTGGCGTTTCAAAGCCTCTAAGTATAAAAATGCGGCACCAATCGTGCCCAAACCTGAGGCATGTATTAGAGACATCTGTGTTGGATCATATCAGACTTATGGGAATAATATTTGTGCATCTGCGGCCTTCATGGCATTTAATTGGGAGCATGTTGGGTCAAGCATGGCGGTCTTGCCTCTGGACGACTGTGGCAGGAAGAGCAAGACAATGCCTTTGCTTCATGCACACTCAGACACCATAACTGATATGGAGTTCTCACCATTCCATGATGGATTGCTTCTCACTGGATCACAGGATTCCTTGGTAAGTCTTTGTTAGCTTATTGTCTGTCATGATTCAGCTGTTTTAAAGGAAGTTTTGAATTTAATGTATTCTTGATATGATACAGTCTGTGAGCCCTTTATCCTTATTGTAAATAGATGACATAATTAGTATTCTCAAAGCAAAAATGTATAATTATCTTACCCATTATTTAATTAATAAAATTCTATTCACTACCTGATAGTAAGTGAAAATTGTTAGTAATTTGCATATCTTAAAATGGTACTGGACTGATACAAGCATACTGTTTCTTTTTATCTACTTCGTCTACTTGTTGGAAAAAAATAACTATTTGTATTATAGCAAAAAGTATTGACCTATTAAAATTGATATAATAAAGAAGTATACTACAAAAAAGCATATTTTTATGCTAAGATAAAAATTTGGCATCTCATATGAATTGTGTGCACTGTATATGTGCACACATTAACATAGACCTTCTTGTTCAGCCGGCCGTGGAAACTAGATTTTGACTTTCCAACAGCAATATTTTAGCTATTACAACTTCAGATTTCTATTAATGTGCTATACTTGTATGTACTATATACCATGCTTGTTTTAAGAGGGGGTAAGCAGTGTTGTATGGTCAAAATGGATCCCAGAATTGTTTATCATAAATTGAAATCTTATTTAGATTAGATTGTCATGTTTATTTAGAGTGCCTTTTAATGATCATATCAATTGATTTTAATTATCTTATTTAAATTAAAAGACTACTTAAAAATCAATATCTTAAAATTCCTTAGTGTACTTATATTTTAAAAGAAAAACATTGCCTATTGAATTTTAATCGAAGACAAATAAATGTGCAAAGATATCTCATATATACTTCATTTATAAGTAATTTCATTACAGGCAATGCGTTTAGTTAATAGGTTGAAAGTTTGGCAGAGGACAGGCTTTGTTCGCTTCACCAAACTATGTTTTCACTATCACAACTATCTGCGTTATCAAACGAGTGAACTGATCTCTTAATGATTACATCATATAAATAGCTACGATTTTTTAAGTTTTTGATAAGATTTTATAAAATGTAGATTTACTTATCTTAAACTCCAACAAAGAGGATTTTTAATAAATTTTAAAATTATCTGTTAAATTGTGCATCAGTGCAGTAAACTGGCGCGTTGAGAACTTATTTTCTTGCGCTGTAGTCATATAATGATAGCCTATAACCATACAACTACTGGGTACAGGCTTCTTCTCATACAGGTTTAAAATTAATAAGTTACGGTCATACTGATTCCAAATTTTACCCTAAAACAAGGTGTCACAATCCAATTCATTGATGTGGATATCACGTGTTTCACGACAGACAAATATCTGCCTTTTTAGAGAAATTTTAGTACATTCCAGCAGCATGGTAAATACTTTTGTGTAGAATTCATAGGAAAAATACTATTGGTATTATTAAAACATTCGAAACGAAAGTAAATGTAACCTGATAAAATTACGCAAGTACAATAAAAGCCGATAAAAGTAGGGCTTATCACCAGGAACTTGTACCAGATAAATACATGTGACTGCACATTCCTTTGTCAATGGTGTTTTGGATATGTGCGCATTTCTATGACTGAGTTCATATTTAGGAAATTAATGATTTTTTGTGATGCTCAGTAATGATGTTATACTTTGTTTTTTTTTACATGTGTGTACCAATAAATTAAATGTGTAATGTAATTTATTTCTTACTGCTTGGGACACGCGTAAGTGCATTATTGCCAAGAGCACATGTTAGGTGATTTTTAGCAGTAGGTACATTAAAAACTACCCTGGTCCCTATTATAAAAAATATGTACTAATGTAACGATATTATATACTAATTGTCGAGCCAGTTTTATTAAGGTGTGCCCCTAGTAACAATTTCGCATATTTTTGCGTACTGTAATGTCAAGTAATAATATAAATTGGACATTGTTAGCTTTCTATTTCATAACCCCCTAAGGACTTAATTATCGTCACGCGATCGACTAACAAAAACACTGACCAGTCTACCAGTACCTCTATTTGTTTGTACACTCAGCGACAGAAGTAACGATTAACACAGTGCCCCTACTTTTCAGTGATATGTAGGAGTTGGTGCTTAGTACATTTTAACTAGGTATACTAAGTGTCAAGACTTCTTTTTGTTCTTGGTCGCTACACTCTTGACTGAGTGGTCGTGGTCGTCAGCTGGTGTTGGTAGCACGCTTCACTTTCCGTCGCCACTCGTCTCGGACTGTTGCTTTCCTAGTACACTCATAAATAGGACCAGCAGCCTTGACTTGATTTGTCCTTCAAGTGTCAAGACTAGTTGTCTTATAGAACAACACCCACTCATAGAACTTCATTGTACACAATCATCCTAAACGTCGAATTGCATTAACAGACTTCTGTTGTTGATCTTACTAAAATATATTTTTACCCGACTGCCAAGGAAGGGTTATGTTTTTCGCGCGTATCTTGTATGTATGTATGTATGTATGTATGAGCATAATATTCTTTATTACCTCATTTCTGCAAAACGGCTTGATGGATTTCGACAATCAGGGCATCGTTGGATTCGTCTTAATTACCCAAGTGTTCTTAGATATGTGACGTCAAACAAAAACCAACATGGCGGCCGTGAGGCGCCGTAGATAGAAGTAAAAAAAAAATAAATATTTGCTACAATATGGGTATCAAATTAAAGAGCTCATCATGAGGATTCCAAAATGGTATATCACTGACATATAAAAAAAAAATACTATGTGCAATTGTTTCTTTATTATCCAAACTAAATACTCGTTTATTATCTTGGTATTGGAAGTAGTTCTCTCGTGTCGCGGGTGAAATCTTGAGAAACACATAGCCGTATTATAACTAACTAAAAAGTGTTAAATAAAAATAAATAAATTAAAAAATTTAAAAATCCCGACTGCATAAAAAACACTTTAAATAAAAACTGAAAAGTAAAAAACAAGCTTAGTCTAAAAGTGTAGATAGCAATGCTATTACCACAAAAAATAATAATCTTATGCGAAACATAATTGAGTGTAACAGTCGGGACCCATATTGAATGATTTTAGTCTAGTTTATTTAATGGGTCGTCAATCGCTCGTCTTGATAAGTAAATGACAGATTTCAAACAGCTTTCAAAAGTATTTTCAAGCAAAGTATTAATGATGTGTTGATTGTACGCATGTACGCATTATCCTACCAGTCATTATGTTTCATGTCTACATACACTATACAGTATGACAATGTATCAAAAATACTGCCCGACCAATTAAGGCGTTATAGAGTAGCTTAAAATAACTAAGTATTTATCATTATTGATTGAAAAAATAGAAAATATTTTTTTCTCGAAAAAAATAATTAATTTTGAATATAATCCCAAATTACGCATGGACCAACAAACAAAAAACAACCTAAAATTCTTGAAAGTTTGTCGACAAGTGCAGCGTCAGTTCCCTTCATTTGGCTTAAATCATTTAGTCCATGCTAAATGAAGCTGTGGTTCCAGCACTATCCTATTTAGTTTATTTAATTACTAACGGTCGAAAAGTTCCGTGTATGGAATATAATATAATAATTTTGCAAGTAATTTAGATTAGTCAAGGAAAATAGTGTAAATAAATAAGTACATAGTACGTAATATATGTTTGGGGTAATCGTAGAGATTTATGTTTTAGTACTATCTTATCCAACATGACTAATCCTACTAAACATTAGTAGGATTAACGTGAAATTTAGTAATTATCAATGGGAGAATGTTTGATACTCTTTCACGCCCAAACGACTGTATAAATTTTGATTAGATTTGGTATGGAGATAGCTGACACCCTAGATAAACACAAAGACTAGTAATGATTTTGCAGCTATAACCAACATTTGCACAAACGAAGCTGCGAGCAACAGAGTACCTAATAAATTTACTGAAGTTTAATTCGATAGAGCAAAAAATACAAAATACTTCTTTTATAAACAGAAACTAGCGGCCTTTGCTTCGGTTCAATACTGTATTATACATGTAAACCTTCCTTTTGGAACATTGTAGGATCTATTCACAAAAATCCATTGCGTAGTTTTAAAGATCAAAGCATACATAGGAACATGCAGCGGCAAGCCCCTTTGCTTCACACTATGTAGTGAAGAGTTGTAGCGCCTTCATTAGCATATGGATATAGATCTCTGTAGGTTATGTGTCATTTGTTTACATTTGTGTATTTCCAACTTGAGGATATAGGTACTTCAATGTTATTGTTAGTTGTTTATTTTCCAAGTCATTGGAATGTATGTTTTCCTGTAGGCGCAGATTTAGTAAAATAGGGTTCCGTCCTGTATGCGGTGTTGATAAGGGTACTCTCATGTTACATAGTGCGGTGACTCATTGTGGACTCTAGAATCGATATCAATCGTGACATTTTGTAGAAAGGAGCTCCTCTATTACTTAAAGATTTACACACAATATTTCTTTTCTAACTACGGATAATTGGGTACTTGCCTATAATATTAGTCTGTTAGATAGATAAAAAAAATATTAAACGCGTATTTTGAGTTTTATCGCTTTAATAAAGAATGAAGACGATACAGTGAGTTGAAATCTCGTGTGACGTTACATCTAAGTGCACTTTTTACTGACTAGTGACGTTACTAGCCCCCACCTCCTTAATTCGCCATCTTTAATGCTTATAACCTTCATATTTCTTAACTGATTTGATAAAGAAAAAAAAATACATGTCCAATGTTTTTTTTAATCTATCTGACGGACTTACTGTTTTTTTTTCCAATAAATTTCTATACAGGCCATTTAGTCATTAATTATTCACGTAGGTTATTATTTACATGTTAATGCTGTCAGTCATTAAGGTCCAAACGAAAAGTTATGTCGATAGCACGAAGTCCCCTTAATGGAAACATGAGCAATGTTAGGATCATCCCATGCTTAGGACGGTTACAGTAGAGAATTGATTATAGATTGTAAGGGTTCTGGATTATCCGGACTTGCAACGATGCGCGTACGTAATAGATAGACACTTCCTAATTCGTATTAATAGGGGTAAAGTTTTAATTTAAGAAAATATATTACGCCGATATTGGCACTTGTAAATGTGTGTCGAAGCTCTGAATAATCATTTTCTTTTTTTGTTTAAATTAATTTTCAAACAAATGATTAAACATTTTTTTTTATATCAATTCAGTTATCTGAATACTTTACAATGAATCTGGCTAAAAGAGTTATTTATTATTATATTATTTCTAAATCGTAAACTGCGCTTTACAATCGGTCTTTACAACCTTTTAATTTTGATTTTGAATCTTCGTGCAGGTAAAAATCTGGCACATTCCGCCGGAAGGCCTGAAGGAGTCGCTGTCGACGCCCGAGTGCACGCTGTCGCAGAAGCAGCGCCGCGTCGAGAACGTCGGCTTTCATCCCGTGGCCGATGGCCTCATCCACGTCGCGTCGGGCCACGAGCTCGCACTCTGGGATCTTACCAAGCAGAAAGAGGCTTTTGGTATGAACTATAAACTTTTTACTTAGGAGGAGACGAAGAGTGGTTGAATCAGGGTGCATTTTGATGTTTTGAAAGTGCTACGTTGTATTTTTATGAATTCTTTCAAACTTTATTTTAGTCGAAAGAATATAGCGTGTTATCTACTTTTTTCCTATGAAAAAATAATCTACAATTTATTTTTTAAGTGTATCTGCTACATAAAGTTTAAAATCGCTTAGATCTTCAAATTGTCGATTTTTTTTTTTCGAAATAGAAATCGGTCCGGACCCATTATTATTATTATAAAACCGGAAAAGTGAATGTTTTGCAGCCTGTATAATGTCATCTAAGACGAATGGGAAGTAGCTATCAATCGAACTCTAAAAATACATAAATACTTCATTGTATTCTGCAGAGTTCATTTTTAAAAACTTTTACCATCTGTTAAAACTCAAATAACAACATACCATACTAGCTTACAAAAGACAATTCGTCTACAGTGAACAGAGACCACTCGGAGGTAATACAGTCGACGTCGTGGAAGAAGGACGGCAAACTGCTAGCGACCTCTTGCAAGGACAAGAAGGTCCGCATCATCGACCCGAGGGCGGCCAACGCCGTGGTGGACGTCGCCAACAGCCACCAGAACATCAAGGATAGCAGGATCGTGTGGCTCGGGGACCAGGATAGGATACTCACTACTGGTAACTTCAACTAATACTCATCTATACTAATATTGACGGGCCTGTTGGTCTAGTGGTTAGTGACTCTGACTGCTATACCGGAGGTCGTGGGTTCGATTCCCACCCAGGACAAATGTTTTTGTGATGAGCACGATCAATTGTTCTGTGTCTGGGTGTAATTTATCTATAGTATGTATGTATTTAGAAATATATAAGTATGTTTATCGGCGATCTAGTACTCATAACACAAGCTACAAAGTATGCTTAACTTGAGACTAGATGGCTTTGTGTGAATGTTGAGAAATATTTAAAAAAAAAAATTATTATTATATTAATATTATAAAGAAAGTGTGTGGCATTGTAGGGCCTGGGGTAATTTTAGAATCAACTGAACCGATTTTTTACATTAATTTACAAATCAAAAGTAAATTTTTTTGTAGGTATCAACCTGAAAAATACCGCACAACTATTACACACCGTCTAGTAATATTATAAAGTTCAAACTTCGTGTGGGTGTATGTTTATATACTGTAGTTGTAGTTGGCATACTGGCCAACGTATTTGAATTTTCACGCCAAGTTTAGCCCACTGGTTTGTTTTCTACCAATATGACATTAAAGATTCCAACAAGTAGCAAAGGGTTTTGAATGCAAAATTGGTGCCCACTTCCATTCACAGCTAGACAGACTTGCTTTAATGTTATAAAGGGAACTTTTGTGTAGGTATGTCCCCTGATATCCTGGGTTAAAAAGTAGATTAACTATTGCCCTGCGCAACACCGCATGGAAACACCGTACTACATGTATCTAGTGAATTATAAAGCAACTGGTACATTTAGCCAGTAATTGCAAGTTCATAAATGGCCTGAGCCATTATCTTACACGATGTTCATATTTAATTCATAAGTATAAGGTTCGCGTGCGCGTAATTAGTAACTAAAATAATTAACGATACCATAAATCATAAGTAAAGTTAAAGAAAAATATATTTACATTGAAGCTAATTTATATCTACTAGTATTAGTAGTGTACTTTATAGTTTCAATTATTACAACTGGAGTGTCTGTGTGTTCAACGAGCGTTATTCACTTGTCTGTTTGGAATCTCACAATTTTGTTCAGTTTTATTCTTTTCTTGTTAAATAGCGTGCTAAGTTGACAGCGCTATTTGTTTTATAGTTCTAAGTCTCAAATTACAATCTAATCTTATTAAATACTCCTTTACTTTTAAATGTTATTCTTTTTTTTTATAAATTTTAAATTAAAACAATTCTTTTCTGTTTATAGGTTTTGACTCAGCTCGTCTCCGTCAGATAATGATCCGTGACATCCGCAACTTATCCCAGACTCAGAAGACGTTAGAGCTGGACTGCTCCACCGGTATCCTGATGCCGCTGTTCGACCCTGACACCAACATGCTGTTCCTAGCCGGCAAGGGAGACACTACTATCCTGTATATGGAGCTCACCGATAGAGAACCGTATCTCATTGAGGGATTGAGGCATTCCGGTAAGTGTAATGATTTCTTTAAGTAGGGATAAGACCCTACTAGAGAGTATAAAGACTTTAGAGTCACTGAAGAAATCTCAACATTAACATTATTTGTAACATCTGCAATATTATTCTTATGGGTATGAACTCCAAGGAACAAACAGGTCATTTATTTTAGACGACAAACGGGACTTGCTGTACAAAAGGGAATGTGTACAAGTCGCGAAAGTTTAAAATCATTAATATTATCTATGTGTTGTATAGGCGAACAGACGAAGGGTGCCTGCCTAGTGCCGAAGCGAGCTCTGCGCGTGATGGAGGGCGAAGTCAACAGAGTTCTGCAGCTGGCCGGCTCGTCTGTCGTGCCCATCATGTATCAAGTGCCGAGAAAGGTATGTAGCTACCCCACTATTATTGCAAAATATTTAGGTATTCGGTTTATATCAATAAGACAAATATTTGTAGTTTTTTCCCTAAAATAGACGAGACTAGCTTGCTTTTCGTGGTAGAAGCGACCCATAGAAAACTTAAAATGTTCCACGATTTTTAGCTTCAGTGAATATCACCAGGCCTTCAGGTTTGATTCTGCATTTATCACAATAACAGTTGTACATGTGTATATTTTATTGATAGTTTTTGTAAATTAATTTTAATCTAAAACAAAATAATATAATGTTAGTTTTATATGCTTTAACTCTGATTAAAATAGGTTTGTCTATCAGTAAATGGAAACTGATTTCGATACAACAACGTTATTCATCCTCAACATTTTAGTATTTCATTTTCATAATTCATGCTTGTCTTAAATAATTAAATACTAGGTTAAAAAACTATGACTATTTGTTTCGTTAGTTATTGTTAAATAATTCTAATAATTAATACCCTACATACTTCATCAAGTGTAAATTTGTTACAAACACTCAGTGTCCTTCCTCCTCTCTCCTAGTTTTATCTATGCTGTGCCCGACAGGGTTCATAATTGTGACTTTATTATAATATTTCTTATCACCTATGTAATACATAATGACACAATACCTAATTAATTTTTATATTTTAATATCAATGTTATTTGAAAGACAGCGTGCTGATGGGAAGTTTGTTGCGCCGTTTCTTCTCCCGCAGCAATAGCACAGGAAGCGGTGAAGGGTGGGCGATGGGGTGCTGTCTATAATTTATGAATTTTGACGTTCGAAAAGTGCTACATTGTAACCTAATTTGAATAAATGGATTTTGATTTTATGGTATTGAATTATGTACGTTTTGTGCAGAGTTACCGCGACTACCACGCGGACTTGTACCCGGACACGAGCGGCTCGGTCACGTACCTGAGCGCGCCGATGTGGCTCGACAACCAGGACCATCCCGTGCCCAACATCTCTCTGCATCCCGATGCTAATAATGCCACACAGGTGGGTTTGAATTAACTGTTAATATGTGCTATTTTATAGGTTAAGTCGTTGCTTGTTGAGTAGTGAACAAATGAATATCTTTTTAGGCGGGCCTGTTGGTCTAGTGGCTAGTGACCCTGACTGCTAAGCCGGAGGTCGTGGGTTCGATTCCCGCCCAGGACAAATGTTTGTGTGATGAGCACGATCATATGTACTGTGTCTGGGTGTAGTTTATCTATAGTATGTATGTATTTAGAAATATATAAGTATGTATATCGGTTGTCAAGTACTCATAACACAAGCTACTAAGTATGCTTAACTTGAGACTAGATGGCGTTGTGTGAATGTTGAGGAATATTTATTTATATTTATTTATTTATCTTTCTTCCAAGTACAGACTTTTTTTTTCGTGGGTAATCATCAAATGACCCCGCCCGCTGTGGGCGCAGCGGGAGGAAGTGTCAGACTTTTACTGACTAAAACCCACTGTGTTCCTCCTGGAGCCCTTTGGGTGCCGGGCGAGCGGGAACTTTCGCGAACATCCCGCAGCCCCGGCAGGCTCTGGCCCTTAAGGACCCCGCCAATTTCTTCATCGCCTATGACTTTACTCCTCCAAGTTCAAACTTAGGCTTAATATCAATTTCACGATACTTATGTATTTATTTAACACTAGCTTCTGCCCGCGGCTTCGCCCGCGTGGTAAAGGGACAAAAAAACCAAGGTCTTTTCTTAATATTTTTTTCCGTAAGAACCTTCTCCTAATAATAACAAATACAATAAAAAAAGAATTAGTGAAATCGGTCCAGCCATTCACGCGTGATGCCGTGACCAAGGAAAACGGGTTTCATTTTTATATATATAGATACAGAAGTTTTGTGAACTTAATGTCGGAAGTAAAGTCAAAATTAATATTAAGCCTCCGTAATAACACGCAGGTTAGTGTGTTGGTGAAAGGTCTGTCTGGTCCAAAAATACTAAGAAGGAACACTGCAGATACTGTACTGTGTGGTTTAGCAAAAAACTGAAATATTCATTTGTTCGCTATGGCTATGAGAAAACAATTTAATTTTGACATACATCTATGTTTTTATTTTATTGTAAAAAGTGTGAAATGTGTGCATCCTAGTTTAATTTGTTATTATTTTTCAAATTTTATTTTAGAGGTCAATAAACAGGCTAAATATAGTCATTACAGTTACACATTACTAGATACAGTCTCAGAGCAAAGTATTGTTTTAAGACATGTTTATTTATCTCGGCCTAAGTTATAAGTAATTTTTTAAGTATAATAAACGCTAGATATTATAAGTATCCATTGCATGATATCCCTGTCCTGTGTATTGTGCGAATGGTTTAAAATAATCAAAGTTTGGGTTTCCAGATCCAACTCTGATTAAGCTACCAAATATAGAAGCAAAAAATATTTTCTCATGTTATCTCCCCTTTCGAAGTGATATTTCTAGGCGTTAACGATTAATATTCTTTGATCAATAACATACATAAACGTCACGCCTTTTTCCCTTGGGGGTAGGCAGAGATCACATCTTTCCATTTGCTACGATCCTGGCATACCACTTTAGCTTCATCCACGCTCATCAGTCGCTTCATACACGCCCGTCGGTTTGGTCAATAAACCGTATCACAAATGCAAGTTGATTTAGTGACATTCCTAAATGTAAATTTGTCTCAACATTTCACTATATAGTCTATCTTCGGATCTCAGCAGACGCAACATGTTGACACTTGTGTGATATCATTCGTTGTTATCCCCGTACGCGTATATTTACGCTATCATATTAACGTTAATGCTTCTAGAAATATCACCCCTCGACTAGGGGTGGTTAGTAAAATCATTTCCAACCATAAAAAATATGGATTGTAGTTTAGTATTTTTGCATGCATTTTTTTATATTTTTTCTTTGATTATTTAACTGCTAGTTTCGTTAAATTGGTTTACATGGAATATTAACCCATGATTTTTTTTTCATTATTTTATAGTGTTGTGAATGAGTGGCGCAAACATTATTTTTTATTATTTATTTGTATTACAGTAGAGGAGTGACATAGTTGCTTGTTATCAGTGAATTTGGTGTTATTTTCAGTTTATTTAGTTTGTGTGGTGCTTGTATTTTAACATTGCGGGGTATAAAAGGGTGTAAGTACTATATTTTTTTTATATATTTCCGAATAAAAGTATATTTCTAAATATTTATAAGAAATTCTTCTTTTAGATACACCGAGGTAATTTAGAAGATATGGTGAAGGCTATATTAGCTATGCCACCTCCTAAAAAGACGGATTCAAAGAAACCAGTAGTCACACAAATAGAGGAGCCTGCGAAGACCGTAGCTAAGCCACAGGTGCAACCCGAGCCGAAAGACGAAGACCGAATCGACTTCGTGAACGTAAAAGACCTGATCAAAGGCATGGAGAAGCAGAAAAGCAACAAAGTGGACTATCAGAAGGAAACTAACGGCTTCCATAAGAAGATCATAGATAACGGTCATGACGAGAAGAAACCGGATTTCGAAGAGAAGGTTGACCCTGATGTCATTCCGCAGAAGACCGAGAAGATTGAAAAGGCCGAGAAGACTGAAAAGACCGAAAAGACCGATCATGTTATAGAGAAGACCGATAGTACTGAGTCTACTGAGTCTTCTTTATCAAGGAGTAACAGCTTGATCAATGGCGTGCCAGTTCAGGTGCCAAAGCCAATGCCGAGGTCGTCAATCTCCGAGCCAGGGTCTGTTGATGACCAGTCAGAGGCTCCCAAACCCAAGCCAAGGACTACCACTGTACCCGGATCCGGTTATAAGGTACTTAGGGGTTATATGCAAGGAATGCTTTTTGGTTTTTCGTTTTGTATGTAGTTTCGAAGTGTGAGTTATTTTTAGTTGCTATTTTCTAGAAAGTTTTGTTTTTTAGTTTGATGACAGCTTGTTAGGGTTTATTTTTCGGCCCAGCAATTGCCAGTGACATGCATCTGAAGCAATTTTGACGTGATGTAGCAACAAACAACGAAAGTTTGTTTAATTGATCGACGAATTGCTTTGATTAATATAAAGGTTTTCATATAAGCATTCCTTTACCTCGAGAGTTCACAAGTGTGGCGCTAAATATATTTTATTTTGCTTGGTTTTTTATTTGAAGTGATTATTTTCTATTATTATTTTTCCTAGCTTATATTTACAATTAAATTTCTGATTTTTTTTTCATGCTTTCCTGTATAGTTGTAGCATTTTACGAAGCCGTGTAGTAAACAATAAACTGTGTAAATGTTCCCTTTTATATCATAAAAACAATTTCATTCACGCGCGTTCGTAATATGCTTTAGCTACACAGTACAATCATGTGTGGAATAAACATTAATAAATTTTATTATTATGACTGTTATAGTTAAAAAGAGAATGAGCTGCAGTGGTTCAGCGCCAACTCTTTTTCACAACAAAACTACAGCTTGACAGCTTCATAATCACACCCTGTATAGTGCATATAATATAACTTGACAAGTTAAGCGTACATTGAAAGTGCAATAATTAACTTGCACACTGCAAATGGTAAATTTTTGACACCCTTGAATATTTAAAGATAATTTTGAGAAAGTGAGAGTTTATATTGGAGCACCGCGTCTTTATTCAGACTAACTGTATAGATCTGACCAAAAACATCTGGTTATTTCGGTTATGGAGCTCCATAATGTATTTCCCGGTGTCCCTAGTTAATGCTTAACAAGAGTCAAGTTATATCACGTGTAGTGTACATATCGTTTCATTTGAATGTTATTTGCTAGCCTCGTCTTGGGCCGAAGCCGTTCTCAGCCGCCACTGGTAACGAGGATTTCTCCTTTGATAAGGTCTTCTCCGTACCGGTCGTGCCAGGATTGCCGAAGTCGGAATCAGGTTAGTTTTCTTTTTTCTGTCATATTTATGAATAAATTAACGTTTTCTACGATAGTTATGCGCATAATTATTGTAAAATATAAAATGTATTTTTCTATTTAGAGTCGCTTATGGTAATTTCTTGCCGGATTTTCGTCATAAGAATGACATTTTAGAACCGCGCAAGTTGAGTCAGTAACGTTTTGAAAGTGTCTGAGAAGGCCTACTCGAAATAAAAACCTTTCGATTTTTTATAGTAAGTGTTAAAGGAAAATACCAAATATCAAATTGGGCGTTCTGTTTATAATTTGTCACTGTGTATGATATAAGTATTTATATTTAATTATTTTGTTTGCATTGCCTCATGTAGGGAGGAACTTGACTAAATTGGGGTATCGATTATAGTTTAATTAAGTAATAACTTCTAATAATCCTTTCGTGAGTAATTATAATATAAGTAGGTAACGGGAACTAGCAGTAATACTTGAATTTACATTATTTTTATATGCCTAGTTGCCATTATTGCATAAGACTTGCATACAAAAAAATACCCCAAATTGACCCACCCGTGACCCACGGTCGGTGCAACTCGACCGAAACGTCGGGAGAAAAGAAATATCGAATTATATCGCGAATATGTCCCGTTTGTCGTCTAAAATATGTGTACAAGTCGCGAAGTATGTATACAAGTTTAAAACCATTAAAGACCCCAGTATAACCATTATATATTTGTCCAGCATCGTCACCAGTGGGCCAGGCCGCCAGTCCCACGGCCACGTCCACGCCGACCGCCAAGGATGGCGTCGATGAGAAAGACAAGTCGCTCTCGCCGACCAGTGATGTTGAAATCGCTCCTAATAAAGGTAAATTGTCCTAATTTGTGAATAAAGAAAAATAGATAGGTACATAAGATGAGTATGATGAAAATATCAAACCTATATTCAATAACTTACTGCGGCGGTAGATGTCATAAAAAAAATAGGTGATCGAATAAACGGCATTGTAATTGTAGAGTAGTAGCGAGAGCAATGACCCTTTTTTAGAATCTTGCCACCAAATTTGCACCTTTCACACAATTTTCAAAAGGAAAAATATCTACTCTGAATTAGGAACAATAAATTACAACCTTGCTTATCCTTCTCAGCGTGTCTATCAATAACAGTCATATTTTCTTAGACCAGTACTCCGCCATTGTAGTTTTATAATTTCACATTAATACTATCATATTACTTAAAACAGAGGAGTACACGAACGGTAAGTCGGACACGAGCCTGGAGGAGGAGATGAACTCGTCCGACTCTGGCTACCGACCCAAGACGCCTAGCACTGCCGAGCGCAGGAAGATGTTCGAGAATACCGAGTGAGTTTCATAACATATCACCTTTTACACTCCATATCCATATCATATCATCATCATCATCAGTGGCCTCTAACATCTATGACAGATGATTGAAATAGCAGCCGTGTTAATTTATTTAATTTTGGCACTTGCGCTGGTGGCTAATAAGGCCTATACATATACAATCATATAAAAGACGGTCCTGTTGGTCTAAGGGTGTGGCCCTGACTGCCATACTGAAGGTCGTGGGTTCGATTCCCACCCAGGGCCAAATGTTTGTGTGATGAGCACGATCATTTGTTCTCTGTCTGGGTGTAATTTATCTATAACATGTATGTATTTAGAAGTATATAAGTATGTTTATCACTTATACACCGTGTAACATAATTAACGCACATCCTGAAACTACTTTGTTCAGAATCGATAACAGAATCCATTTCATTAATAAAAATAAATATTTTTTTTTACCAAAAAATTATTTAGAAATAATTAAATTGTAGACACTATTTTCATAAAGCACTCGAAGTAAACGAAAATGAGCCTTAAGTCGATGCAATAAGGCTATAAGGCTATAGGCTATAAGTAACGTATTGAGCAATAGGGCGCCCACCCGTTTTGCCAATTATTTGTACAAATTATTCTGACAATATGTAATAAAAACAAATATCTAAGAAAATGATAAAAATGTTTCAATACATTAATTGTGGATAAAAAAGGATATTCTTTTTGGGGTGTCTGTGGATGTGCGTTATTTCCGTTACACGTTGTATAGTACTCATAATACAAGCTCTTTTTAGTTTGAGACTAGATGGCGTTGTGTAAATGATGAGGAAAATAGGTACCGCTTTTGTGTTTGATAATGGACAAGCATCTTGTAATAAAAATATTTAATATTTAAAATACCAACGTTTTCATTGTATCCAGAGAAGCACTGGATCCAAATGTTAAAGTCGTGGAATATTTTATTTATTTATTTATTAATGGTCACGATTCCCAATCTTTAGGAAATCGACTTAGGTGAAAATGATGACAATAGTAACTGCGCTTGGCTATGATAGTGTGCTTACATGTTTAAGGCTGACCGCACATTGGAGTCACGACAGTTTTTAGACAGACTTTCCTCACATAGACCAGTCTGCCTTATACCTGCGTTGACTAGACTGTTTTGTCGTTGATGTGCGCGCCCGCATAAATAAAAAAGGGTAGGCGACAAACGTTAGTCAGACGTGCGGTGCGATTTGGACAATTTTGTCTATGAGACGTTTTGTTTGAAGTATGCGTACCTTCATATGTTTTGTATAGTAATAGTCTGTCTTAAAACAATCTTGACTCCAATGTGCGGTCAGCCTAAGTGTTTGTTGAGTGTTGAATGTGTTTGTGGTTGTGTCGTAGTGGGGCGCAGTCTATCGCAGACCGGCGCCGCGCGTACGAGTCGCGCTCGGTGAGCGTGGCCGTGGAGTCCGACACACCGCCCTCGCCCGCGCCGCTCAGGTCCATAACAACTCACCTCATTTATACTAAACTAATACATCTATCTATAAATAATACAGTATGTACAGAAAATATACTAAACAAAAATGTCCATTCCCCTGCCCTTCTCCCAATTATTATTTGGGGTCGGCGCAGCACGACTTATACTAAACTAATACATCTATACGTTCAGTATAATGTGTGACTGAAACTATACTAAACAAAAATGTCCATTCCCCTGCCCTTCTCCCAATTATTATTTGGGGTCGGCGCAGCACGACTTATACTAAACTAATACATCTATACGTTCAGTATAATGTGTGACTGAAACTATACTAAACAAAAATGTCCATTCCCCTGCCCTTCTCCCAATTATTACAATTATTTGGGGTCGGCGCAGCACGACTTATACTAAACTAATACATCTATACATAATACAGTATGTACAGAAACTATACTGAACAAAAATATCTACGTTAAAAACTAAAATTCTATACCTATAAATTAAATTCGAGTATCTATTTGTAATATTAAAATAACCGTTTTTTTTACTTGCATAAAAATATATATACACTAGAGACACCAAAATAATATTTTATCAATTCTTGTCTGTCTGTTTGTACCCGCTAATCTCTGAAATGGCTGGACCTATTTTAACAGTACAGTTTTTTTAGCAGGTAGCTGTTGTAATAAGGAGTAACTAAAACTACTTTTTTTCTGATGAAATCTTTTGTTTCTTCAGAAAATAAACTAATTAATTTTTTAATGAAATTTCACGCAGATGAAGTCACTATAACATAACTAGTTTGTACTAAATACATAATACATTGTAGAAAATGTCTATTTGCTTCTATGTCTGTCTGGTTCAGCGTACTTTTTCACAAGCTATGTTATATCTACCTAGAACTCTTTTTATATACCTTCTTCTCATACCATCGGATTCACCAGAATATCATATTTCACAGTAAAACCCTTCTGTTTTTTATTACAAACTGGTCCTTCATTATTTTTATTGATAATTGACAGTTCCCTATACTTGAACGAAGATTTTTTTACTATCTTTGCTATAGGTAAATTAACATATATTAATTTACTGATCTTTATTCTAGACGTCGGGACTCGCTCAAGTCTCGCAAGAGTCCGGAGCGCGAAGACAAACGTTCGTCTGTGCCGAACGTCACCACTAAGAGGACGTCCACAGTGTTTGGTAAGCAAACAAAACACCTTTTTATAATAACTTTCGTGAGGATGATTCATACTTAAATGATATAACGGTTTATTCACGCGTATTTATCGGGATAGCCCGACTAGTTTCGGACCCAACCGGAATCCTTAATCATGAGCTGACGCGGCGGCGAGGTTGCGAGTCGAACTGAACTAGTCGGGCTATCCCGATAAATACGCGTGAATAAACCGTTATATTATTTAAGTATAAACAATACTATGTTTATACTTCTTACGTTAGGTAACCTTATCCAAGAATAGTAGGTTCCAAAGGAAAGAAATGATAGCAAGTAATGCATGAAAAGGTATTTTTGTATCTAAATATTACTTATCATGTTATACTTCTTTATTTTACTAGACATATTGATTCACATCAAAATTATAAATATGTTGTGAAGCTAGTAATAAAACATTTTATATCGTTCACATCGTATATAACTTATGAAGCTTATTTTTTGTTTCATTATGTTTTTTTTTGTACAGGTAAAGTATCCAAGTTCCGTCACTTGAAGGGAACCCCTGGCCACAAGTCGACTCAGGTGGAAAACATCAAGAATATCAGCAGACAGATCTCTGGAGAATGCAACGGTTTCTATGGTAAGAATTATGTCTTTTCTCTCTTAAAGTAATACATTGTCATAGTATTAACTTAAGTAAAATCATACATATGCACATGTTTCGCCTTGTTTAGTATAGTTATAGTTAAGTATGTATCCTATTGGTAGGTTAATTTAATTTAAGAGCGTTTCTCGTTGTTAAACGAATACGTTTGGCGAGTCCACTGGTCATAAGATAAAATGTAACTTACCTTTGATAAATGAATAAAAAAATATATTGACTCAATCGGAAGACTATAAGTCGATTTAATTAAACTTCAAATATTTCACATCTATTACAAATTATTTTAGACGACAAACGGGACTTATTCGCGATGTAATACAATATTTCTCTTCTCTCTTAATATATCAGTATTATATCGCGAATAAGTCCCGTTTGTCGTCTAAAAAATGTGTACAAGTCGCGAAAGTTTAAAATCTTAACCTCACCTCATATCCTAAAATCCTATACTACGTTTTGTATGTCCAGCTAACGGCTACCGTTGCGCCGTTCCCCTGAGCGGGGGCGGGGGCCGCGTGGGTATCGTGGAGCTCCCGGTGGGAGCGACCTCCTGCTCCCGCGCGCCCCCCACGCACCCGGGGAGCGCGCGCGCCCCCGCCCTGCTGCACCCCGCGCCCCTCACCGACTGGGCCTGGGACCCCTTCCAACCGCACAGGCTGCTCGTGGCCTGCGACGATGGGGCCGTCAGAGAGTGGATCATACCAGAGGATGGTGAGTAAGCTTCAATATATGTTATATTCCTCCTATTATAATAAATGTGAAAGTTTGTTACCGTGAATGAATGGATTTTTGTTAATCTTTTATGCTTAAATGGCCAAACCAATTTGTATGAAATTAACTGACACATAGGCACTTTTAACTAGACTGTGACAAAGGAGGTTCATGTTTTGCAGCTAAAACAGAAAGCCATGCGAGCCTAACCGCGGGAAAGACCTAGTTATTAATATCCTTTTGCAGCTTTCAACGACAAGAGACCACCATAGACAAACATTTTATTATTTGTTATTTACTCCCATTTATACCAAGACTGACTCCGCAAACTGCATCTCTTTTTTCTGACCGAATAGAATAAATATATTGCATACTAAATCCCAACATCCCCAAACAGGTCTACAAGAATCAACAAACGAGCCAGCGCGTACGTTCAACGCACATCCGGATAAGATCTACATAATCCGCTTCCACCCGACGGCGTCCGACTTGCTGACGACCGCGGCCCACGACCTCAGCGTCAAGATCTGGGACCTCAGCGCGGAGACCCCCGTGGCCGCCATCACGCTCACCGGACACACGGATCAGATATTCGCATTAGACTGGTCGCCCTGCGGGGAGTATCTCGCTACGGTGTGCAAGGATGGACTTATCAGGGTAAGTTATATTGAGCTGTTTCCTCGGTCTGATTTTTTTTCTGTATTATAGGTTACTTTTTAGACTACGATCGGGCAGTATTGTGCGTGTCGCGATACATTGTCTGCGATGATACCACTTTTGATATCAGAGCTGCGCGATGCACGATATTTTTTCTACCAAAAGATAAAATGTATTTTTTTTTATATGATTTTGAAATTGGTTTAGTTGTTAGTGGCCCTGACTGCTATACTTGGGCTTGGGTTAGATGTTGTGATATGTGTTATAGGTGTACAAGCCGCGTTCGTCCACCGCGCCCACGGCGAGCGGCCCCGGCCCGGCCGGCAGCCGCGGCGCGCGCCTCGTGTGGGCGCTCAACGGGACGCATCTCGTCGTCACTGGCTTCGACAAGTATGCCCTATATTATTATCATAATGTTCACAAGTAAAAAAAAATTCAAGATTTTGGTATGACTGCAATTATATAGTGTAACTTTCAGAGACAGAACTTCTAATCATAGTTTAGCACCATTTAAGTTTATGGAAATGAACAAGTTTAAGCAATCTATTATCAATTCGTAAGAAAATGTTAAATTAATATCAGTTTATCAAATTTGCAATAGGACGTTCTAAACTTTTTTCGCAATATTCTATAACCTTCTTGGAAAAAAATAATTGTTTTCATTCATAGACCCAATATTCAAAATACTAAAACGTTATGTAGTTAACTCATCAATCACATCGAACTTATTCGCTTAATCTAACATTTATTTTAGACAATGAACGGGTTTTATTCGCAATGAAATTCGATATTTATTTTCTCTCGACGTTTCGGCCGTGTTGCACCGACCGTGGTCACGGATCCGAATCTACGACTCCGGGGAATCAATCCTAATTAGATTCGTTAATTGTCTAAAATGTGTGTACAAATCGCGAAAGTTTAAAAACATTTTATCTACCATGCCTGCGCAACTAGAGTCAGTATCGTTTTGAAAGTGCCTAAGAAGGCCTACTCGAAATAAAAACCTTTTGATATTTTTTGATTTTGATTTTGACCATTACAACTAACTTTTCCTTTACACGAGGCTACAAAAGATACATCACATGTCCTTAGGGTGTCGGAGCGTCAGATCCTACTGTACAAGGTGTCGGACCTGTCCGCGCCGGTGTGTACTGTGGGGCTGGACGTGTCGCCCGCCATCCTGCAGACGCATCTCGACCACGACTCTGGCACGCTGTTCCTTACCGGACGGGTAAGTTGTAGAATATAATAGATTTTTTTTTTAACATGTATGTTACAAAGTATACCATAACTTAAGACTAAGTATTATTAATAAATTACAGCCTAAAATCTATCTATACATCGTACAAAATAAAGTCGCTTCCTGAGTCTGTCTGTCCTTATAAAAACAAAAAAAAAACATTTATTTTCAGTGTTAGTACAAAATTACTTAAAAAACAAAGATTGTATACCTATTGTATGTATTGAAAGGAAGGTATAACATTATATCACGCAGAGCATGCGCGAGGGATCTTGTGACGCTGGCTTAGGTAGTAGAAGGGCCCCGGGGTGTGTTTAACGATACAAGGATTAACATCATTAGTGCGGGAAAAAAAATAAAAAGGGAGACATGAACTTAGTGGTTTGTTCTGGTGCAGGGTGACTCCACAATCTACTGCTACGAGGTGACGAGCGAGGCGCCGCACCTGTGCGCGCTGTCGCACCACCGCTCGCCCACGCTGCACCAGGGCATCGCCTACCTGCAGAAGAACCTCGTCGCCGTCGAGAAGGTATGTAAAGCCTCTAATTCATACATACATACATACATAAACCTCACGCCTCTTTCCCTTGGGGGTAGGCAGAGATCACACCTTTCCATTTGCTACGATCCTGGCATACCACTTTAGCTTCATCCACACTCATCAATCGCTTCATACACGCCCGTCGGTTTAGGGTACTCCTGACCTGACCCTTTTTTAGGACTTTCCCTATTTGGTCATGGAACGTCTGTCGTGGTCTTCCCCTTCCAACAACTCCATTCAAACTACGCTCATATATCTGTTTCGTTAATCTTCTTCTAATTTAAAAATCTTCTAAAAAATCGCCTCTAATTCACGTATCATATATATTAAATCATTATGATTATATTGTCAGGATTATCGCACCAAATTTAGATCCCGTTCGATTTTTAGGAAAAAAAAATAGTTTCATCCCTCCCAGGTCAGCTTAAAAATAAATCTTAATTTACTCTATTTTTATCTTGTGTTTTGTTATAGGTGGAATTCGCGCGAGCTCTGAGACTTACTAACGGCACAATCGAGCCGCTTTCGTTCACAGTACCGAGAATAAAGGTAAGTTTAGGTTAATTAATGTAAAACATACCAATAGTAACTGGTGTCATAATATCTGTCACTCATCACTCATGCGATTACTCCGTGGTCAATTCTTAGCTTTCGTTCGATGGCGCGACGTATTGTGATCAGTCAGAGTATGCTCACTTGTTGTTGCCGATAGTCATGTCGCTACAACAGTCAAAATCAAAAGGTTTTTATTTCGAGTAGGCCTTCTCAGGCACTTTCAAAACGTTGCTGACTCTAGTTGCGCGGTTCCAAAATGTCATTCTTATGGAGAAGAACCGGCAAGAAACTCCATAAGTTACTCTTTTAAAAATAGAAAATACAATTTATATTTTACAATAATAATTATGCAACAACAACGCAAATTAGCAAAATGTACAGATTGCCAAGTAGGGGATAAAATATTCTTTAAATAAAGAAAATAGAAAATAATGCGAAAAAAAAGAGGAACCCGACTATTTTACCAAGTTTACGAAGTTTACGATGATACAGTCTGTAAGACCAGCTGTGCTAAACCCTGCACCCCCCCTACCCCGTGCGAGCCGCGTCACGTTGTGTGCCGTGTCGGACGGTACACGGTACCGACCCGGTGCCACCGCCGCAACGCCTGGTGCGTAGGTGACCGGCGAGACGGCGCGGGGAGCGCGTGCAGTAGCGGTGGGGGGTTGATGTCGCCCGGCGTTTCTTTATCCTGTTGTAACTCGTGTGCTGTCGGGGCTACGTGCACGTACGGCATCACAAGCACCCGACTTGTGTCCTGGGAAGACGGCGCAGAGAGCGGGTGCAGTTCCTGTAGGGGGTTGACACACGTATTGTTGTTCGGTGTTTTTTTTAAACTATGAGAGCGTTGTTATAATATTGGTGTGTGTTGTGCAGAGCGAGCTGTTCCAAGACGACCTGTTCCCGCCGACGCTGGTGACGTGGTCGGCGTGGCAGAGCGGCGGCGCGTGGCTGGCCGGCGACAGCGTGCCGCCCGCGCTGGCCAGCTTGCAGCCGCCCGGCATGGAGCCGCGTGAGTGTACACTGTCTTACAGGACCTGTTCCCGCCGACGCTGGTGACGTGGTCGGCGTGGCAGAGCGGCGGCGCGTGGCTGGCCGGCGACAGCGTGCCGCCCGCGCTGGCCAGCTTGCAGCCGCCCGGCATGGAGCCGCGTGAGTGTACACTGTCTTACAGGACCTGTTCCCGCCGACGCTGGTGACGTGGTCGGCGTGGCAGAGCGGCGGCGCGTGGCTGGCCGGCGACAGCGTGCCGCCCGCGCTGGCCAGCTTGCAGCCGCCCGGCATGGAGCCGCGTGAGTGTACACTGTCTTACAGGACCTGTTCCCGCCGACGCTGGTGACGTGGTCGGCGTGGCAGAGCGGCGGCGCGTGGCTGGCCGGCGACAGCGTGCCGCCCGCGCTGGCCAGCTTGCAGCCGCCCGGCATGGAGCCGCGTGAGTGTACACTGTCTTACAGGACCTGTTCCCGCCGACGCTGGTGACGTGGTCGGCGTGGCAGAGCGGCGGCGCGTGGCTGGCCGGCGACAGCGTGCCGCCCGCGCTGGCCAGCTTGCAGCCGCCCGGCATGGAGCCGCGTGAGTGTACACTGTCTTACAGGACCTGTTCCCGCCGACGCTGGTGACGTGGTCGGCGTGGCAGAGCGGCGGCGCGTGGCTGGCCGGCGACAGCGTGCCGCCCGCGCTGGCCAGCTTGCAGCCGCCCGGCATGGAGCCGCGTGAGTGTACACTGTCTTACAGGACCTGTTCCCGCCGACGCTGGTGACGTGGTCGGCGTGGCAGAGCGGCGGCGCGTGGCTGGCCGGCGACAGCGTGCCGCCCGCGCTGGCCAGCTTGCAGCCGCCCGGCATGGAGCCGCGTGAGTGTACACTGTCTTACAGGACCTGTTCCCGCCGACGCTGGTGACGTGGTCGGCGTGGCAGAGCGGCGGCGCGTGGCTGGCCGGCGACAGCGTGCCGCCCGCGCTGGCCAGCTTGCAGCCGCCCGGCATGGAGCCGCGTGAGTGTACACTGTCTTACAGGACCTGTTCCCGCCGACGCTGGTGACGTGGTCGGCGTGGCAGAGCGGCGGCGCGTGGCTGGCCGGCGACAGCGTGCCGCCCGCGCTGGCCAGCTTGCAGCCGCCCGGCATGGAGCCGCGTGAGTGTACACTGTCTTACAGGACCTGTTCCCGCCGACGCTGGTGACGTGGTCGGCGTGGCAGAGCGGCGGCGCGTGGCTGGCCGGCGACAGCGTGCCGCCCGCGCTGGCCAGCTTGCAGCCGCCCGGCATGGAGCCGCGTGAGTGTACACTGTCTTACAGGACCTGTTCCCGCCGACGCTGGTGACGTGGTCGGCGTGGCAGAGCGGCGGCGCGTGGCTGGCCGGCGACAGCGTGCCGCCCGCGCTGGCCAGCTTGCAGCCGCCCGGCATGGAGCCGCGTGAGTGTACACTGTCTTACAGGACCTGTTCCCGCCGACGCTGGTGACGTGGTCGGCGTGGCAGAGCGGCGGCGCGTGGCTGGCCGGCGACAGCGTGCCGCCCGCGCTGGCCAGCTTGCAGCCGCCCGGCATGGAGCCGCGTGAGTGTACACTGTCTTACAGGACCTGTTCCCGCCGACGCTGGTGACGTGGTCGGCGTGGCAGAGCGGCGGCGCGTGGCTGGCCGGCGACAGCGTGCCGCCCGCGCTGGCCAGCTTGCAGCCGCCCGGCATGGAGCCGCGTGAGTGTACACTGTCTTACAGGACCTGTTCCCGCCGACGCTGGTGACGTGGTCGGCGTGGCAGAGCGGCGGCGCGTGGCTGGCCGGCGACAGCGTGCCGCCCGCGCTGGCCAGCTTGCAGCCGCCCGGCATGGAGCCGCGTGAGTGTACACTGTCTTACAGGACCTGTTCCCGCCGACGCTGGTGACGTGGTCGGCGTGGCAGAGCGGCGGCGCGTGGCTGGCCGGCGACAGCGTGCCGCCCGCGCTGGCCAGCTTGCAGCCGCCCGGCATGGAGCCGCGTGAGTGTACACTGTCTTACAGGACCTGTTCCCGCCGACGCTGGTGACGTGGTCGGCGTGGCAGAGCGGCGGCGCGTGGCTGGCCGGCGACAGCGTGCCGCCCGCGCTGGCCAGCTTGCAGCCGCCCGGCATGGAGCCGCGTGAGTGTACACTGTCTTACAGGACCTGTTCCCGCCGACGCTGGTGACGTGGTCGGCGTGGCAGAGCGGCGGCGCGTGGCTGGCCGGCGACAGCGTGCCGCCCGCGCTGGCCAGCTTGCAGCCGCCCGGCATGGAGCCGCGTGAGTGTACACTGTCTTACAGGACCTGTTCCCGCCGACGCTGGTGACGTGGTCGGCGTGGCAGAGCGGCGGCGCGTGGCTGGCCGGCGACAGCGTGCCGCCCGCGCTGGCCAGCTTGCAGCCGCCCGGCATGGAGCCGCGTGAGTGTACACTGTCTTACAGGACCTGTTCCCGCCGACGCTGGTGACGTCACGTGAAAGAATGTATAACAAATGATTTTAAACTTTCGCGTCTTTTACACAAATTTTAGACGACAAACGGGACTTTCGCGATATAATTCGATATTTCTTTTCTTCCGACGTTTCGATCGAGTGGCACCGGCCGTCGTCACGGATGGACTGACGACAGCTAGTGCCGTCTCCGTGTTTTAAACGTCGGGAGAAAAGAATATCGAATTATATCGCAAATAAGTTTCGTTTGTCGTGTAAATTAAAATGTACAACAGTCTAATGTTTTGTATACCTGTGCGTAGTGTCAGCGCACACGGCGGCGTCCCCGGTGACGCGCGAGGCTCGCGACAAGCCGGCCTCCAAGCCCAAGCCCGACCTCATCAAGTCGCACGTGCCGCAGGACCCCAAGGCCAAGGAGGACAGTGTGAGTGCCTATCTATACAATCAACATACTTTTAGATGTATCCATTTGTTACTATTCAAGATTTTTTTATTGAAGCTATGATATAGCCGAAGCTCTCGTATTTCGGAAGACACGTAAAATTGTGAGTTTATCTTTACAATCCATATATTTTTAGATGCCTTCATTTGTCACTATTCAAGATTTTTTTATTGAAGCTATGATATAGCCGAAGCTCTCGTATTTCGGAAGACACGTAAAATTGTGAGTTTATCTTTACAATCCATATATTTTTAGATGCCTTCATTTGTCACTATTCAAGATTTTTTTATTGAAGCTATGATATAGCCGAAGCTTTCGTATTTCGGAAGACACGTAAAATTGAGAGTTTTGCACCTGATCTCTCTTTGGTCGTGTCGGATTACCTTCCCATCGGGCTATGAGAGTGCACCTATGTTTGCACACGCGCTTGTGCACTTTAATATGTCCCGCGTAGCTGGCTGGTGTCATAGTAAAACTAGCCGCCGGGAGCGGAATCGGTCAGGAGACATTATATTTATTCAAGTTGGATTTGTGTGGCTTATTAGTCATCAAAGCTTGCTGAAAACAAGGAATCATTTTATGTATATTGTAAACCCTATAAAAAAAGGTTAACTGATCATCATGAGGTTAATATTCAATAATGCCTCATTATGAATAAAATCCCGACATATTATGATAAAAAAATGATGTTACTTTTCACAATATCTAGATTCCGTTCTGTAAAGTACTACTACATTAAAATTATACGACCATCTAATACAGTTTTATTTGAATTCGTTTCCAGATAATGAAGTCTATAAGCGCCAAAGTGCAGATGAACCTGAAACTGGAACAAGACAGCATGGAGGGTGTGGACGAGTCGGAATGGGATCAGTGAGACTAAATCAAGTGCAATTCAGTAACTAGCTTGTAGTGTTATTTAGAGGCTCCCGGACTCGGTCGCGTTATAAATACGAGTATACTGACCGCGTCTTCTGGTGATACGGATAAAGATGAATTAACTTTTGAGAGATAACTGACATATTTAAATACGTTATCCTCTTTTTGACTCAGTCGGGTAAATTCCGGAAAATGCCCGATGCTCCTTTTTTTGATGTAACGCTTAATGATGATTACAGACTGAAGTGTTGAAACTCGTTTCCTATATGGGTTTTATTTGTCTCAATTGACAATTTGACTTGTGACAATTTGACAATGTAATCTCAACCTGATTTTAAAGACATCTGGTTGATTTTCGGTCATATTTCAATTTATTTAAAATACTATTACGACCGTCTATTAATATTTTTTTTTATTATACACCAAATAAGTATTTGATTCGGAAACGTTACCTCGAACATTGTTATATCTCATCTTTATACGTATCAACAGAACTAACAGTACCCCGAGTGTAAGTCGTATACGTACAGTCAGCAAAAAGATGTAACAATATAAGAATCGCAAATATGACTAATTGATTAACATTTTATTTATTTATTAAATAAAACATGTGTTTTAATACGTAAAGTAGTGAGTTTTTAATTCTTAGTTTATATTTTTTTTTTTTTGCTGACTGTATGTTTACGTGAATACCATTCATTCAAAAATTGTAATCGTAAAGGTTGTACACAAACTTGCATTTAGGTGTAGCCACTATCGCAAAAACGTAACTTTTTATACCTTACAGTAAACTTGGGAATTCTAAATATTTTCTAGAAATGTTTCCCGTCGATCCAGTTTTTACATTTTAATCTTAGATATCAAATAGTCGTGGTAATGTAGTATACTAGAGTAACGTCGACACATAAGTCCAATAATGTGTACTGAATGTAGTTGTAAGTTCATCTCGGAATTATGTGCGCATTGGAAATAACTGACGTTTGTGTACTTTACAAATTATCAGTGTTTCATGATGAACCTTAATTTAAATAATTAAGGTAGGTAGTGAATTCATTTAAAAACCTTATAATTTGAAAGGTTTTACGTTAGAATGAAAACAGTGACGGTTTTATGTTAATCTATTGAAATAAAAAACAGGAAAGATCTAGTCTAAAAAAAGTCCTACTAGTTTTTGTAGTCATTGTATCGACAAAAACGTTTGACTCTCAAATATAGGAAAATTACAGTAAAATACTTATTCATACGTAGTTATTTCCAATATGTACGAACATTTAAATTATTATCGAATTCAATGCTCACGGCCAGTCACCCTTTCATGCCGCACCGCTAATAATTTGCTGACAAATGTGATCTCATCAATGTTCGACCAAAACTGTACCAATCATGCTCATAGAATGCTCACTGTATCGCGTTTTATACACTGTTTGTTTTAGTAAAAACAGAGATCGAACTTGGCTAACATATTGCTAAAATTAATAATCTGACCTCTACTAAGTTACATTACATTATCAAGCAATTAACGTTAGTTGTATCATCAACATCGTTAGGTGGCTGTCGTTGTGTGTTTCGTGGTACAGGAAGGTCTCAATGGGTTTGATCCCTGCAAGTGACAAACATTTGTGTTGTCAACAAGTTCCGTATTACGGCAACAAGAATCATAACTTAGTCAAGTTCTATGCAGTTGACTTTATTTCCATATTGAACCAATTTAGAACTTTTTTTGAGTTTATAATGAGGGTAATTACGTAACTGCTACGTAACTATTTGTAGGATATCGTATCTCAAAGAACAGCAAAGAAGGAACATTTTATAAATAATAAAAGCAAAGTGTACACACACAGTACCTTAATTTCGTTTCCATTCTTGATTCAATTGAAGTTTTTACTAAACAAATAAGTGTCCGCGCAACATTCCTACATTTTGCCATAAAATGCATTTATTTATATCGCGTAAACTTTATATATGAATTAACGAGAAATATTAAATATACGTATGATTTGTATCTCATAGGTACTTGTATGTAAGGATGTGTAGGGTATTCATACTTATTAGGGAATTGACATTTTATAATGTAACCGATATTATTCTATAGTCACCAATATTGATAGAAATTTTACTGACTTGTGGTCATTGCAATTGCTCAACCTTGTCAAAACCAACCTTTTTACCCCCATACAAATTATGTAGACTTATTATTACACGATTTTGAATATATAAAAATAAATTTTGATACCTACTGTTCATGAATATACTATCTAGATACATTTTGTATTTTTGCAATGATTACCAAGTTAGTGTGGTAATGCGTCGAAGTTGGGACTTAAATAAGTGACCATTTTTGTCTCAAACCTTGGCCCAATATATTTTCTATTTGTGACTTGGCCCCAGCTAGGTAGAAGTAATGCAAACTATTTTCTCAATACAAAATCTAAACACTGGGATTAAGGTTTGAGCCAAAAAGTGAAGTCAGGAGGATTTTTATTAGAATAACTTAGCTATCTTTAACAACACACTATTAAAACAGGTTAATGATAGACGCAGAATGTTCTGTAGTGTTTGTATAAGCTTGCAGGATGATACTACCCAAAGTAAAATATACGAATTAATGGATGCCAAAAAAATCCTCAACTTCGATGCATTGCTATTCTTAGTCTTTGTAAATTTAATAAAAACTGTAACAAAGGTAAGCGCGACTTAGTACCGCTAGTTGATGCCATAAATACATCACGTTTTGCTCAAAACGCCAAAGACTATGTTTTTCTTGTCAATGTGTTGAAATTGTATAAGTTTATGTTTTTTTGAGTTTGAAAACTATATGAGACGTGGGGACTTTGTACAGTTGCCCATTCGTGCATGAGACTGAGTCTCCGATAGCCGACGATTTTAGGCTCCAATTATGCGTACTTATGTTTAAACCATATTGAGTTCGTATGGCGGTAGTTGGTTTCAAAGATTCACGTTTTCTTGTTTACGAACGGGCTTAGTCAACACCATCATGAGTCAAATGTATTTATTTAAAGTCAAAAATGTGATTGTTGATGTAACTGCGAGTCAAACCACGTCTCGAACCTATTTTCTGTATTATTGCGAAACTGTCTTTTGTTACAACTGACAGGACTAGATAGCTAGAGTTTGTACCTAGTATTAAAATGGAATCTCATTAAATTATGTATTAAAATTCCCATGTTAAATTAAAATCGTGAATTAAAGGTTGAAGCGCATCAATAGTGTCACAACGACGTAAAGTATGAACAAGACGGAAGGCGGGAGTGTAAGCTTTCTTATTTTACTTAAATATAAACGATTAATTGATAGGTTTAGTTACGATCTGCGGCCACCTTTCACGTTGCTTAGTCAAGTCTCGGCGGAGTACCGACTTTAGCCGTTACAGGCTGCTTCTTATTTCGGCTTTAGTCTTTGTCCCTCCTCATAGCCTTTTGCACGTTGCAGCGGAAGCCTGTTTTATCTTGAAACTTAGGGCTCAAATGACTTGGCTAGTCTGATACCAGAATTTTGGACATGTGACTTTTCTTTTAAAACCTATTACAAATGTCACAGCAATTCATCGCTTTGTCAACCAAGTGTATCGCAATCAAAGTCATCTACAATCGAAATGAAAACGGATGCCAAGATTTATCTTGATTGTAGTTCCTTCATTTCAAAGTATGGCTTCCGCTCATCAAGCTTCTCCGATCAATATTCCTGAAATAGATGACACGAAACGTTACTTAAATCCCAACCATGTTCAGTTTCCGAAACTCTGTTCCGCATGAGTACATTATTGTGCATTTGATGTTGCTGTGCAATTTTATTCACTAGTCAAAAATATATACTTTAAATGGGAAGATTCTTAAAAAATATATTCAAAATGTATTACTATATGATTAGTTTATGATTAAGGTTTCTATGTATATTTTTAGTTTAGTTTTAAGCGGTTTGTTGTCGGTGGTAATTTGCAACCTACCCTGCGTTTACGATTTTTTTGTTAGTAAAAAAGTCATTATTCACGGTTCGTCAAGAGTTTCTCCTTAGCTTCCTAAACTGCGAGGAAACTGAAGGTGTCTAGGATTGTTTTACGTTACGTTAGCAATATTAGATGAAGAAGCAATGTTCTCAGAGTTACAATATCAGAAGCTCATTCTATAAGTATTAATGAAATATCACCGACGGCAAACAATCGCTTTATACTATTTGCACATGTATTCATATCAAATAAAATAAATCACCATATTATTGTTTGTTTGTAAGTAAGCACCTTTGGTATTCCAAATATTAAACATAGCACAATACGAAACGAAGGGTTTGAGTTAGAAAAGGTAGGTCATAGTGAGTGAGAGAGGGCGCACAAGCGGAGCGGGTGTTGTGATTTTAATTATAATCTAAATTATGAAATAATCAAATAAATTCACCATTAAATCTTGTGATCAAGGTTGTATAAACTGATGTCAAGTAATACTCAATAATACGTATTAAAATTTGACATATACCTATGAATATTTAACATTTTCACGTAAGTATTTCTTTTACTTACTTTTTTTTTAATGTTCTTATTGTCTCAAAATACCATGTGCCCAATCCATAAATGCTTGTATAAGGACCACCCTTATCTATATAATTCAGACCATTTTATAAATTCTGGATGTTTTTAAAAAAGCAATTTTCCTGGTATTTGACGGTCACTTATTATATTTGCACAATCTAGAAAACGGAAAGTTAAACTTGATATTTGAATATTTGTACTCGATATTTTAAAAATAAGCTTAATAAGGCCTAAAGTGATAAATTACGAATTCTGTTATAAAGACAACAAGATAAGAGACCGTCAAATAAATCATTTTTGATGCACAAATCATTCAGCATTGCTCTCTAAATTATTTTCATACCAAAGTTGTGAAAAGACAATAAGTTATTTTCGAAATAAAATCCTTCCTTGTCACATTTTAAATTGTTTCGTCCAAAACGTTGTATTTAATACATGAAATTGCTACAAAATTGAGAATCTAGTGCCAATGTTTCCTTTACGTTTGATATTGAAATCGGCGTTCTCCAATCATTTCCCTAATCCTTATTCGATAAAATTGACCGAGTAGAGATGTATCGAGTATTTAGTATCGATATTGTAATGACAATGAGTGACAAAATGACAGTTGCGATTGGCGCCAAAATATCTTTCAATTTTATCGAAGGAGGTTGTTGTAATGTAATTAATGACCGCAGACGATACCCTCATTGTGTGAGTGCGTGTAATTTTTGTATTTTTGGATGTTGTAAACCTACAGATATCCTAGCGTTAAGGCTCAATATTTGGAGATATTTTTATTATTTTGCATTTTTTTATTAAACTCTTGCTAAATTATTGGGTGTTTTATTTTGATGTCCTCGTATTTTAATACCTGTTCTTTCTTTTATTAAAATATTATTATTCATAAAACTAGCACCTTGGCTTTATATGTTGTTCACACCTTTTACGTTACAGTTATAAACATTTCAGATAATATATCTTCAATCTCTGTTCCTAGACTCAGATCAACCAGACTACAAAAGGAAAACTTCATAGAATTTCCATTGACGTATGCACGAACAAAACAAAATGTTTCCTTTGTTTGAGAAAAAGCGGCCTCAACACTTTGAAAAAGTTTGTCTCAAACTGGGACAGTTAACTGTTTCTTTTGTTAAAGTTACGGAAAGCTGCCATTTCCAACTGAGTATTTAATAGCGAGCTGTTTGCTTCGAAAATGTAAGACTTTAAAGATGAGACTTCAATTATCAGTTTATCTGATACGTGGTGTAAACAGCTTTAAGCCTCAAAAACACCTATTGTAACATTATGGAATGCAAATTAATATATGAATATGAAAAACCTAACAGGCTGCGATAATGATGAAAGGATAGCTGGACATAATTAAAAATGAATAATAAAAAAAATCATTAAAGCTTCAAAATAAAAATAGAATAAAGCCTGGTTAAGTTGATATTCTAAAAACCTTTGTATCAACAGATGATAATTATGTATAAAAGGAAAGATGATTAATCAGTATTTTTTTTTCAACTCCGTTCTCATATTTTTAATAATATCGCTTGCTATTATTTAGTTTTGCTCCCGTAAGCCCATACAATCCTCCGAACAATTAGTGTCACGTTCCAAGTGGAAACTCCAGAGGAGCTGTTATGTAATGGCCTTTATCAATTAATTTGTAGCCGCGGAGCCGTGGAGGGCCATACAACACCACACGCAATTTAGTTCCGGGAATCAAACGTATTTGGGTAGCTACGTCTAAACGGTCTAAACGCACAGCAAATAGTCGCGGAGAACGGGTTAAATTGCCGTAGCGTGTGGCCCAAGTCATTATCAAACGGCGTGGAATATCCACTTATACGGCAGGAATTATTGATAAAGTTCAAACGTTAATCTGTCTACTTTAATGGTTTCGGACTAGAGTTAACTATTCGTTGGTCACGCTTCGGTTTAAGGAGAAAACACGTTGGTGGTTAGTTTCTTATTTTTTTTAATGCTTTGGCAATCTGCGGTTATTTGTAGAAAAATCTGCCAGTGTTATGTAGTTGTGTTGTTAGTTATTGGAATGGCTTTAGGTTTTTGTTTCAAGTTGATGGATGTTCTGTAGTGGTCAATATCAATTTATAGCCGTTTTCCTAAGGCTTTTTTTATTAGTATATCTGCATGATTCCTGTATAATTTAATTTCCCTAAGTAAATTATCTTTACGTTTTTCACTCGATCTTTCCGAAGTCCTGTATTTCGATCCCACTCACTAATTATCTGCAGTAATTGCACCAGGGTAAAGATTAAGGGCTGCCGGATTCCGATAAAGCAAGGGTTGTAAGCTTCTAATTCCATTTACGGCTGTCCTTTGAACGAGACTCGTAATCGACGAGTAGATAGGTATACAATTTCTTGTAACGTGAAAGACAGCATTTAAAGCACACGAGAATATAATGACAGAAAAACTGAGATTAAGCTAGGTGAACTGTTTTCTTTTTCAACCGACTTTAAAATGAAGGAGGTTTCTCAATTCGACCGCTATACATGCTTTTTTGATTGAGATTATTGTACAATTTCACAGCATTACATTTGTGTACAATACGTTTAGTTAATTGTCAACCTACTTTTTAGTAGCTACTTATTAATTACGTTCTTATTTTTGTTTTATTTGTGTTAGCGATACCATGTTTAGTTTTTTACTTCAGGGCAACTATCAAAAGTTTACGAACCATGATCACTCAAATTCTAGCTACTTTAAAAAGAGCAGAATTACTTAATTTTTTAGCTTGAAAAGTCTATTTCAAGTTTATACATTAAATGGAATAAAAGGTTAACTATCTTGCCCTTTATGGAGAACATAACAATATTTACAGGAAAAATGTCGCTGTAAACATCGTTGATACATGAAACTGTTGTCAACCCGTGTCGCGGTGCCGATTGATGGAACTGTTTAATCCCAGGGCGAGGGTCGGCGGGCAATCAGACCGGCCTTGTCACTCATACTGGAAACATGTGTCGCACGACAGAGATGCTGCGGAATGCATTAAGATAAACCATCTTTTTGCTGCAGGAAAATGTCGAATAAAAAATAAAAATGGAAATCTGTCCGTTTAAGCTTTGAATGAGTTGTCAGAATAGTTTCCATTCGTTCATAAAATTTGGTATCTAATTATTTGCTCTTTTTAAAATGGTAGGTGCCTGTACTTACCTTCTTTATTTAATTACTTAAGAAGTTATTTAATAAACATTTTACATTCTAGCAGGAAGTTTAAAAACTAATTTTATTGAATTCTTTCCAAAGAGTCTGACACTTCAGGTAAGTACCATATTTAGTAGTAGATACATGAAAGGCAATCTATCCAACCGTAGTTGACCGATTCAGGATTTTTCAGGCTTACCTAGATCTTACATATTGTCAAGCTTCTCCGACGTGAAGATAGATCCTAAAGTAGTTACTGCCTGTACTTAAGTACGAAAAAAAAATATTTACGAAAATCTGAGTCTATATAAATATCTCGTGTAAATACACTTCCTAAGTCAGTGGCAAATGTAGGTACCGATTTTCCTTTACAATAGTGCGATTAAAGTTAACACCTTTTCGAGATAGGTAGGCTGCTCGATAGGTGTTAGGTAGGTACCTATATAGCTAACTAAGAGAGAGTAGGTACTCTCTCTAAGTTAACTATATGATTGATGAGTCATATAGGTTAAATTCTGAAGCACTTATTCCTTATCTTAAACTTTAAAATATTAAATAGATTGTAAATGTAAACTTTAATACGTCTTCCTATATTGTAAATGTTAGTTTCTTTTCGCTTCAGATACCAAAACAGAATCAATACAGATACCTACGGCATCCAAATTCTTTACTAAACTATTCTATCGATCGAAAAGGTCTTCAAATATCTTGTCTTACAAAAATTTGAGCAAACAAACGTCATTAATAGCGGCGCACCTCCACGGAACGGGACAGATATTGCCTCCGTTAGTATCCAAGTTATTTAATCTAAGTAACGTACGCCGTAACTTTTGGGCCCAACTTATTTGTAACAATGTACGTGAGGAACCTTTTGAGCACAGGTAGAGGTTTGCTGAAATATCGTATTGATCTGAGATATGACGAGAAAGAAGATCTTTGTATGAAATAACTTTGGCCAGTCCTCGTTTATAGAGGAATGGAGGTCGATGTGCGTTTTTAGAGGGTAAGGCTCAATTTGTCTGTTTTGGTTGTAAAACTTGAAATAGGTTCTTACCCAAAGTCTTTTGCTATAATAATATAAATAATTAATAAATATTAAATAATTAATATTTGAGAACTTAGTTTGTGACCTACTCCCACTCGTCACTCATCACTTGCGTAGTCTTTAATACCTACGAAATGATCAGGCTGTAGTCAACCACAACTTACCATGATCCTTGGATGTATATCGAAACTTGGGAGTGTATCATGTATGGTACAATCTTAATGAATAATTCCGAACGGCAGTCACATGTCAGTTACCTAACCAAAATGAACAAGATGAGTCCCTATCTACTTATACAGTGATCTTTCATAACCAAACACCACAGCAATGCGCGATGAAAAATGCAAAAAACTTGGAACTGGGTCGCGCATCAAAGAAGCTTAAATGGCCTACCAGGGGGCGACACTGTGCCTGTTTATGAGGTAGGGCCGGGAAAACCGCGGTGGTTATCAGGTTTGGGTAACAGCATACATAATGTTATCGCCACTTTTATAGACGGCAAGGGATAAGCTGTGACGTATTGCCCAGTTACCTGAGATGTTTACCCGATGTGGGCGATGTGCACAGTTTAAGTACTCCGTGTAGTCAGATTCCGTCCATTTTGTTGGGTTCTCCGACATATGTAAGGTAATTTTGACACGTGAAATGTTAAATAAAATAAATTATTGAAAACTGTAGCCTCAAACGTGTGTATAGGCAAAATAGTACCCGAATTTTGAGTCACACGATCATGGAAGGCTTTATCTATAAATTTCTAGTACTTACTACAAATTGTGGTCGTTGAAAATGTTACAGCTATATGCTGTCACTAACTTCTTAATATGGAGTTCGAAGTGAACCCTAAACGTTACTTATCTTAAGAGACTAGGCTCCTCTTCAGTTTTCAAACTGCAAGGCAACTCCTATAGAAAGGGTTTGTGGTGAGGATCGTCGACTTAAAAAAAATCTTAAGTCTCATAAATGACATTTCTCCGGTTGATAGTTAAATGTCCCAAATATTTGGATTTGAGACGAATAGGTAGGTACTAGGCGAGCATAAACAAGGTATCATATATTTACCCGTGTACTTCTCCCCGCGTGTTTAGTTACCACCTCAGGACGCCTGGAATTCATTAGGCGCGTGTTTTCTTCAAACAAGATATTGAGATTAAAACCGCGCTTAATTTAATATAATTGTATTTGCTTTCCACCAATTCACTAAGTGTTTCTGTGTGTTGTACTCGTGTTTAGCAATTAGAATATTTTCGCGACGGTTTTTGGCACTGGGCGGGAAACAGCTGGTTTATATCGAGATTAAAATGCCTTTATGTTAGGGAATTGTGAGTTTGTGAAGAAATAATTTGTTGAGAGCGTCGACTGTCACTCCTTGAGTGATCTATTGACGTGGAGGAGTCTCGACTCTCGAGGATTCTATATCGTACAATCAGTTAAGTATCTGTGGAAGTACGAAGTAAATTTAATGTTGAAGTATATTTTATCATGAGTTATTTTTTGTTGAGCTAATATGTAATCAATGACTTGATGATTAATCAATCACTTGATGAGATGTTTGCATTTTATTGACTCCACGCAACGCCCCAAAAAATGAAGACTTGCTATGACATTTAAATTAGATATATATTTATCAAAATATCTAATCACATCTTGTGTAGTTCGATGACAATTCCAACGCATTTTTGTGACTATAAATTCATTTGGGAAGCGCCACTCTAGACTCAAACCTGCAAGCTTCTGCATCCGGTCATTGAACCGTTGCCACCGTGCCACTAGCTGCACCATAATTAATCCCAATCTGGCTGTCACCATGTCCGCGCTTTGTCTCCCCACATATGTGCAATACCGTATCGTTTCCATTATTCGTAGCCACGCGCTGCGTCCAAGGGATAGAGCTAGAGTGCTATAGAGTACTCATTTGTTTTTATATCTCTTTCAATGTGAAACCTATATTGAACTTCGATAGAAAATTTGCTCTACCTTCTTATCCTTACCGGTTTGGATTGGTATGTATGTATAATACCTTAAAGTCTTGTCGTTTTGGTTTAGCTAAATCTGTAAAATAAACTAGCACAGTCAGTTATAGACTAATCAATAGCAATGGATCATTCAGTCCTATTCGATATAACAAAAAACGTTGAACAGCCAACGATACGTACCTAGACAAACAGAAATTTGTACACCTCTTAATTTTAGGATTAGATTCCAATTGCTTAATCAAATACCGGATCGCCAGAAGATTACCCAGCTGATTAGAGCCACGGCCGACCGTTCAATTGATTAATGAATCTATGGGCGCCCACGACTGATGACCCAACAAGTCTACGCAAGATTATACTTCTAGTGCTACTATAGTAAGACTTATCTACCATTTAGACACAGATCTATTACACGACTGTATCACATCATCAATTGAATGGTGTCTGCTATATTAATACTAAGAAAACAACTAATAAAATTCTATAAAAAGCAAAAATGTACGTATCATGTCGCTCTATGCATGCACGATATATTTTTGTATTGTAAAATTGGAAACAGAAGTCTTAAGTTGTATTTTGTGGCTTTTGGAAACAAATAATTGCTAAACTATTTGCGGTATTATTATGCTGTTTTTTTAGTTCCCATACCAGTGTGTTTTCTTTGCCAAGATAGTTTAACTAAGAAAAAGATTTTTCTGCCTGTCTTTAAAATTTGATTTTGTTTTTTTTTTTATAGAATTTTAAAATGTACTCTTCTTATAAGATTCTTATTTTGCTGACTGCTTATTACAAGGCCAAATTAAAGTAATATTATTGAAGTTGTGGACCACTACAATGACATGACGTATCGCAGCGTCTCTTTTTTACAACTGCAATAATTAAATAGTCCTTAGAGAGTCGTTGGGTGGTACTATAACATCATAAAAAACATTTTATTACTTAGTACCTAGATGTGATAGATATTGTATTTTCACAATAGACATCGAGGACTACTTTACATTCAACATTACTTGCAATTCAATATTATTTCCTTAATTCTGTACTTAACCTAACTTTAACTAAAAGCGTGGGTTTTCATATTCTATGAAGTGAACCTTCTGGGCACTGCAGTGCTGTGGTAAAACGCGGTAATTTGGTATTTAAAAGGTAACTGTTGGTTGCGATACACACTGTGACTTCTGATTGTATCGGGAGCGCGCGTTAGTTTTATTGTTTTGTTTCCATCGTCGTCTGCGTGAAAATGTGACACTGAACATTTGGATTTTCTTTAACTAATTAGAGGTAAGTTCAGTGTAGTTTGGAACTGGGTTTAGTGCTTTTAGGATGGTGCTTTGAAGATGCTTTTTCAATGAATCTTTTGGAGATTATCACGTCTATTGTACATGAGGGTTTAATAGGGATATAAATATTTTTCGGTAAATTTGTGTAAATATTATTAGTGTATTCTAAGGAGAACTATATACAAATGTTTTGTTTGAGTGTTTTAAACTTTAATATAACTTAGAGCGTGCTAATTGCTTGACACAAAGAGGAATTTGTTTAACGTGCGTTAATACAAAGTTAAAAAAATCTGCTTAATTGTATGTTGTTAGCGTTCTCATAAAATTAATTGCTCAACGTTGTCCAGTTTATTTAATTAATATCGTAAATACAGAGGTTTCGTAGAATAAATAAAAAAAATACCAGAAAATATTCGCATACATTTTTGACGCTATAAACAAACGAAAAATGGTGTTCAAAAAATAAATTTTATGTGATGACGGCCACGCGCCTGCCATGGTTCACAGAATAACAACAAAAGGGCTTCATTGACCGTTACTTTCATTGGGACACTGTTTAAAATATGCTAAGTATGTGTACCTATGTTACAAATTATAGCATAGTACGTTATAGTATAATTATGTATTATAGGTAGGTAGGTAAATGAACAGGGATTTTTAGGGGAAACAGTATGTGATCTGCACTTATTGTATATACAAGGATTTGTTGGTAGTTAGTGGGGGATATGTCACATTGTGTTGAGACTGCGGGGCATCCCAGTACTCTGCAATACCCGCATGGTCATTGATATAAGTGCTGGTAGGAGCACTCTGGTAGTTTTGCCCTGTTAGAGTTCGATCTACCTCTTTACCTTTCCCTAGGTCTAGAAAGTTGATGGGGCTTACAGGAACTAAATTGGTCATGTGTCGCGATAGTCGGTTGGGATAGTATGGATAGGAAAGGCAAGAGATAGAGGAAGCATAAACAAAGGAAAGCCTATGCCCAGCAGTGGGATATTCAGGGCTGACGATGATGATGAAAACCCGAACAGTTCCTATGTTTACCATAGGTATGGATTTTGCTAAAGTGAAAGAAAATTTGTTAAAGTAGTTGTCGGACCCACAACTTACTTCCACTTTACAGAATATTCTTACTTATGTCAATAGAAATACCTACATGTCAGGATTGATAATATATTAAATAGTTATAACATACATTTGAAGTACACATCTCTTAAAACGGAAAGTTCGAAACGTAAAATCGTTGTAAAAGCACTTTCAGGACAATGCTTATAAAGTGAGAGCTCACATTTAGTCTTCACATTCAAGCTAGGGCCAGTCCTCATAACCTAAATAATATATATCAAAGCTGTCGTTTCCGGGAGGCGGACGCGCGCAGGACAAGTGTTTCCTTTTTGCTTTAACGTAGGAATAGACAACATAGCTTTAAAAGTAAATTCGTAATGAGACCAATTTGAGAAGTTTTAAAATGAAAATGTTTTTGACATCAAGCTAGAATCGTTTATGTTGTAATTCGAATTTTGTATTTAACGGCTACTTAAATAGTTCCCCGATTCTTCTCATGGGAATTATATTTTTAAATAACAGAAAATTAAGACCAACACATAAAAAAAACCTTTGTTTACATTCGAAAGTTTTCTTTTAAACAAATTCTTCTATAAGTTAGATAGTAAACATTCATGTGTCACAAAATGAAATAAAAATAATAAGTACTTTCACGACGCTATTCTCGGACACTCGGGTAAAACTTACAAAACAAATGAATCATAAGAAGAATAGAGAAACTATTACTAACAAAGTTACAGAGATCGCGTTCTCTAGACTGTTGGCCAACGATTTATTATCGCTGAGCTGTAAACACTAGAAGCAGTGCCGCACAAAATGAATAGACCACAGTTGTCTGACAAACATTTTACTTGAAATATAGCGTCAAATATCTCTACAAATAATTAATTACTCATCCAGCGTTTATGCGTTCCACTGCTGGGCACGGGCTTCTTCCTATATACGGAAGGTTTGAGCATTGATCACCACGCTAGCTCACCGCGGATTGTTGATTTCAGATTCCAATATTTCCTCACGATGTTTTCCTTTACTGCTTGTCAGTAGTGTCTTAGAATGATTAAGAAAGTACATACCTTTGAAAAAGTCACATTGGTACTTGCCTGCGCTAGGGATCGAATCTGTACCTCGTGCATACATAGGACCGCAACGTCACCACGAAATTTTAGTAATTAATAAATTAATTTTATTTTGTTTATAAAATGTATAGCAATAAGTAGATAGGTTGTGGAGATTAAATCCTATTAAATACGTGTATGGTACCGATGAGGCTGCACGGTAGTCGTGCCCAACGTAACATGAGAAAAGGCCGCTGAAATGAAGGGTATTTTTCCACAAGAAAATATACAATACAAGTTACTCTCAATGAAATTGTATATTTTTGCGTCTTTCAGGAAAGGTCTTTACCTGTTACTGGTATGACTAACTAAATTAAAATATAAGATTTCAAAATAAACATATATTTGGTAAAATGATATTTATGTTAATATGACATGTAGATGATTAAAGTAACATAATTTTCGGAATTTGTTAACCAATATGTGAAGCCGCAAACAAAAGCTTTTACCTATAAAAATGAAGCTTTCATACGATTGGGTTTTACATTGCGTTTTAAACTAGTATTTCTGTAAATATTAATACGAGCTATTATTATATGTTATTGATCGTGTGTCATACAGCTGTACAATTTCCCGCCCTTGGCACGATGCAGTCGTATCGATTGCTTATAAACGTTCAATTTCTTTGAATCCGAGGTATTGCATGATACGGCTTTGTTAGTAGTTCTGTTTTATTTATAGTGATAGGGTATTGATTGTACTATGTTCTGAATAAAATATGTACTTTATGAAGAAATTTTAATGATTTAAGAGTTAAGACAAATATCTACGTTTTAAAACTTAAGAAGATCATTTTGCAAACAGTAATGTTACCAAAATTACTTTTTTTTTTGAAGTAATACCAAAAAAAGATTTTGTGTTTTTGTTGTGACCGTTGCGTATGTCACACACAAAGTGTTAGTTTAAAAAGTTATATAATTCTAAACAATCGAACATCTACTAATCTGCAGGAAAGCTAAATATTCGAAGATCAACCAAACAAAAAAGAAACGAAAAAAAAAAACATTCTTAAGTTTCAGCGACACAGTTTTCAATGCGCTAAGTGCACTAATTCCGCTGATAGCATTTAATATTTAATGAGCGTTACGTCGCGTGACAATATCGATCTTACTACTAACGCGCCCCAGTTTCGTTAAGCTTTCCGCCAGTTAAGCCTTGGCCCGTATTTGTTCCAACTTTTTTCAGTCATTCGTAACTTTATTTTAAACTGGTAAACGGCATGATGTGTTTGAAATGAAACAAGTGAATGTCGATAAATGTATTCGATTTGTTCCGAGAGGGAACAGGTATAGCGGGGAATATATTCCGTGTTAGTTTTTTTGTTTGAGTTTTAAATGAAAGTGTAATTTTACGTGTGCCTGTGCTCGCGTGTTCGGTTTATGAGTCTATTGAGAGTAGTGAATACTGTGCTGTTAGCTATTAATTCGCTGGCGCTGATTTATTTCTCTGTTTTATACAATGTAGCGCTTTCGATGATAAACAGGTATTTTGTTGTTACATGAAAGCGTTTTTCCTGTCTGTGAAAAATAAACGTACAGTTAAATTTTCTATTAGCTACTTGTTAGTAGAATTTTGGTAAAGTATGCTTAACGCACGAAGTGTTTGTGAATTATTTTTTTCTTTGTGTATTACTACGGTTGCAGTTGCGCAGTAATTCCTTAGGGAGGTGTCCTTCTGACTAAACTCAGGCTAACGAATCCAGCTGATGCCGGCACAGATCAACGATCAAAGAATAATGTAGAAATCTATAATTTAATACTCTCTTTAAATTGTTTAAGTTTGTTTAAAGTCACTCAAGCTTCACCGATGCTTTTGCCTTTTCAGACACGACCATGATTCTCCTGTTCTCCCTGTTGGCTGTGACCGCGGCGGCTGTCGACGTGGACGTCAACGAGCCGTGTCCCTCATGCATCCTCCTCAACACGACGTGCTACAACATCTCGTACCTCTTCGACCTTCAGGCACCTTTCAGAAAACAAGTCGTCATCCACAGAATGGGAATACTTAGATCCCAGAACAAATTATTCTTTAGTTTCGAACCCACAATAGAAGATGTAGAATATTATAAGACAGGGTTCGTTAGCTTAGACGACCCAAGCCAAGCGGGAGTCATATCTGGAGCACAAATATTTAATTTCGGCGCTTTCGATATAGATCAAGATAATGATTTGGTTTATTTCGGAGGCGACGGTGGCATCTTCATTTTAAATGCAAATTCTAACAGCATTGCTGCATATAGCAGTCTAGGTGATACTGTTACTAATTTGTATTATAAAAATCATGTATACTTCGTTAGGTATAACGACAGAGGTATCATAGAAAAAGTCGGCGATAACTTCAGAACTCTAATGGAAAATTTTCCCATTAGAAAGTTTGTTGTAACGAAAAAAGATAATATTGTTATTTTCTCAAGCACTCTCGGTTTGTTTGTTGGTAAAGGTGAAAATGTGCATCGTATATCAAAGAATGGTTATTTTAGGGGTATCACTATTGATTTAGATGGTAATGTGTACGCGTGGTGGATAGATGGTATTTACAAGGTTGTACTTACAAAGAACTTGCAGCATTCTAAAGTGGTGAGGGTTGCTAAAATACCGTTCATAGGTGCTTTGACTTTTGACAATGATAATAGAATACTCTTCACTTCTGACAAGTCCTTGTATCTCATGGAACCAACGACAAACTCCTGCGGTGTGGTCAAGGAGAAAGAGGTGATCAGAGCATAAATTATCGTGTTTAGTGAAACACTTACCGCCAGTTTCTGGAAGGCTGATCAATCGAATCTTTTGTCAAATCAATTGATCACGACTGTGATTGGTTGACCATAAAACTTACAAACAATCACAGAGCTTGACAGATGTTTTACAAATTCTTGTGTTGATCAGGGGTTAGTGTGCTTTGTAAATATTCTGAGTTTATCACAACAATATACGACTAGATTATAGTTACACGTGTGCTTACTTACAACAATTCTAACATAAGTTTAAACTAAGTTCATATGAGTATAGCATATAAGTGTAATACTAATTCGTTGATATAAATGGGAAATTGTCAAATATATTTGTTTATTCGAAATTAACTTTGAAATGTATGAAATGGTAGTCTATGAAAAGTTTTGTTTTGTAGATTAAGTATAATTTTATAATTATAATGTAGGTATATGTATACTTTCTAATAGCTTTATTGTAAAGCTGTTTGGTAAAGTAAGTTGAGACAAAGTACCTGTGATTTTGTTAGTAGATTACTTTTTAATTGTTCATGTTTTGTCACGTGTGTGTATTTAGTTCTACAATTTTTTAACCACCCAGTGTAGTACTAAAGTAACTAAATAAAATTTGTTCTTTTACTGATGCTCTTCATAAAAGTTTTCTAAATAGGTAAAGAAGTAGTATTACGTTGTATAGAATACACTTACCTGCTTAGCTTATATTATTTTTCACTTAAATAGGATTTATAGTTATTGAATTAGTTAAAATAAATCTATAGAACTAAAACATACAAGAATTTTATTTAATAAACTTTTATCACATGTATTCTTTAAATATAAGGTCTTCAATAATATAAGGTAATATAAGGTCGTCAATTATTTTCCAAATTGCTCACAAAATATCATAAATTATGGTTTAGTATAAATTTTCCACTGACTTCTATGCATGTGTCTTTGAACATCTATTATAACGACATAATACTTTAAATCGTGTAATAAAGCAGACGGGGTTTCCGTTACACGCATGATTGTCCTATCCTAAGTATTGCACGTCAATGGCATCTGATCAACAACACTCTTATTCCCAAGCCGTAGGGTTCATTGTTGTAATTCATAGTCACTACTGTTGCTAGTACATTCTCGGGCAATTTCTACAATTGTTTGAGGTCAGGGTGATCTCGGCTAAGCCGCTATAATAAGAACTATGCCGTCAATACTCTGAAACAATTAGCTTTAGTTGTCCCAAGGTCGGGCTTCCCATGATCTCATACTTAACATAGCTAACATTTGTACATTAACCATTGCGTGCTAGACGTACCGACATTCATTTTAATGAGGTTGTAGCGAGCAATGCATGTCAAAACTGTCAAGTTTGCAAGCTCAAGGTCTTGGAAACAGAAGTAATTGCATAATAAATTGAAATGCCTCGAAAAAGGATTAAACAAAGAGTTATAAATAGCTCTGATACACATCTTAATGGTTTGATTTTATTAGTACTGTTGCCGCGTAAGTTTTCAATTTAGAAATGTTGAATCAGACTTTTGATTGAATAACTTTTTGAGATAGATAGGTAATCGGGTTAATCAATTGAAGAATGGAATCTAAATTCTAGAACTGGAGAGACGAGGATAATTTATAAGGATTGGTCAAAGATAGGCCCGTGGCGTCATGTAGAGGACTATGGTAGATTTCTTTACTCAACAACTGCTGGCAAAAAGAACTTTTTGTCTGTATATGGTAAAGACAATAAAAAAACACGAGGGCTTTGGCAGGTGGGTGTTTGTTTGTTGGCAAGGTTATCTAGAAGGGCCTAGTAAAGACCGAAGCTTACCGGTGCTGCGAAGAATATGTGGCAATGTAAGTTGTCTGTACAAGGAGTTTTTAGTCGTTGTCTAACCAACATAACCATGCCTCTGCAGTTTAGGTTTGGTTTGAAGTCATAGTATGTAAGTATGCTGTATTTGATTAGACTGGATGATATTATACAATAGATTATGAACCAGTCTGTTGAGTATGAATCAACTGACGGAAACATGTTGTTGTCGGTGAAGTAGGCGTCGGTAGTAGCGTGCCCTAATAATGACGTCATTTTATGAATGAAGGATTCTTATAGAATTTATCGCTCGATCTCATCCCGCAGACAATTGGGATTGCGTAGTCACTAAGTGGTCGGTTTTTATATAGAAACATGTTTTATTCTTGGGCATGACTTTAATCATCAAACAAACAAATACAGCATGGCAGACCCCAACGTTATCTTAAGTTAAGCATCTTGCAAGAAATGAACAACAACGAGAAAAATTACGATATCTATTAAAATCACGAGTGTGTTGGTATCAAAACTACTCATGACTTTGCATGACAATAAAAATTATAGCTGTATACTGCAGAATCATTTATTTTTATTGACACGTCATTCGGAATATTTCAAATGACGTATTATTTTGTTTTTATAAAAGTAACAATGTACTATTTGTTTCATTTCCACTATGAATTCTTTTAACAAGGGTTAATTACTTTGCACCGATAGAATAACTTCTGCGTCTATTTCAGTGGTTTCTTAATTGCCTGTTTCTGTAACAAACACGCAATGTCAAGATCACAGTCTATTTTAAATGTGCACATGCCATTAAAATGTATCAACATTCTAGTTGGTTGAATCAATAGCTAGCGTACTATGAGCTCTGTAAATAAGACTGGTAAGTATGCACATGCAGTGTGGTGTATTGTCACAAAGTGTCCATTACAATGTCGGTCTTTAGCTTCTACAATGGCAACTGTCTTATTTAAGGAGTTCACAAGAACAAAAATCATTCACAATCATTTATTGGAACAAAAACCCGTTATTAGTAATATTAATTTTGCATTATCAGCCACATTAGTTACAAAAAACTGTTTAACGAAGATAGTGACTCCTATCTCAAGTTTTTCAAGTCTTGTAATTTGTAAATAGACATTTTTATTCTGTACGGGTCGAACTTCCCGGATTGCACTTCAACCGGCCATTGGCACGGTGACCTATATCATTTACCTATCCATGAAGTCAGGCTGTAAATTTTTGAAATAAAAGAGTACCTGTGGTTTTTATGATTATCAGATCTAAACCACTTTAGAGTTATTGCAGTAAGTTTTTAGTACTTTAGCTATAACTGCTACCTAAAACATAAAATATTTTTAAATCTTCAGAACTTATAAGTTTACGACTATAACTAGATATTGACTATGCTGTAATAAAAGGCAGACTAGTAATGCTATGTCCTGACTTAATTCAGGTTTGGCGACTAGTGTTACTATGACACCAGCCAGCTACGCAGGACATATTATAGTGCACAAGCGTGTGCGCAAACACAGGTGCACTCTCTGTTCCCTTACTCTCATAGCCTGGTGAGAGAGCAATCCGACACGACCGGAGAGAGATTAACAAGATAAACACAGAAGCTGTGTTATTTATTTGTAAAACGCACACATCATTCAAAAAGTCAGTGCATGCTTGGGGGATCGAACTCGAGACCTTTGACTTGGCAGTCGTGCGGTCTTACCACTTGGCTATTGCAGCTTCATTAATTACATTAGTATTCATAGTAATAGACCATACATAACTATATGATTATACACTAGAGATTTTCTGGTCTGATCAATCTTTGTTGCAAGACTACCTATCTAAAAATGTAATTGGTATAAAAAACATCTAACAACTTATCACATCACTTGACAGGTTTGACAAATAAACTTTCTAAATGATTAACAATTTTTGTGTTAAATAGCTTTACATAAACCCAGTATACACCCACGTAGCTGCGATAACTACCCATTTATCTGATGTCTTTATAAGCGAATAATAAACACAGAAAATCCACAAAACTTACCTAACAAAACTAATTAAATGTTCGAAGAGAAACTTTAATCCGTTAACTATCAATTTCAAACTATTTGCATGAATAAATTGAATAATTTATCCGTAAAAGTCTTGTTTATTCTTTCGTAAGCACTCCGTAACTTCCTAAGTCTTTCAGTAACAGCCTTCGCAAACTTCACCGAAATTATTTTAATGGAATAAGATATTTAAAGATGAAGTTCAATTAATTTTGAGACTTGTTAGTTTGGTTTAGAATTGATTTTTAAAGTAAACTCCATTTCTACTGGGTATAAATTTAAATTAATGTCAATGTTTATTCTAATTTTACTTTTGATATTTTTGGTTTGTAATTTTATTTAGATAAGGGCATTTGAAAAGGAAGTAACGCAAGGCGCTGGTATCCGAAGATATTAATGATAACAAGGTTATATTACATTAATCATATTAGCCGAGTTGTATCAATTCTAATATACCTGCTCGTAGCTATATTTCGTATATCGTGGAAGCGTAGAACACAGTAAAGTTATATTGGATACTCGCGTAAAGGAAGATAAGTATTACTAAAACATTAAATTCATACCTACATAATAATATGACGATATTTAGTTTATATTAAAACATTTCATAAGAACCTATCTACGTTATAGATGAACAAACAAAGAGTATTATAAAGCGATTATTCATGTGTACAGTTAAAGTTTAATTGTTGTAACGTTTTTGTTAAACAAAAAACTAATAAACGTACGAGTATGAAACGTATATAAAATACGATAGTTATAATACCTGATGCAACAAAGTAATGGCACGGTCAATTATTATGGGTCAATTATTAGGGGCAAAAATTACAATATCCATTTAGTGTAAATGTAGGTATGTGCGTACGGTAAAAATATATCAACTAACGAAATCATTGTCACTGCAACAATGATTGAGATTTGGTATAATATCATAAAAAATGGATTACAGTTGAACGCCCACACAATTTGTTATTGTAAAATGGTTTCGAACACCATTTTACAATAACAAATTGTAGGCTACATTGTAATCATTGTAAAACAGGGAACATTACGACAGTAGAATAGAATAGAATTTTTATTTATTTAGAAGAAAATTGTCACACGTATTGTGGACAACTTTACTGCGCTACTTATGACCGCGTGTTCAAGGCCAAATTTGGTTTCGAGAGTCATATTCCAGCACATGATCGAAACCAAGCTACCAGTATATGCCAGGGTGTCGCCGTCGACGGAAACGTCTAGGACATCATCATCATCATAACAAAACAAGTTCCATAATATTCTGCTGGTGCGTGGTGGCCTTGCGGTTCTATGTATGGATTAGTATGCACGAGGTGCAAGTTCGATCCCCAGCGCAGGCAAGTACCAATGTGACTTTTTCAAAGTTATATGTACTTTCTTAATTATTCTAAGACACTACTGACAAACGGTGAAGGAAAACATCGTGAGGAAACCTGGATTTCAAATATTGGAATCTGAAATCGCCAATCCGCAGTGAGCTAGCGTGGTCATCAATGCTTAAATCTTCCCTATATGGGAAGAGGCGTGTGCCCAGCAGTGGGACGTAAGATATAGGCTGGTTTATTTATATTCTGCTGTTTTCAGAGTCACAATATTTTAAAGAAATTACCTACCTTCAATGTACCTACATGAGTGGAAGTTGTGCATTGTAAAGTCAGATCTATCTCGATATAAAACGGCCCTGCGTTCCATTCGCTTCGATTTTAATAAAAAAGTTTGAGCGGTTGCCGATCTAACGAATGTGTTTGGCGTTTCGTGATTTGAGTTGTGTCGGTTTGTAATCTGACAAACTTGTGCTGACCTGATTTTATCAGACAGACAGCGTTATTTTACATACAGTGTTTTTTTTAAGTTTCGTTCTATTATTTATGCTTATGGAAAAACAACGCGGAGGCCCTCAAAACTTTAATTTTATAATACAAAGTATTTTAACACGCCTTGATTAATTTTAAGTTTGTATAAAAGTAAATAATTTCCTTTGAACCAAAACATCTATTTATATCATCTGTTTATATCAGTCACATAGTATAAGGAGAAAGAAGATAACGACAGCTCCGTATTTCAATAGATGTTTAACTAAACAAACATTTTTGTATTTATGAAGACAACTTCAACTGTTTATTATTTACATTTCAGAGCTTAAATGAGAAAACTGTTACTTCAAAGGCGCTGACTTAAAAGTCTTAATTAAATAAATATTACACTTTTAAACTTGTTTAAAGTATTGCGTATAAAGTTTACTAAAGTTGTTTAGGCTATGTCACTTATACTATTAAATTATAATCATTTAAAAATATCAAGAACACTTGGATGAAGTATTTAGTTACAAGTTGCGCATAAATGTTCAAGAAAATACACTTTGTGATTGTTTTTTCGAAGCTCATATTCATTTATTCAGTGAAATGGTTACAACTATACTAATTAGATTAGATATTTAGTTATGTCTTTAAAATAACCTATCTTTAAGGGTCTTATTAAAACCAACAAAATTGCAGTGCCAAAAATAAGAGAAGAAAATTTGTGAAAACTGTTTTAGAAATATTTTTCATTATTTTAACGCCTGTAGTTTTGGTTCGACCTGTAACGTTCATATTTTTAACTTACTAGCGAACCAATTTATTCAGAAAAAGCCAATATTTTTCGAGGCAACAATGTAAGCCGATGTATTTTTTACTGTGACTAAAATTGTGGTTGTTTTTATACGTCGTAACCAATAACCAAAAATCATTACAAATTTAAGACGAAAAGCACAGCAAAGAAAATAGAACAATTTAATAATAGTTAATAGAATACATGTTTTTATAACACCGCCAAAGCAAACGCTAAAGTGCTAGTTTCCAATACCCACGAACAACAACTTAATAATAACTTAAACACTTTAAACAAAATCAATACAATCAAGATAATAAGAAAGCAAATAGCTTTATATTACGGAATTTTCCTTTCACGACGCTTGTTTCACAGCAAACTATGTTCTATTCTCCTGTTCTTTAAGACTAAAATCGTTTGTAGAGAATATTGAATCACACAATACAGTGCTAAGGGTCCAACTACACATTGTGGGAGTACGCCACAAAAGAGTATTTGGCTGGTTCATGCGAGTCACGCGTTTCTGCGAAAAGAATTCATTTGTAACGAAAAAGTTGTGATTGTGCGCGAGCTGTAGGAAGCTTGTTATACTTAGATGTAGACCTTAAAATGTTCTCGGCCGAGAGTTTCATGTGTTCTTTTCAAAATACATTAACTATAATTTAAAAATTGTCATAAAATATCTGATTTTTAGAGCAAACCTACATGAATCACGTGGCTCTTGAGAGAGTCTAGTGGAAGAAAGGTAGGGAGGCCTTCGCCCAGCAGTGGAACATCTCAGGCTAGTTGAGGCTAGTAATAATAATGAAAATACATAAATCAAATATGTAATAAATTAAGTGTCTAATGATCTTTAATATTGCTAGCAAATACAGTTGCAAAACAAAAACTTTCTCATTTTTTAGAAGCAATGTTGAAATTTAAAATAATATTTAGAAACATTATTCATATTTCAAACGGCTCAATTTCTCGTCTCAACGAAGTAACCAAATTAAATAGATCTAGACATAAATAAACGAGTTGTTTTAGCCAAGAATTCTAGCCTAACAAATGGTACCAATAGCCTTTAAGTAATTGCCTACTCTAGACGTAATTTACCAGGCATTTTATCTTAAAGTAGTCTGAATTGATAAAGTAAACTGTTTTTTTGGGCTTTGCACAAAAAAATAAATAAAATATAATTTAAGAAAGCTTTTACGGGCTAATAATCCTCTGCGAATGAACTCTTAATCGCTTTTCTTATTTTCGCATTGGTAATGTATTCTAGCAAGTGGAGGATACTTAATATTAGCTAACCTACTGCAGTATCGACAGTGCGAAAAATTAATGTAGCGTTGGTGTCTGACATTTTTTACGTCTTCTTCTGTTTTTTACTTAATTATAATATTTTACTACTACAGAGAAAAAGTCTCTCCGTCGATATACACTCGTATTTAATGTCCGAAACACAATCACATGCCAATATTAATACAAATAATAAGTTCTGATTCTGTTTCTGAAAATATTGAAAACAAATAATATGAGAACCCCAAGGAGTATGCATACTGGTACCCAGATACAAGTTCAAATCATATTTAAATGACAACTGACGCCATAAGGAATATCATTTTGTAAACGATGCTCGGTGAAAATATTTGCATTGAGTAAAAAATACAAAATTAATTAAAACAACAAACAGAACTGTCATGAAACCAGCACTTTGTTACTTTTAATTGCATCCATTACTAGATCTGTGAATTCTGCCAGAAAACTGATATTGTTCCTTTACAAGAAACTTGGTTGCTGCTTTATGATATTTCTTTACTAAACTTTGTAGGTACCTAAGTGTTGTGGATTCGTCGCAGAATCTTCTACGGGGTAAACATGGTAAAGCCGCGACATAATGGCGATATATATTATGTTATACGTATGTTTCGTAAAATGTTAAGGTCACCAATCAATTGCTATTGACCCCTGGGGACAAAGAACGAATCGTTAAAAAAAAATCAAAACCTTTATTTTACAAGCCTAAAGTTAAAAAAATATGGCGTGCCTACAAGAAAAATGTGAGTATTCAAACATTTAAAACTAAGAACAAGGGGTTTAAAAAGACACAAGCTAAAGAAGAAGTCGTACTTCATTTATTATTCCACAACTTGCGGTTAAACTCAATAGACAACAAATATTTGTGTCATCTGGCATTGGTACCTATAAAATATCGTGCAAAAACAGAGAGTTAATATCGAATTTAAGTATCGATGTCTTTTTGTTTTGAAGGATTCGAGAATAATATGTTTTGTAGTCTTCACTTTAAACTCTAAAACAACCTGTATAAATAATTTTGGATACTTTGGTACAAATATTTCTAATTATTCTCGGAATAAGACCATGAAAAGAGGCCCGGGCTATGCTACTTTTATCCCAAAGTTTTTAGACTTTGGGATAAAAGTCTAACAATCAGAGGGCTTGTAGAGATGGTTAATAATTAATATGGGATGATACACTACAACAACATAAAACAAATCTATGATGTAGAAAAAATGAAACTTAATACGATATAAATTATAATTATAAATGGTAACATTTATCAAGATACTTGAGTAGAACGTTTGTCTGAATTACTGTTTTTATTGTTGTTTTATATAAAGAAATAAATATCGGCAGTTAGGGTGAGCAATAAATAATACAGTTTTTACGTCACGATACTATTGTGCTGAAATCGTGAGGTATTTTCTTGATATTTGTTCGTATTTCGATACCACAAAGGCTTTTGAAACTTTTTTTGGTTGGTTCTATTTAGGCTAACCTACAATATATATTATTTGTTACTTAAATCGATCTCACGGAATCGTTTTTGATTGAGGAACGCAAATAGGTTGTTAAAACGGTACTAAAAATACTAGATAAAATTCTTTTACCTTACAAACCTATCATTGTTTAAATAAGAATTATTTTTCCTTTACAGTATTGAGATCAAATAGAAAGCATCTCAAGATGTAGCAGAAAAAATATACCTAAAGATATTTACTTTTAAATCCGGAGAGATCTACGTGTAGACCTGAAACTCGTAACGAAAATCAATCTTAAAATAATAATACAAACTAAGCTAAATCGACAAGTTTTACGTAATTCAATAGGTTAAATAAAATGGTATCGTTATACTTTCCGACTTGTTTTCAAAAAGAAAACTCCTTGTGCTACAAAGCGAATAACTTAACATTTTCTTCAGGAAATAAACTAAAAATCCAATACAAAGCTCAAAGTTTCCCACATGTAGCCATAAATTTTAAACATCTGACTTTGTAACAATAAATCTTCAAGTAATTTTAAAAACCTTGAACTGTTATTTCTGTAGTTTTCACAAACATGGATGCCAAGTTGGTAGTGTATAGGTATCAAATTTATACTAAAACCCTCTTTGAAAGTGAACGTTTAATCCGGCATTTCGATAAAAACCTGAGGATCTCCATTAACATATCCATAACATAATATATGTCAAACCGTAATTTGATATCGCAGTAACATTAATCACATACAAATCGTAAAGTAATTTAAAACACAATATCAAAAACAAAACTCGTTTTATAATTCGCGCCAATAATTTTAGCTGACGTTTCGAGCCACAGATAATTAATACGCGTTCCAAACCAGCGAAATGACAAATGACGTAACGGGACGCGTTCATTACACGTTAATAATAATGTTAGGGAGACACACTTGACAAATTAGCACTATTGTTTACTCGAAACGAATTAATTACCGGCTTAATATATAACAGATCTTACAGATGTATGCCTTTCAACGTAATACGTGTAATTAAAATTATGGGAGTGTAAAATTAAACACAATTCGTTTTCAATCTCACCCACAAAACATTCGTCATAGAGAGACAAAATATAATTTACAAAAATCCCGGACAAATCAACGAAAAAGACACTGAATGTAATCTCATGCGTGCACGTCAAAGGAGTATTTTTACTTTTTTTGCGACTTTTAGTCAACGAGGATAAATCAAACAGCCGTTTTCTGAATACCGCAATTTTCGAGCATGCACGACTCGGGATTCCGTGTTCCGCGTCGAGTGCGTTTTATTTCCCGCTGGTGTGCTTCGACAATCCTTTGACTCACAACATCGTCCTCCATCATTCTGTCACCGAATTTTTCCAACATGTCCGAACTAGATTTCATTACGTTTGTACAAGAATTCGCGAATCACGTAACAACGGGATTCGAGCGTAATTCCCGGCCCTGGGGCGCGGGACTGTCTGCCTCCGGGATTTAGCGCGAACAAAGTTAGATGGAATAGTGTGAGATTGTAGTTTAGCAACTAAATACAACATAATGCGAATAATTTGCGTTGTTTCAATTGTAATGTTTTAACTTGGTACTGCTCATAAAATGTAGGCCTTGAATTGGGCGAGTCTTATTTGATTACAGCAAAATAGTATTTTCGATATTATTTCATTAAAATACACTGCTCAAATTGTGGAAAATGAATGCAAATAATGTTGAATGTTACATTGCATGTTCTTAATTTCGTTAACATACCGTTAAATTTTGCGTGCTGGTCTCTAATGACATATTTTCCAAATTTGGAATGCTGTTTACCTAAAGCAATTTACAAAGAAAAAAAAAGTTTGAATAATTTAGTCATAAATATGCAATGCATTTTGATTGGAAATAAATCTAAAACCGATTTGCCCTGTGAAGAAAATGGGAAATGAACGGTTGCTATGCTCAAAAACTTTCCGTAGTAACAATAGCAGTTTGAATGGCCCCAAGAGATCTAGAAGCCTGTGTTCCTGTTTCACTTTTGGCGTGAAATTCAAACATTCCTTTCCAAAAAAACCTTTTCAAAACACCTTCTTCATAAAGAATATCTGAAGAGCGTATTATTATCGTCATTTAGTGGTCAAATGCTACATTACAGTTCAGAAACCGTTTACCAAAGTGTGAATTTAGTCGGTACATACCATCGTATCGGAGTCCGGAGTCTCGGCATTAAATTATCTCATTCCATTATACAGTGAGTTGGTAAGTTCAGCCACTTAATTCGTGAACACTGAGCTACGAAACTTTGAATACAATGAAAGGGTTTTATTTTTAGCCTTTATTAACTTTCTTTATGAAATTTTGCTTTATGCTTGAATAAGATACCATTATGCATTCTTTGTAAAGGTTTGTAAAGCTTTGTGGCACTGCGTGGGTGCAGAGTATACATGATAATATTACCGAATTGTGAATGGCCCACTGTTGGGCTAAGGTTTTTATGTAAAGAAGAAATAAGCATCGATTTTCTCGCTCTTTCACACTATTAAATTAACAGCGGTATTTAGTCATTGAATAGCCATATATTGACTGACTGACATTAAAACCTTTTTTTAGGCAAGACATAGAAATGCTAGATATTTTTTTTAATATTTGTATTCCTTTACACACACAAATAAAGTAATACTCTCTACGTCTGCGTATTTGTACGAAAAAAAAAAACAAGAGTAGCTAAAATATAAACACGTTTGGATGTGCGTCGTAACTCGTTGCGTGTGTATCATAAATCAAAGAGGGTTGAAAGTTCGGAATATTGCGGCCGAGCTGTGATACCAGCGAGCGAGGGCAAGTGTGACTGCGACAGCTCATGATACAGTCAGTTTAATTACAGGAAATAATTACAACTATGATACATAACTAGGATACACTTAGCTAGATGTGAAGATGATAGATGAAGCAGAGCGGTAACTGAATGGCGGCCGACACTGAAACGGCGAATTAAAAAAAACGACTCCCTGACGAATTTAATCCTTGTACCGCGGGGGTTTTCACAGACATTCAATTCAGATGCACAAACACACTTAGACTCAGAACAAGCATTTGTGGAACGCACACATTATTGTCTACGCGGGGATCGAAACTGCGACACGACGCGCACCGTGGTAATTGGCATGGTGAGCTATATCACTCGGCTATCCGTGCTGTCATCGAGTCATCGAGTATCCTTCAGTCGGAAATCCAGAATCCAGAAAAAAAAGATAGCAGAAATAGGATGAATTCAAAAGGCCAGAGACAGAAGAATGGCGTAATAAATTGTAATTAATAATTTAATTTTAGTTTTCTTAGACACGTCCAAGTTTGTAAGACAAAGATATACGACTTCTAAGCCTTAGGGATTTCTAGTGACCAGGTCTTATGCTGGAGTTAGCTTCATAAGTGATATTCTGACATTTAAAGCGGTCTTTCATTTCGAAACAAAGATGTTAACTTTCATAATTTGTATGTAATAGTAATAATAGCTCAGTAAAGGCTTTGATATTTAATCGTGAGTGCAAAAAATATAAAATGATGTTTCCATTGTTTAATTTGAAGTAAAAAATCTTGGTCAATCGCATAATAATAGTACAAAAAATCAATAGTAATAAAATAGTACAGTAATTTGTACAAAAATCTTTAAGTAAATTAAGGTACTGGTTTCGACGGTCAGAGAATATTATTACAGTTGCTGAAGAGTGACGCCGCTCTACGCCGCCGTGAGGTACGCCGCCGGAAATCATCAAATGACCCCGCCCGCTGTGGACGCAGCGGGAGGAGTGTCAGACTTTTACTGACTAAAACCCACTATGTTCCTCCTGGAGCCCTTTGGGCGCCGGGGTCGCGGTAACTCTCACGAACATCCCGCAGCCCCGGCAGGTTGGTAGGGGGTCTGGGGGCTACAATTCACGGCGGCTATCGGGGGCGGGCGCGGTCCAACTGTCCGAGGCTATAATGGCATCAGCAAAACAATAACTTCATTCATTACTGGCATAATGTGCGTGGGACGGTGATTATTTTGCTTTATTGTGAAACGCGGCTCTAAACAGCCCGCGTCGTCCGCATCGCTCGCATCGCTCGCACCGCCCGCGCCGCCGCCGGTCGTCGCTCTACTTGATTTGTGAGATGGTCTGTTTTTTTTACTGCTAAATATATTATTTTTGTTTATTTTTGAACTGGTGTGCGTTTTTTTGGTTTATGTATGAAAGGTACTCTGTACCTGTTGCGAAATTTTATATGGCTCACGTATTCAACATTTATTTATTTAGTCTATTTTATATTATTTATTCAACAACAACAACAAATTCATAAATATTGTTTATGATTAGATAACGTAACTTGTAAAGATAAACCAGCTTTTCATGATTTCGATTAGTTTTTGAATTAAACGTTACTTTTAATCAATTACCTCAGGATAAAAGCGAATTTATCAATCAAAATCACAACATTTAAAATCATAATTGAGTATTAGACTGAGTTAGGTATTTAAAAATTAATTAGTCTGTCAGATAAATTTTCAAAAAATATTAGACACGTATTTTTTTGCTGTCGCGTAAATAAATGGAGACGATATACATTGAGACGTAGTCTCGTGTGACGTCACGTCTCAATGCACTTTTTAATGACAAGTGACGTTACTAGCCCCACTTCCAAACGGTTCACCATCTTTGATTCGATATAGTTTCGTAACTTTTTATTAATTTAATTAAAGAAAAAATACGCTCCTGGTGTTCTTTTTTAATCTATCTGACAGACTGGTATTAAGAACCTTATTTTATTTACTTAGAATTAGTTAAAAGAATCGTTGTGCGATTATTTTATAAAATTCAAAACATAGAAGGTAAAGTAGGGTATAGAATCAATATTAAAATAAGTCACTACAATCCGTAAACATCCCAAATTAAAGGTTACGACTATAAATAGGACATCGTCTGTTCCCTGTTTCAATACATCGTGATTAAATTATCCAGTAACTGTACCTATTACGCCCACATTCAACTTTATAAGGGCGAGCAAATAGTAGCGCAAACACGGTTTCCCCGCAAACCGCCCACAGTGCTGCATTAAAATCGCATTACAATGTCGATACTTTATGTCGATATTTGGAACAGCACTAGCGACACGAATATGTTCATTTGATTCCAATACATTTTTACTTTTATAGCGAATCGAAACCAACTGCAGCGGTGCGCGGTTGTAAAAACGAACTTTATTTTGTTGCACGTTTTTTAAAATAAATATAACGTCGCTGTAGTTTTGTGAAGTGGCAAACGTTTTTGAAGTACAAAATGATTCTTTATTTCAGTTACATCGAGGTCAGGGGTTCATTTTATCGTTTTATAGACGTATTTAAACATATTATTATAAAGCTGAACAAAGTTAGATAACACTAAATAAAAGATTTGAGAAAATCTGACGTAGATACCGTACGTAAAAAAAAAGATTTCAAGAATGGCACAGAACAGTCATTCAACAAAAACAAAGGAAGGTGAAGGGTGCAATGAATTATTCATAAATTCAAAACGAAAAATCAAAGACCACCAATGAATATAATTTATCTTTTTCCAAATTCCGATCCGTTCGGTTCCAAATATACGAAATTCATTTTATTTAAATAGATGTTTAGGTTGCGCACGTCCATATTTTAAAATTGTAGACAGTTCGAATACTGGATTGAGACGCGTAGATTTTCAATGAACAAACTTTAACATTAATGAAAGTTGAACCAAATATGTGAATATGATATAACTTTTCTATTGTAACCGTGTTTACAGACAACAAACGTGTGCGGATATCATTAAGCCCATGTAAACCCGATACAAAAGCATCTGCCACCACAATGTTTGACGGAAATTTGGCTTCAAATAAGTACAAGCCGCGGTAATAACAAGCAGACATTCCACTTTCATTTCGAGATTAACACCGAGATAAACTAGCGGTTGTATCACATAATGTATGGGTAATACCATTATTGGGGCTTAAAATACGGTGGGTAAGCAGGAAATCTGAGCTTAGCACCGCTCCGCCGGGTGCCACCGAATCCCCACAAATTTGCACCCATTATGCCTGATACAGGCTTTGCCGCGATTCTAAATCCCCGCGTTTCGGGGATTGTGAACGACAAATCCAGGGTGACGTATCTTAATATCTGTTGTTAATTTCAAACGGATTTGAATATGTTGTCTTTGATGGTGACGCGGGTTTTGATCTGAAGGATGAAATACGGGTTTATCGATATGCTGAAATTCGGTATACAAATTCTGGGTATTTACTATTATGTTTTTAGACTTGTATTTCCAAAATTCTAATTATGACTAGTTGTGAGTGCGCAATTGTTTTATATAGGTTGGTAGAGTATTTTTTGAATAACATTGTGCAATACGGACAATTAGTAAAATTTCCTTTGGGACTGTCCACAATATTAGCCTTGTGCAATAAATAAATGTGTAATATAATCCTTGCTTGTATACGTTATGTTCTTTTTTATTAATAACATGTGCACTAACGTATTTTCATCAAAGCAAACGTTTATTTAACCTTTCTTTCCTTTTATTCGCTTGGATCTGACCTTTGTTTGAGCTATCACAAACAATATCAAAATGAAATGTTCAATGAACGAGGCAACAATACTTCACTCGCAAATTAATATTAACGAAACAGACATTTCAATAACTGGAAGAAATGTTTAATTACACGAAATTCGTTTTAAAACTCGTTAATTATTCGGTGACAATTAATATTCCTTACCTATGTTCTGTGTTCGGAAGTCGACAAATCAATTAAAAGTTCAATTTCGAATTATAAAGTCTTTAAATAATTCACAGGTTTCGTAACGCGACATTTTAAAGGTTAGAAGGAATCCGCAAAATGCGTCTTTGTCTCAGCTTTCTCTGAAACTATAAAGTTAAGAAAATATCGATTCATTACTTTCTAACAATGCACTATAATAACTGAGTTGTAATTTTGTTACTCGACGAATAACTAATTCCTCAAAATTCAGCATACGTGTGGCCCGAAACCATCTCAGAAAGCAAAAATACATCTCAGCCCACCCCTTTAGGGCCTGCAAACACAAAGAAACAAAAGCTATCAAGTGGAAAAATACAGTAGTCTTGTAATAGTCTTCTCTCTAGAAAGAAATAGAGCCAAAGTATTCGTGGAGAACCACATGCCTAACCTACTTATCCTTAATACATCAAAACCCGTTTACAAAGAAACCCCAAATGTTCTCGCGATTTCCAAGACTCCTAATTGTGATGAACGGCCACCTCTACGCCAGTATTACAGATTCCTTTACGTAATTTATGTTGCAATTTACCGCCTTTTTTTACTTTTCCTGAGTTTTTTATTTGCCAGTGTTTTTTATTCTCGCTCCGAGATTTTGGCTTTTTCATGTTTTATTTTTAGGCTGTCAACTTTAAATGGTTGGGTGTAATGTGGTTTATTCTTTTTGCTTTCGTTGAAATGTATCCAGTTGTGAACCTAATTTTGAAATAGTAGTACAAGATTAGTGTTAACAGGAGTGTATAAAGAGCTATGAGTTTATTTAGTAACAGACGATGTGTTTTAATTTAGCATAAAAATTCACTACGCTTAAGCAAAAGCTAGATAAAATACCTAATATAACTTCGTTTATCCTAAATTTTAAATAACATTCATTAGGCTGTTAGAAATCTAAAAACAAATCCTAGACATGTCGGACGTAGAATGGAAGATGAGAAAGCCCAAGCGGCGATGCACGATGGTGATAAAATGGCAAAGTGAAGGCAACTAAAATACAACATATCAAAGTGTTTCTCGCCAATTTCGCCCGAGAAACAATACTGCTTGTATCTGGCCACACGTATGAAGTGTATCACATGCACTGTAGGTTATTCACGCAGTACCCTAGTGAGACAGCTTGATGTAACTCTGCAGTGCAGAAATGGAACATTCGGTGCAATTAATAAAACGGGCCCGTACATTCGGATTATCCTTCTCGCCTACGAGACCCGATTTATCGACACGAGTTTAGAACTGAATCCAGCTTGAAGATTGGGTGTGTTTTCCAGTAAAAGATATAATAGTTGAATTATTTTCAATGCAATTATGTAATACTAATGAGAATTCGATACATCAACGAAAGATTATGATCATCAGGATCGTAACCTATCAGTGATGTATCAATTTTTAAAGTGAAACTGTCATCGGTGTTCGTTTCCCGTGTAGGATAAACGGTTGTATGATTTATAAGTACTTGCAATGAGTCTAAGCATACCAAAACACATTGACTAAACAACATAATGCAGAAGTAGTTGATTTAAATAGAAGAAAGATAAATATACAACATCTAAACGAAAAAAAAACACTCATATTAAGTTAGTGTCAACTATGTTCGTTTAATATCATCGCTGTCTGTACATAGTTGCCCTAGCACCTGTATGTGGGTTACATCTACAGCTAAGGCCGTCGATACATTTACGACTAAACCTCGGTGGGTTATAAATCTTAACTTACTACCGATTTTAGGTTCCGCAGTAAAAGTCTTCGTGGAAAATACTATTTCAGATGGCTGTTGTTGTAATTTGAACTTGTTTTATTAAGAGTTATAATGTAAGATGTTTCACTTTCGTTATGTGTTTGGGGATTTTAAATCTTACATTCGATGCATTTTTTTATTGATGTTAGATATTATTATAGGTTTAAAACTTATTTATCAATAAACTTGAATCCTTCAAAACCACGTGACAAAATTATTCTAGTTTTGATAATTCTTAACTTTTATTTCATCGAGATATTATTATAATGTCTGAATTAGAACACATTAATAGTTTTATTCACAGCTTACGACATCGTTACCTTCTCACCCTTGTTAAATTGCCGTCGATGGGTTTTTACTTCTATTTACCTACTACTTACTATTATGTACAAACGTAGTAATTATTTCTTTATAATCTTTCTCACAATCCGTCCATATCTTTATAAGTCTTTCACTGCAATTATTAAATAAATTAAATACGACGTGTTAAATTTAAATTAAATTATTTCAAAGAACTCGACATTCAATAGGGATATAATAAGACGATAAACTAGCCAATCATATCCAATGACGACGTCTTGCAGGTGAGCACAAAACTCCAATCGCTTATTACGTCACCGTACTAAGCAATAAAAGTAAATGCAATATAACTCACGACTAGAACTAGGCCAAAGTGATTCCCAGTCGTCAGTGTGTCGCCGGCCTTACACAGGAACCTATTGGGAATTGGCAAATACCTTACTTATGGTATAATGTGGTTACGGTGGCTAAAGCCAGCAGAACTTTATTCTTTAGTACTTAAATGCTTATTACTTCGCGTTGATTTGCGAATTGGGTGGAGAATGTATGGAATTGGGAAATTGTGTGTGTAATTAGTTTTAGATTTACGTTTTGAGAGAGGAGCGTATTTTCTAGTTGGAAGTATCAAGAAGAGCTTTCTCGGTGGGTAGAAAAGCACATGCTTCATTTCAAATACGTCATTCAGCTGAATCCGTAATTTACTGAAAGCTAAACACAACGTATTTTGGGAAATGTTAAGCAGAAATAAACTTCAAAGCATCGGTGTCGGATATGATAACAATTTCTCGAAAACTAAACCATAATTGGGAAGTGCAATGTAAATAGTTATACAAAGCCCGTCCGTCAAACATTTTGCAAGTGAAATCAAACCCTGTTCTTAGTAACAACAACTTGACCCTTAAGGTCAAAGGTAAGATTGAAGATAAATAAATCGACTCGTAAGTGTCTGGACTCGGAAAACAAAACTGAAGGAATGGAGTGCTTATCTTTTCCGGCGAGTTGGACGGAATAAGGAAAACGCGTCATTGTTTGTTTCCGGTTTAACGAAGGATAATGATTGGACTGATTCTGTTTCTGTAGGCTATTGTTATCTCGCGATGATAGACTACTATTATCCCTTTCTCGTCGTTTGAACAGTTTTACAAATCACTGGCTGGTATTAGTGGAGGAACTTTGGGAAGTAAGATAGATGTTGCTCTGTTTGCTACGTTAAGTTCTTAAAAATAAACGGACGTTGTCGAGGCTGCTTACCCGTGAAATCCCCTACATTATAAAGATAGGAAATTACATGTGTGGATACAAAGCACAAGCTATACAGTAACACAAAAAGTATTTAGGGATGGTATGCTTAACTTCTAGATAAGAAACCTATTTATGAACTAGAACTCAACTTCAATAATAGCAACTTAATCCTCGGGTCGCGAGGTTTCACACACAATACAAATACCTACATCCAAACTTAGAACACACATCTATCGACCACACAAATATCGAAACTTCAAAATATCGCACGCGGTAGTCACCAACTTATAGCCTATTGAGCTATAGAAACTTAACCGTATCAGAAAGATACCAAACTCTTTTTTAAGAAAGAGGTTTTATTAAAACTATCGGTTGTCTGCAGAGGCCCTAAACATCTGTAGTTTAAGGTTCCCGAGGGTGCATTCAATCATTATATTTCCCCTCATTAGAAAGGAGCATCGGAACTAAATCTCTCGCAAGCACCTCGTTATACCGAGAATTTACTGTTTCTTTTGGAGGCGCAGAGCGTGAATTCATAGTTCCTTTGTCTAAAGAAATTGGAAGTATTGTAAAGCTTAATAATGTTTGTTAGTGTTTTTTTCTACACATTTCTTTATTATGCCATTTCTGTTTGTACGTATATTAGGTAAAACCTACGGTAAAATAATTAAGACTTCCATTGGTAAATTCTCTCTTTATCACACTTATAGTAAGTTAATGGCTAATTAAAACTACCGGGATGATCACGACAGGTCACAGATTCAACATTCATGTTCCAACTATCTAAAACAATTCCAAAACTATTTACTTGTAATATATTTACAGGGAACAAGGGTCAAGAACACATTTATATAATCGGAATATCGTTTCAGCACGTTAAGAGCGAGCATCCGCAGTCTCCGTAGATTATCGCGCGCTATACATCACTTGTGAGGGGCATTTGTTTTGGCGTCCATCCCTCGCCCTCTCGCCAGCTCCTCTGAATTTAGTGAGGAAAGAGTGAAATATAACCTCACACCTGCCTTGGCTATAAATATATACCTAATATTTTACTATGTGCTATCTTAAGCCTGATTTCTATGAAAGATGCGTGTATAAGAAAGATAAACAATGTATGACGACATTTATTAAGCTTTTCCCACATCTTTTGCGTAAAAATATCTGAACTTACCTTAGTGTTTATGTAAGGTGTCAGCACTAATTACGTAATATTCTACAAAATACCTGCTAGACGTTACGAAATAAAATAAAATCGTCACAATGAAATGGACGTCACGTAGCAATATAAATTATTATCACGTTCAATGAAAACGTATTATTGAAAATGAAATTATCTTTCTGGCCCATATTTAAACCAAATGAAATTCATTATAATTTGCTTTACTCATGATTTAATGATTGCGTATGAAATTATTAAAAACCACAAGGATTTAAAATAACACGCCTACACCACAAAGTTCAAGATAAGTCTATCACAAATGCCTGTGCGACTGTCGGTACAATTTGGGAAATATGTCACAATTTATCGAAACATTTTATATTCGGAGGCATTACATACGTGACTGTCCACCAAAATTCACGATAGTCACAAAAATCCTTTGTCGATTTTTTATAACTTTATAGCACAGGCGAGCAATGCAATTCTTTTTCATATGCATTGAAAACTTTTCCATGCATGCATTTGCAGGTATTTTTGCATTCGCTAATGGCAACTTGGAAAATCTGATCACGGCGACCATTCATTTCTCACATCTCTGATTTACGCTCTTGTCAATAGAACTTAAAGTGTTCGAACGAATTTAAAGTAACAAATGAATACTTCAAACAATTAGGTACCTACAAAGATCGAGAAAACAAAAGCCGAGCATACATATTGATAAATAAGTGTAAGTATCCCTTGGGGAGTGGGGTTGGGAACTAATGAGCGTTCAAGGCATAATTCTAGCTGGTTTTAGTTGAATGCGGACGATTTCCGATTGGCAATGAGCCGGGCGGCTCTCGCGGGGCCCGCCTGCGCTGCTCCCAGCCGTCGCCACTGGAAATACGGTGCCCATCACCACACACATAACTGAGACACGTTTTTATATAAACATGAGAAAAAAGTTACTGAAAATAGGCAAATAACTTTTGGAACTATAAAATACAATTAAACAGCTAAGCACCTTTTTTATAATGTGGTATTACGTATGCCGAGTGTAGCCAAAGTTAATAAATCCAAAATGCCTAAGAATTAAGTTACGATAAAATATTTTATTACAAAAACCAAACAATGAATTTCAAACCGTGAAAATAGAAAGTGTAATACTAAATACATATTTTATAACAGTATAACGTCTACCGCCGAATATGAATATCTTATAACGTATTGTTTCGGTATTAATTAGCAAACTCAACAGCCCTCGCCATTAACTTGATTAAGAGTTAAAGCAGAATGACGTAATTATTTAATTTTAGAGAATTATGCTCTTTAGAAAATTTTACGAACCGTTATATTACATAATTAAATCTGATTTACCTACCTATCACCTTTAATAATAAGGTTCAGAGTATTACCTTCTTCGATGTGGTTTTTATAAAACAGTAAGTGTACTTTAAATGGAAAATGTCTTCATTATTCCCCTGCCTTTATCCCAATTATTATTTGGAACCGGCGCAGCACGTCTTCTTCTTCCACACGTTCCTGTCTGACGTCATCTCGCAAGTGAAACTCTTTGCCGCCATCTCATCTTTCGCAAAATCCATCCATCGTTTTTTGGTCGTCCTTATCCCCAATATCCATCCATATTCATGTCCAGCACCTTCCTTACCACGTGATTGGATAAAAACTTATCGCAATGAAATAGTCCTGATTTGCTTTAACAATATCTGTTTAAGCTCATTTTTGTCATCAAGTAATAAAAAAAACATTTTCAATTTTCCATACATTTTTATTATACAGGTATGAATGTTATCCGCCGACAACATTATCGTGGGCATCCTAGTGGTTCGACGAGCGTTGCATCCGTATCCGTTCGCATGGATAAAACATTCAAATGTATGGACGGCTTGCTTCTACACGCTCACACCACACAGCCTTCGAATTTATACCAGTGTAAGGAGTTCAGTTCGATTGCTATTACTACTGTTAGTTATGTTCATTTACATTATTTTTAAAGTTTGTAGAGTTTTGGTCTAGTGGTCACTTACCTTGACTGCTATACTGGAGGTCGTGGGTTCGATCCCCACCCAGTACAAATGTTTGTGTGACGAGCACGATCATTTGTTCTGTGTCTGGGTGTAATTTATCTATAATATGTATGTATTTAAAAGTAAATAAATCTGTTTATCAGTTGTCTAGTACTTGTACTACAAGTTCTGCTTAGTTTGAGACTAGTTGGCGTTGTGTGAAAGCCATGGTTTTTTTTTCATATAAGGAAATTATTTAGCATTGTGTGAACTTTGTCAGTATTATAATAATTAAATAAGTTGATTAATTGGTACTGTATTTAAGAAGATTTTTTGTTCGTATCTTAAAATGGTGTATGTTTAGATAAAGGTAGATCTGATACTACTGGGAGGATCTACCTATGTATGTTATATAATTATGGTTCTGTTTTGTACGACTCAGGTCTAACACGTGTAGTTTTAGTACAAAAGATAAAACTATAAATCTGTAGCTAAGTAGTACTAGATTTTATCATTGCGAAACCGTCTTGCTTTGGGTGGGCTATAAAAAACACAATCTCAAGAGAGAAAAAACTACTGGCATTCACAGAATTCTATAAATTCATCAACATTCATCAAAATCCACTGCGCAACTTTAACGTGAAGTCGTAACAGACATTAAAAAACACATTTATAATGTGAGTAGGATCTAGAAAATTCAGTAAAAATGGACCAAACTTATTCAACATTTTCTCGACCTCACTTTTCGAGGAAGTTGTAAGCTCATTAGTAAGTTTTTTTGTGGGAGATACTAAGTTTAAGATTATATCACAACGAAGTCGGAAAGAAAAGTTCCAGAGCACACTGGCTAGATTTAATTTTGTCTTACTTCTGACTACCTAATTTATGGCGCAGACACTGTGCCAAGCTGATATGAATTTGTCATCGAGCCTTAAACCCAAATGAGGAATAAATACTTGCCATAAATTAATTATCTGTTTTGAGAGATGATGGATTTCCTTAACTTAGTCTGATAAAACTGAAGAATTACGTCATATTATATTGTAATTTATCTCAATATACATTTTGTCAGTTGGTCTTTATAATATTACATTCGATAGGTATATACTTCTTTAAATATTTATGGAGAAAATTTAAATAATAGTACAAGAACAAGCAAGGTAAAAGCTAAAATAAACACTATTCTAGTCTTCAATTTAGTTAAAACGGTAGTGAAATTGGAGACGACGGGCCTGTTGGTCTAGTAGTTAGGGGCCCTGACTGCTATACCGGAAGTTGTTGGTTTGATTCCCAGCCAGAACAAATGTTTGTGTGATGAGCACGATAATTTTTCTGTGTCTGGGTGAGATTTATCTATGGTATGTATGTATTTACTGTCGTATACCTAATTTGAGACTAGATGGCGTTGTGGGCATGTTGAGGAATATATTTAAAATTCTTGAAACAGTCCACTTCCCGACAATGTTTACACTGTGATGTTAGCAGCAATCTTTATTGTAATACCATAAGGTTCATTTTCATAGTCCATTCTTAAGTAAAGCCTGTGGTTGTCTGTATCCATTTTTTCGCGAATATTCTTCTTATATGAGTGGTGAGAGTCCGTAAGTATGATAGATGTGAACGCGTGCCCTATGTCGTCTCGCGACTGACGGATATTGAACACTGCGTCAAATTACCTCCTCTTAAATAAATGCCTATCTTCTTTTAGACCTACTTCAGAAAATGAGAAGGTTGTCAATACGTTGGAACCTTTTTTTATGAAAAGTCTGTTTACGTTATAATATTGATAATTTCGTTGATCGGAAACGTGCGATGTTTTATGTTCAACCCAAGTTCTTGAACGTCTTTGGTTGACCGAACGAGATTTAGAGCACTTGATGTGAGGTTTGACGAGTAATTCACATTTTTTTTAAAATCAGCCAATCAGAAACAGTTATTTTTTAGATGAAAAAGAAACACTCCGAAAAACAGTTACTATCCTGAAAACAACGATGGAAACAAAACAAAAACATTGAGTGAAATTCGAAATAAAAAATCACCCGCTCTATATTTAAACCTTTGAACAAAAAACCCAATTGTTTTATTTACAAAGCTTTATCGTTCTATTAAGAAGGTAAACAAAAACGGCTCGACCTTATAATTGAACAATAAAACAGTGAGCCTCCATTAAAAGCGAAAGCCAATAAAATTTGACTTCCCTGATCCCGGCAAGATTGACGTGTCATTTCCGCGGGACTATTATTTACACAAGATATTACTGTTACAAGTCATTTTTGTAGGAAACGTGGAATTTTCGCAAAAAGCTGTTAATTCGATCGTAAACCGTTGTAATTTTCGGTCATGAAGAGTGACTGAAAGATTTAAACAATGGCCGTCGTGAATTACTTCATATTATTATCTGGTTTTAAGAAGAAAAAGTTCTTCTTAACAATAAAAAATGTATAACAGTTTTCAGCTAAACAAGAACACGTTCTGTATGATATAAAAGGAGCATTATGAAACTCGTCATTCATAAAAAAGACAAAATACTATGTAGTTAAATGACTATATTTATCGATATCTACTTTAGCAGTACAGTAATACAATAGAAATGAACATAAAAGCAGTATTTAAAGCGGGCAGGAACCACAGCTGCCTACTGGCCCCACATACACGTCCGCGCTTGAAGGGAATTTAATTAAAAATAAACATTTATAATACGCGGCCTCTCTGTTATTTGACCACGAACACGTCACTGCGAAATTAAACACGGCTTTGTTTTAGATATCTCTGTATTTTTGGCAAACGAATTGTTTTTGCGGGTTGCCTGGCAGAACCGTGGCCTAATAGGTTATTTGTGGGTTGAGTAGATACCGGGCTCGGGCATAAGTAAAAGCTTGTGTCGATCGATTGTTAGGGATGTTAAGCTATGCTTGTCGGCCGCTGATAGTCATTTGTCTTCACACGAATGTGAAAAAAAAACATTAAAGACTTTTGTGATGCGAAAGAAAAATACTAACAATCCATAATTGACGTGTCCCGATACATTGGACGAGAGGAGCGCTAGTTTTATTTTAGGTAACTTAATTTTAAAAGTTTATTAACAAAATTTGTTTGGACCACATATGAAAGAGCACCCAAACCAGTATTAGATTTAATTCTAATACTTATTTCAAAGCTAGTGAATTTCAAGCTGCAGTAAAAACATAAAACCAGAAATTGTCTTCAAGTTCACTCAGCTGATGAAGAAACGTGACCATTGCGACTACAGTTACCATCACTTAAATGTCAATTAGTACGAGCTCGTGACGTCATATTAATTAAACAGCGTTTATGTGCGAGCCTTTCACAAACAAAGAAAGAGCTCTCATTTACGCAGTGCCGTCTATGCGAGTAAAACGCTGCCCGCTAGGTCAGAATTGTTTACCTTAATTTATTGTGGCTAAGATATGAGGACTTGTCTATCTGAAATACTCTTCTCAAGTCTTTTGATTAGATATTGCTGTGAATAAAATAGGTGAAAACCATTCAAGTTTATAACTTACTTAGTAAATAACTTATTTATTAAGCCTGTATTACTGTAGGCAATCAAGAGAGTTATCTTATGGAGTTTCTTGCCGGTTCTTGTCCATAAGAGTGACATTTTGGAACCGCGCAACTAGAGTCAGTAACGTTTTGAATGTGCCTGAGAAGGCCTACTCGAAATAAAAACCTTGTGATTTTGATTTTGAATGAAATAGAAGAATAATTAAATCAATAACAAGTATTCAAAGAGGGCTTTGGAGTACATTGTTAAGAATTCTATTCTGTTAAAATTCTGCTGACTACAAATATATCAAATGATCACACAAACACATTCTTTACGTTATTTTTGACGTACACAGTTCAAGTTTACAGAATACTACCGCGCCTCGTACTTGGCAATAAAACGAGTATTAATGATTGTTTTAGAGTAGCTCGTAAATTTTACTGTCCTTCCCAAATGTACATTGTATATATTATGACACACGCGTGTTTTATTTTTAATTTTTATGAAACAACTTTGCTTTTTATTATCCTTAACCTTTGGTGCCAGTGCGTTGGCGTATCATGACGTCAAGATTCAGCTCAATCCTATCACATGTAAATAAAATTAAAGTGTCTGTTTGTAATGTTGAAATAACCGTTTATATACATGGATATGAATATACGGCATATTATACACAAAAATCCTTTTTTTTTTACAAAATGTCAGTCGAACTGACTTTTGGCTTTTAATGGCAAGTGCCTGATAAGGAGTAATTTACCTAATTAACATTTTTGTTCATTCCACTTAGATGAAGTCGCCTGTACAGCTAGTCAATATTGTAAAGGTTAAAGTTCGTATTTGTAGTTTATTATTTTTCACCAGGAACAATATTGATAAAGTGCGTAAGTTGGTGGTTAATGTGCGTAGGTAGCTGACACTTTTAATGAATACGAAATATAACCAACATTCACGTAGGCGCAGGAAAAGCCACGGGAAATACTTGTGCCTATTATAAGAGCCTTGAAACTGTTTTACCATTATCACGGTTTCCTTAAAAGTTCACTAGTTTAATAGTAACTACAGAGTTACGTGAAGACGTCGAAGAAATTCCTTGATTTTTACGTATTATGAAAAGTATTACACAAATAAGACCTGTACTTACTTTTCATTGTTTTTTGTTCGTTACCTATGATAGTAAAACTCAACTTTAGATCCTTTTAAAAAATATTTTTAATTTTTTTTTTAACGCATTGGTCTCTCAATCTTTCTAACGATATGTAATTTTATTTATTTTATGACATCAGACGCCTAAAACATTTTTCGTAATGCGTCTAAATCATTCTCGAATTACGTCGACTGGCTATTTTCAATAGTGGAATATGGAAAATAGCGTCGACAAAATTTTCGGTTCTTAAAAATGCAAAAAGTATTTTACTAACTAACAATAAAATTTTAATGGCCCTGTATATCCTAATCTGGGCCATGATCTGGTGCAGTTACAAATTTTATTCAAATCGATTGAGTCGTTAGCGCGTGATGGATAGTGACAGTCGCGACATAGTTTTGCAAACTAATGTAGCTGTTAACGCACTATAAAATCTATAAATTTGTTTTTGTCGCAATAAATATATTCATTCGAATATATCCTTTAATTATATTATAATAAAAGCTAAAAGTTTTAAAAGCTGTAACTGGGAAGCTATAGTGATTTCTGCAGTCGTTTAAAGAAAATTAATATGGTTTATATTCCCTTCGATAAATCATATAATTCAGGAAAAAATAAGTTGTAAACTAGATACACGATGGGGTATAAAGTGTGATGAGTAGGGGGGTGCGAGAGTAAGCACGGGAGATTACAACTAGTGTAGCCGACAATGTTGTTATTTGGAATCAAAATTGGAAGTATTATATTTGTAACAAAGAGAAAATATATTTTTAAAAGTTCAAACTTTTATGTCCTTACTGTGTACCGTACCTACTTAATAAATACACAATTTATGGACTTACTACTGCCAAGGAAACAAAATTCAATTCCCATATTTCCTGGCTTCGACGCAGCACTTTATTTGTGTTATGCAAAATTAGCACTATACCGAAACCAAACCGAATAACTGAGCGAAAATGCGAAAACACAAGACGCAAATTGAAAATTAATCGGCGTTTTTACAAAAAGGCTTATACTCGTATAGAGCGAGAAACGTTTTTCCCTCAGCGCTTAAATATATCTTCGGGGGATGTATTATACGGGGTGCTTTATCTGCCGAATAGAGGATGGGTTAATTTATAACCTCACGGGCTACGGCGTAGCTTGTAGGCGATGCCGTAGCCGCGCGTGTAGACGCTCTACGGGGCTACGATGCGTATAACTTTATGTGGTATACTTTATGAATTCATTGCCTATGAAATAGAGTTATCTTTCTGATTTACTGACTTAAGTTCTCGCTGGGAGTATTTAGTTAGTACATATTATTTTTATGTTAAAGTAGTAACAACTTCATCTCGATAAAAATATTAATATTATGATACTACACTAAAAAACTGGTGTAAAACCTGAAATCAAAACGAAACTTAGCTTTTTTATTACTGTAAGTTTATCCATGTTTTATTGTACGACAAAAGAAGAAACCTGCATTGACCAAAAATTAATTATCCTAAAGGTACAAAACATTCTCTTCGAGTGAAAAATGGAACGAGGACATAAAAAGTAGTGCTCTTGATAAATTGAATAAAAAGTGTATGATAGAACGAGCAGGTGACACGGAGAGGAATGGTTAATTACTGTGAAAATTATCCTCCCTTAGAAAAGTGAGTGGGTTGAGCAGTACCAGTTCTCTAAAAGGTGGATTTCTCTAGATTTCTGTCATAGTGCAAGTGAGTCAGTGCGATACACTGTGCGTAGTGGCATCTCGCTTTCACAGTCAGCAGTTCAGCTTTCATTTCAGTGTAAACGCGCTGAAGAATCTTAACCTTTACCTTTTATAACTTTGAAAAGTTTACTACTTAGAGGTTGTGTTTGATGTTTGGTGAAATCAATTATGTCCGGAACGACAGAAATAATTTGTACTGTGACTGTTGTGTTGCTTAAAATCGCAGAATTAGAGCTATATACGATGTCTCGAAAATGAAAACAAAAAAATGTATTTAACTAGTTGTTCCCGCGACTTTGTCCGCGTAGAATTTAACATTTAACAAATAAAAATGTTGTTTTTTTTTAAATACCTAAAAGATTTTGTTGAAAATAAAAGGTAGCCTAATCACATCAGCTACCTGCCAATAGGATTGCTTCGCTCAGCCATTTCAGAAATTAGCGGGAACAAACAGACCGACCACAACAAATTAAAAAAAAATATATTTTAGTACGTACAGGATAAGGGCAGCAAGAGCAAGTACTTTAACCATTATAGTGACAGAAAAACATTCTTAGGAGACGTTCCCTATATTTTGAACTGCATTCACAGATTTTGCAAAAATCTTCTAGTGACAATAAAAATGCAAAAAGTCTAAATAAAGACTTGATTCGTAGCACACTGGATTCATAGCACGCTAGATTCGTAGCAGTCTGGATTCGTAGCACATTAGATTCGTAGCACGCCAGATACGTAGCAGGCTGGATTTGTAGCAGGCTGGATTCGTAACACGCTAGGTTCGTAGCACGCTAGATTCTTAGCACGCTAGATTCGTAGCACGCTAGATTCATAGCACGCTGGATTCGTAGCAGGCTGGATTCGTAGCACGCCGGATTCGTAGCAGGCTGGATTCGTAGCACGCTAGATTCGTAGCACACTGGATTCGTAGCACACTGGATTCGTAGCACGCTGGATTTGTAGCAGGCTGGATTCGTAGCACACCGGATTCGTAGCAGGCTGTATTCGTAGCACGCCAAATTCGTAGCAGGCTGGATTCGTAGCACGCTGGATTCGTAGCAGGCTGGATTCGTAGCACGCCGGATTCGTAGCAGGCTGGATTCGTAGCACGCTAGATTCGTAGCACGCTGGATTCGTAGCACGCCAAATTCGAAGCAGGCTGGATTCGTAGCACGCTGGATTCGTAGCACACTGGATTCGTAGCAGGCTGGATTCGTAGCACGCCGGATTCGTAGCACGCTGGATTCGTAGCACGCCGGGTTCGTAGCAGGCTGGATTCGTAGCAGGCTGGATTCGTAGCACGCCGGATTCATAGCAGGCTGGATTCGTAGCACGCCAAATTCGTAGCAGGCTGGATTCGTAGCACGCCGGATTTGTAGCACGCTGGATTCGTAGCACGCTGGATTCGTAGCACGCTGTATTCGTAGCACGCTGGATTCGTAGCACGCTAGATTCATAGCAGGCTGGATTCGTAGCAGGCTGGATTCGTAGCACGCTAGATTCGTAGCACGCTGAATTCGTAGCAGGCTGTATTCGTAACACGCTAGCTTCGTAGAACACTAGATTTTAGTTAGGTTAGGTTAGGTTTGGTTTTTAGTTAGGTTTGGTTAGGTTTGGTTTTTAGTTAGGTTAGGTTAGGTTTGGTTTTTAGTTAGGTTAGGTTAGGTTTGGTTTTTGGTTAGGTTAGGTTAGGTCTGGTTTTTAGTTAGGTTAGGTTAGGTTTGGTTTTTAGTTAGGTTAGGTTTGGTTTTTAGTTAGGTTAGGTTAGGTTAGGTTTGGTTTTTGGTTAGGTTAGGTTAGGTTAGGTTTGGTTTTTAGTTAGGTTAGGTTTCAGTGGCGAAGGGTGAATTTTCTTAAAAGGGAAGCCCGTCCAAAAATTGCATTATTATCATACAACGATAAACAACAAGTACGGATATGTTTTTTGTCTGAACATGTATTTTAGATGAATTGATAAGAGCATTAAACCCTGTGTTCTCTATTAACTACTAGAATTATAAACACCATAAAAATAAAAAAAAATAAGAGAAATACAGTAATAATTTATAATTTAAAACCTTTTCACAATCAAAATGCTACTATAAGTACAATAAATGAATATCTAACTGATAGACAAATTAAAATGTTTACTATAAAATAAAATTCAACTAAATTATAGAATACAAAATATATAATATAATAGTTGGTGGCCACATAAACATAGACTTAAGTGCATATTATAATTAAAATGTGAATATTTATATTGTTGTTAAGTTGCAAAACAACAATATACAACACTTCTAAATTACTTATATTTATATTGTCATATTGAGAAGATTGTAATGTTATAACAATAATATACAAATAGTATAAGTAAAGTACATATTAAATATAGAAACTATAAACACAATATTTTAAGCCTTCCTACATATATGTATACTATGATGTGCATATTTACTACTAACTTGTCCTACAGACAGGGTCCAAATTTTGATCTATATTACTATGTGGAATGAAATAAGATATTGAGTATTGGATCTGAGAATTACAAAGTAAACAAAACATTTTATTTAATTTAAAACTTCCTGTGAGCCAATGATATTTTGTCGTACAAAGAACTGTTAAAATGTTTGATCGTCATTTGTAATTAATTCAAATCATGTCAGGTCTTTTTCAAAACTCTACTTTGAAAAAGATTTTTACTCAGTCAGCAAATAATCTGTTAGACAGCATTCTACGTTCACTAATGCCGCTATATTATCGAATTTACTTAATAATAACAAAAATAACTACTTTCTAATAGATCTACAAACTAAATCAACAATCTTAGTAATTCTGACTTACGTAAATATTTATTCGAATAGACGATAACCAAACAATAACACTGAACTGATCTAATTTTGTTTTTACTGCACTATCACTACACTGATCAATCACAAGTAATAATACTATAAGATTCTAAATTATGATACGAATACACCTAATCTATAAAATGAACCGGTGAAAATAATAAATAAAACTTTTATAATATTAGCGCGAACGTAAACGTCAGCTGTCATGTTCAGTTGACGTACGAAGTTCATATTGCATCTCTTTCTGGCGTACGCATTTATATTTTCTGTCTTTGTCATAAGCCGCTCCGCACCGGCTTCCCTAAGTCCTTATTGGCCGCGGTTGTTCAATGTGTCAATGTACATAGTGTCTCACTTTTAGTCAATGGAGTAAAAGAGATCGCACTATGAAGTAGATGTACTCGATTCCCGAATCGCGTCCCGGCTTACCTTTTAACCGGTAAAGCGAATCGTGGGTTTACAATAAAAGTTGTAGGCGTTTATTGCATGCTTTTTGCTCAAAAAAAAAGTTTAGGCGTTTATTGTTATTTTCACGTACATTATTAATTTAAATTATTATAGTTATAGTTGATATTTTAAAATGATACTTAAATAAACTGAATCTTAGTATTTGCCATATTTCAAAAAGGGAAGCCGGTAGGAATCGAGTTATATGGACCCTTCGCCACTGTTAGGTTTGATTTTTAGTTAGATTAGGTTAGGTTTGGTTTTTAGTTAGGTTAGGTTAGGTTTGGTTTTTGGTTAGGTTAGGTTAGGTCTGGTTTTTAGTTAGGTTACGTTAGGTTAGGTTTGGTTTTTAGTTAGGTTAGGTAAGGTTAGGTTTGGTTTTTAGTTAGATTCGTAGCACACTGGATTCATAGCAGGCTGTATTCATAGGACGCTAGATTCGTAGCACACTGGATTCGTAGCAAGCTGGATTCGTAGCACACTGGATTCGTGGCAGTCTGGATTCGTAGCAGGCTGGATTCGTAGCACACTGAATTCGTAACACGCTGGATTCGTAGCTCACTGGATTCGTAGCACGCTGGATTCGTAGCACGCTGGATTCGTAGCACACTGGATTCGTAGCACACTGGATTCGTAGCAGGCTGGATTCATTTCACACTGGATTCGTAGCACACTGGATTCGTAGCACACTGGATTCGTAGCAGGCTGGATTCGTAGCACGCCGGATTCATAGCAGGCTGGATTCGTAGCACGCCAAATTCGTAGCAGGCTGGATTCGTAGCACGCCGGATTTGTAGCACGCTGGATTCGTAGCACGCTGGATTCGTAGCACACTGGATTTATAGCACGCTGGATTTGTAGCACGCTGGATTCGTAGCACGCTAGATTCATAGCACGCTAGATTCGTTGCACGCTAGATTCGTAGCACACTGGATTCGTAGCACACTGGATTCGTAGCACGCTGGATTCGTAGCTCCCTGGATTCGTAGCACGCTGGATTCGTAGCAGGCTGGATTCGTAGCACGCCGGATTCGTAGTAGGCTGGATTCGTAGCATGCCGGATTCGTAGCAGGCTGGATTCGTAGCACGCCAAATTCGTAGCAGGCTGGATTCGTAGCACACTGGATTCGTAGCAGGCTGGATTCGTAGCACGCCAGATTTGTAGCACGCTGGATTCGTAGCACGCTGGATTCGTAGCAGGCTGTATTCGTAGAACACTAGATTCATAGCAGGCTTGATTCATAGGACGCTAGATTCGTAACACACTGGATTCGTAGCAAGCTGGATTCGTAGCACACTGGATTCGTAGCAGTCTGAATTCTTAGCAGGCTGGATTCGTAGCAGGCTGGATTCGTATCACACTGGATTCGTAGCAGTCTGGATTCGTAGCAGGCTGGATTCGTAGAATACTAGATTCATAGCAGGCTGGATTCATAGGACGCTAGATTCGTAGCACACTGGATTCGTAGCAAGCTGGATTCGTAGCACACTAGATTCGTAGCAGTCTGGATTCGTAGCACGCTAGATTTGTAGCACGCTGGATTCGTAGCACGCTAGATTCGTAGCAGGCTGGATTCAGAGCAGGCTGGATTCGTTGCACACTGGATTCGTAGCACACTGGATTCGTAGCACACTGGATTCGTAGCACACTGGATTCGTAGCACGCTAGATTTTTAGCATGCGTGATTCGTAGCTGACTAAATTCCTAAACCTAATTTTAACACCATTAGGATAATACATAATAAAGGAGTATGCAAAAAATTGTATGGGCTCTGTCCCAAGCACCAACAGACTTGGGACTAGTTTTAATATAATTATGAAGTCCCATTAAAAGACAAACATCGATTTTTTGTCCGTAAATATATGAGATTATTAAATAAAAAATAAAAACATTGTAGTTGAAAAAGGGTGTTTATTTTTTTAAATAACTACGTTTAGTTATTAATTACAACACACAATGGTTCAGCTGAATATTTTAGGTATTAATAGCAAAAATATTCAAGTGTATTATGTAAGTATGTATATGTAGGATGAGACGGACAGGATATGTATTGGCAGAGCGTTTAGATAGTCTTCATCAGCCATATTGAATGTCTTGTTGAAATAAAGTCTTCGTTACATTGCTTGATTATCGTTTATTACAATTACATGATTGGTTTTACAAACACGTGGAAGATGATAACAGATTATATTGTGAAACGCTGGCGAGTTCTGCACTTCCGTCCGTTCGCCTTCTGGGTTCATCTTCCAAGACTAAACGGCTCCGCAGTACAGACCACACCCAAGTAATTCAGTCGCTAGACTCCAACTGTCATACTTGACGTTCCACAGATAATCATCATAATTATTGTCACTGGCATCGGCGTTACACCACGCAGGTTGGATAGGTATACGAACTCTTCGACATATACCCCCTCTCCGACATATATTTTTGATAAAAAAACAACATTTTAGGTTAGTATTTGTAAACAGTTCTTTGTTGTTGTTAATTTACTATCAAAGGGCCCAATAAACAAGCAGAGGTCAGCAATAGCTGCAAACAAGCCGATATTGCACAGATAAACAACGTGAACACAGCGGAACGTACAGGACACGACTGAGGTGCGCGCGCGCATGTTAGCATGGCAAGGGGCGAGGGTACAGTGAGATTAGACCGTTATTTTACCTATGCGTCTCACGGCTATTCTCTATCAATAGCTTTTTTATAGTTAAATAGTGTGCCTAAAAAATTTTGTACTGAAAAAAGTGAACAAGAATTGTTTTTTTGCACGTTAACCCCATGACTTACGGTGATGTCGTCATAACAAAAAATGATCATGATACTATGATGTATTAAATGAGATACGTTTGAAATCTGTTGGTGGATTGGGACGATTTTTTGCGTGGTCATTTCCGTGTGGTGGGTGTCGTAAAAGGCGACTAATGGACCTTAAGACCCAACAACAACCAACAACCAACAATCGCATTCCCAAAGAGGGTTAGTGTCGGGCAGGCGGCCGATTATAAAACCATAGCCAAAACTTTAAGCAACATGTCTAGAAGACGCGCCGACCCCAAGTGAAATGGGATAAGGGCAGGAAGATGATATAGGATAATATATTAAATAAATAATGAAAATAAGTATCAAAAAATATTTATCCATGTTACATGGCTTTAATTTATGCTCTTAAATGAAAGGTTTCAATTAACTCCAACAAAGAAGACTGGTAACAATTTGATAAGAAAACGAATTTAATCATCTTTTTGACATTTAAGTCTTAATGCTGGTCACGTAATGGTAATAATGTTGTACCTCCAGCCAGTTATATCGTTAATCAGTGAATTAATCCTTCTTTTTAATCAACGTCTTTTGAAATTAACTTTTCGAGGGTAGTTTTGGATTTCCGTATTAAGAGTTGGCCTGACTTTCAGCGGGATTCTGTAAATTTCTTTGTGATCTTTATTAATTCTTGTACCTCTACGTTAGCTTTAGATGTCAACGATTTTATTGGTGGAGTTATAACTAAATGCGAAAGATCTAGGAGGTACATGACAGGGAAGAATAAAGCATATTTCATTTGCAGATATTTTTATTATTAAAAGTAAATGAACTATATGGATGTCACGAATTTATTAGCTACTGTCTTGAGAGACAACTGTTTGGCACGTCCATATCACCTCGGTTAATCAAATCTCTACTTTGATTGTTGACTGGCTAGTTTTATCCATTCCATTGATAAATTCATGTGTAAAACTCACTTTTAGGGTACCATTGTTACCGCTGGCAGTGTCACACAACCTCACCTTCCATTTTTTTACATTCCCTATTATTGAATTAAGATTCAGCTGAGTCCGATGTAATCCTTAGTAATTAACGAAGATTTTTCAAACGCGACTTTTTTTCCATCTCTTTAATCTACGAATCGGGATTTGGGTCATCCGGTGAAAGTTTGATAAAGATTCGTTGAAATGAAAAAATTGTGATTCAGTTAAAAGAAAATACGTGAAAGCTACGCCGTAGTTGAAGTTCTGTCTACGGAGCTACGCGTCGTAATGTAACGTTTACTACGTACTAATTTATTTTAGGTATCTAAGGTTTTCTATTTATCTGATTATATAGGATCCAATTAATATGTATTAATGGAGATTAGAATCTAGATCTTTAGACCTTAGGCAGCCTGGCAGACTTAGAACTTTTCTTGGTAATTGCCAATCTTGCGTTAGAGGATTATGTTGGAAACTTGATGTAACACCCACATTCATAATATTTTCTATAGTAGTTACCTTCTATCAGTGAACAACGCTCTTCAATATTATCTTTATTGGTAGATAATAAACTCATGGAAAATAAAGCTTATAAAATCCTCTTTTCGATATCTCATTTTAATAGAGCGAAATAAAACAAAATTGGAGCAAAAAATTACTAAAACACGTCAAACGAAAAGCAAATACTAGGGTAGCATAAAACGTAATGGCTCTATCACATAGTTCCTGACATATTGATCACGTTCGCCGGTAATGGCACGTTAAGAGCGCGATGGATTCCCGCCTCAGTACTGCCTTTTGTCGAATATAACAACACGTAGGTGTAGGTCTGTGTTCCAAAAAAAGGGTAAGCTGAGGTCGATCTAAAGATGTTTTTAGGCTGAGCAATGCAAGCTGAATAAACTTCGAGAAGTGTATCTCATTTCGAGTTTTATTATATTTAATAAAATTGTCTCAAAACTGATATAAAGCATTCCCTTGAATGTACTTATTGTACACGAAATGTCATTGCCATTACATTTTTATATAAAATTCAAAGTTACAAAGCATATTCCAAAACAAAACACATTTTTATTAAAAACCTTAAAATTCAGCTACCAAAAGTTTCCCGACCGCATAACTAAAAACAAGGCATTAAAAATACTGCATTTTTCAAAATGAGCGAACTACATGCTTACGTTTAATTACAAAGAAACACTGTTTAGCCGACAGAGGGTTGCAATTAATAAAAGTTAATTTGCATTTTTAGGTCAAGGGAATGCTAATGAAACAATTTTGGCGGGTTCTGTACACACTGCTACTAGTACACAATGTATAAATAAAATTATAATACGTTAAATTTCATTATGGTCCGTTTAAACCGCACGCCTTTTTCGTGTTAAATTGAGTTGCTAAAGAACGGAAGCGACCCAGGTCAGTCCCCAGGGATGTGCGTTTAATTCAATTTATTCAATGACTCGTTAATAAAAACGTAGTTTTGTTGTGACGTCGAAATTTGAGTAAAATTAATCTATTTACAGTCGTCTTGCTCTCGAAGAAGACCTAATGCCAATTGTAGAAACGAGACGCTCATCACTTTGTTCCGTGGTCGGCTGTCTTGCTTTTTGATGACAACAGTTCTGCTTTAGACCATAGTACCGGTACAGGTCTAAGCATTTTGAATCTGATTTTAGGTCTAAGCACTTTTTTCCTTGCTAGCTCTTTGATTAAAAGAAAGAACAAGTTATTTTTTACAGAAACACCTCTATTTTCTCTGTATTTTCTGCATTTCCATGAAGAACTAATCAGATAAAGTGCTACTGCAACCTAACCGGAAAGGTCTTTCAAAGTGAGCATTTTAAAATTAAATATAAAAAAATCCTAAAATATTTGATAAAACAACGACAATATAAACACCACATTAAGCTTGATAAGGGAAAATGTCGAACAAACAAGTCGCTTCGCAAACCTAATCTCCACAGCGTATCTTGACGCCATTATAAAAACGTGATAGAACACATAATGCACCACAGGATAATTATGTACCATGTTTATGCTTAATAAATGTTAAATAAAATATTTTTTATCTCGGCTTTTTGTATTTTAATACACGCGTAACGTTGTGCTAAAGTGTTCACGATGGCATTATATTTTTAGTATTTGTTGCTTGATAATGTTTGTGTGTTATTTTTCATTCAAAAAAGTATTCCATTATTTAAGTTTCTTTTTTGTTCAAATGTATAAAATGCTATAGGACATATGCACTAAAAATAAATGATTGCCTTAGTCAAATGTAAATAAAACCATTTTTATGTGTTTTATAAAGTACTGTACACGCAGATTCTTGAAAATAAATATTTCAGCTCCAGGTTTCGCGTTAAATTGCGAAATTTTTACCAAATAACTTCAAGATTATCTAGGCAAATTGTCTTAAAAAGAGCCAGAGCACAATATAGCCATAATAAAGCCAGGCTCGTACGATGTGTAAGAGCTTGACTGGGCATCCTTATCGCGCGAATAAAAACGCTCGATGCGGCGTTTTAATGTTTGCCCCTTCCCTCGTTCGTTTGGTTATAATGTACATACATAGAGAAGTGCTTTGTCGATATCGATAGTTTGGAGTTGATAAGTTTTGTTTTAATAAGCCGCAGGATGGATATTAAAAAAAAATATATTAGCTACTTACTGGTTGGCATGGCCATGATTTTGCCCCTTTTTTTCTTTAGGCGGGGATTGCTTATTGCTCTCCTTGAAGGAGGAAGTGGGTAGTGTCAGACTGTTACAGACTAAACCTGAACTGCCATGCAACGTCTTCCGTAATTGGTCAATGCGTGGCAATTCATCAAGCATACGCCGCGGGTATCATTATCCCCCTGGCTTGTTGTTCCTGCTACGCTACCTCAGCATATATTTATTTCTTCCTCATATGGTCTTTTTGCTTTATTTCTTTAGGTCATTTTTAGGTTTGTTTTGAAATTTTAATTTTAAATAGAACAGTTTTTATTGGTTTGGATTCACAAGTCAGGGCAGCAGTTCCGTAAAATAGTTAACCGTAAACCATCAGAAACACTGAATGTTTACATTAGAATTAGATATTACCATGTAAAAAAATTGAACATTCTTGCCAAAAATTTTTTTTTTGCTTTTTGTCGATAAAAATGCCGCATCCCTAACGTTAACTTGTATAAGCAATTTATGTTTCGCATATATGGTTTAATAAAGACTTCGCTATTGGCTGTTCATAATTCAGGTTTTACGCTCCGATCTGAAAATTTTATGCGTTTTTTGTGGTATTATTATTGTACTAAATTCTATCACGTTGATATTCTCGACATTTTTCTTATAAGTGAAAGATGAACTAACTTTTCAAGATTTTTGACATTCAATAATATTAAAACACCAAGACTCTCTTATAGGTAATCATAGATGAAACCTTTCTTACTAACAGATACGCAAGGTTACAGAGAGGATAAGAATGTTATTTAGCAGAAACATAATGAGTAAGTAAATTGATTACTTCAGAGAAACACTTCTTTAACAATTCTTTAACAGTTTATTAATAAGAGAATTTATAATATTATTATGATGCTATAAAACGACCATTTTAGGCTCATCAGATTACTGTCTTGGATATTAGTCCAATAGTTTGGAGAAGGTGGTGTATAGCGTGTCTATTTTCAGACCAGGATGCAGGACGACAGAAATTACTGAACTATTGCAAATTACTGAATGTTAGAGAATTTTCGAATGAAAAGGATCAACTAATGGTAACTGCTAAAATAGTACTATCGGCTATTCCGAGTATTTTTTTTCATTTTTATAGCAGCCTAATATTCTCAGTAACAGTCTGAAAATTGAATAGAGTAACCACATTCTTTCTTTTCTATCTTTAGTTTATTGTTATAGTGTGACGAAGAAACACTGAACACAATTATTCAGCAGCATATGTGTATGTAATTTGCAAATAAACAACGCAATGCAAGCATTAGCAGCCTCGCATCTAAATACAATATTAAATCAACCATTTTGTCGAGTAATACAAACTTGAGTGGGAAGACGAACACATGGAGCGGATTTACTCCTAGCTTTGTATTAATTAGGTTAAATTTATTTAGGTAAGAAATTTCTGAAGCTTCTTAGAGATATTTGTTAGAACAAATATAATTCTGCCGTTATTGTAAAATAGTCTCCTGGTTAATTTATGAGATGGAATGGGATCAAACATACTGTGTACTTTGCAAACGGATTATTTCAAGTTTCAGAGATATCAATAGTATGTAGTCTATTTGTGATGTCAAAATAATAAATAATAGAACACTCGTTGCCAGCCTTAGATGGTATAACTATAAAACGTCATAGGTACTATAGATCCAGACAAAAAAAATATTTTCTATTCAGAACGAAAAGTTTAACGTTTCGGCAATCGCTTAGTCTACAATACTAACGAGATACCCCGCCCTTCGATCTACAAAAGCTAACAAAAACAAAAATACTTTTATAAGTATAACAATAACAATCGCCATTAAAAACTTTCACAATCAATTCTTGTACATTACGTCCAATATTTAGCGCCGAGAATTAATAAAACTTCAGATACAAAAGATATAAACAATCCGGCAGTGACCATTAAAAAAACTTGCCGTTCAGTAGAATGGGTGTATTGTGCCCAAGTTTATCGAAAGCTACTTTTTGTAAGGCGGTACAAGAGAAAGCACTCGCTCCTCGACTGTTGTTCACTACCATTATCGATTGCGATATGAATGTGCGATGTAAAATTCATTATTATAGCCTGCTTGAGGATATGATTCCAGAGATTTCGTGTGTCAGCTGTTTATTTATTGAATGTGCTCGTATGAATGAATTATCGATGCTTCCTCTGGTTGGCGTATTTTAAGTAAGTAGTTTCTTTCGGGTTATACTGTTTGTGTGAATGGTTTAACACGGAGTGATCAATAACTGGCGGGTGGTTATCAATCCATGGAGAGGTCTTCGCCAGTGTGTTGCTTAACCTTTATTGTATTTATTTATACAATTATGTATACGTAACGATAATTTTTAATTATTAGCAAGCCAAATTACAATAAAATAAGGGAATATTATGAACGTAAGAGGCTTAAATTAAGTACGCCCAGTTTAACTCTCTTGTTGAATATGCTTGACTAGTTCCAAAAAAGCTCTTTATATGGCTATGACACGGGGAAAATCATGAACATATAAAATCAAGTGTGATTTCAGTTCATGTAAAATTTTGGAGAAATTATTATCAAACTGTTTCAATGTTACGCTACTTATGTTTAAGGCCTTCTTAAATATATATCGGAGACTACAAAATTAAATATAATTGTTGAATTATACGTTTTGCTCACTTAAAATTATTGGGAATGGCAGACTAGTTCCGGGAACAACCGGAGTCCTTAAACATGACCTGACGCGGCGGTGGGGTCGCAAGTATTCATGTTTCATATTTTGACCGCCTTAAGATAATAAATATCTTCGTAGACTGAAAAATATTTCGTTTCTATAAATATCAATAGTTGAACGATGAAATTAAACAGCGACAAAAAGATACGAAAATTTTCAATATATTATTTTAAAGGTCACAATTCAGACGTTACTTAGAAAGATTGAAAGTTATAAATGATCGTTGAAAGTAAGTCTTTATCGTGAGTTCACAGTTCTTGTAATTCTCTATTTTCGTATTTACAATCGCTTTGTCGCCAGTTACAAACTAAGTTTCGATAAGATACGGACTGCCTGTGGACTGTGCGACTTTAAATCTACACTTTTGAACAGAATAATGAAATTTACCTAAAACCCTTTTTGATGTTGATATTTTTAAGGTTGCGTAGGTGTTTATTTTAAGATTGTAGATTTGATTATATGTATGTGTACTAATAGTTTCTAATTTGGTTCAGGAAACTCAAATAATAACGTCATCATGATATTGGGGTACTCTAGCTTATTTGATATTTTACGTAAGTATACTGCTTGAATTATAATTATGGATAATGAATCATTGGCAGGTGCTAAAACTAACACAGCTTGCCTTTAAACAATCACCTAGTTTATCAATTTATTGTTTCTTTCGTGGCTAGACTAATAAGTCTAGCCACGAAAAAAAACAATAATTTGATCAGTATATTGCTGTTCTTTTTTTGAAATAAATATACCTATTACAAATAACATACATAGCAACATATTAAACACAAACATACCTAGTAATAATAACAGACATACAATCATTTCATTGAGATCAAAGTTTTTTTCTATCAAATATGCATTTCCCAGTCGTCCCTTTAGTGGAAAGCCTTACAAAGTCTTAAAAACAAGTTTCCCTCATCGAATCGTTCTGTGAGCGGTTGATGTATATTTATTACCCTGAATAATGGTCGGCAACCTTGGATAAAGGCTACTAACATTACCAAATGAATTTATTTTCCCTCTAACGTACTTTATTGATAGTAATAGATTCGAAATTAAAGAATGACTGTCTAAATATTATATTCCAATTTTGTATTTTGAGTTACTTAATTTTTTGTCATCTATAATATCGACTCAAAGTTAAAATCGGAATAGTCGGAATGTATTTTTTTATCCTAGCTTTATCCAACAAATTCAAACAAACGAAAAATCTATACACAAAGATTTCAAATAACTCCGAGCATAGGAAAATGAGGAATTACTTACTAAAGTAAACATTTCCCTTTTACATAACAACAATATCTGGAACAACAAATGTAAGAAATAGTAAAAATATTCCAAGACAGATTCGTTACAAACTCCTATTAAGATTTAATGCGAAATCGAATATGGCGGCACTAGATTTTTATATTTATTTCTTTTAGGAACTCAGTAAGAAGGTTGTGTCATAAATTTTGTAAAAAGGGTTCCACAAGGGTTTCTATTGGTTAGTGGTGACGTCCGCTTGTTGCCAGATATTGATAAATTGACCGAAAAACGGGGGTTCGTCTATAAATATTTTTAGGTTTATTAGAAGTAAATCTGAATAAATATTCGTAAATTTTATCTGGCCACAAACTGATAAAACCTTACTAGATATAGGCCTAATTTAACGAGTTTTTATCTGCATGTTTTAATTGTTTTAAGCACTTTGATGTGATATTTTATTACCTAAAACTGCGCATTTTTAACCAAAACAACTCCAAAATCTAGTTTAGCAAAATTTTCATAGCCACCACATACACGAAACAAACAAAGAAAAATTTTCCCCACCCGCAAGTGACAAATCTGTTATTTGAATCGTAAAAAACAATAATCCCCGATTCACTCGTACGCAGCGCTTTATAGGTTAATTTAGGCAAAAATCCAATTTTTCTGGCAACCCTACGGACAGATAAATATTAAATACAGTTTATACGGGAACTCGAATGGCACTGACATCGGAGAGACGTACTGGCGTTTGATTATGTATGCTATACTTAAGGAAGGACTTTCTGATACACTTTATCAAGGTCTAGTAGTAGTAGTCTTGTGCTATCTCTGTCATTTTCAGGTGCAATGTAGGGACAGATATACATTTGAAGCCGTGAAGTTAGTTAACATTTTTTTAGATATTATCAAAGATACTATGGATGGATGGATTCATTCATGGATTTATTCATAGGATAGCTACTTTATACTATGTAATTATGTTGTAAATGACAATATTGTAGTCCTTAGGGTTTCCAACAAAAAATCTCCGAAATTGGTCCGAATCTCAAAGCGAGGTGAATGAGGTCACGTGATCATAATTATGAATTCCCGGACTAATATTTCCGGGATTTACAAATTCCCGCGCTCATTGTTTGTGTTCGCCGGGATTGCACGAACCCTTGTCAGGGTATGTCTTGACGTTCGTAGGTAAGATTAAGGGTAGTTTACAATAGTTTGATGAACTGCTATTGTGTTAATTCAGTGTGTTAGGAATTACGTCGTGTTTGGGTTAACCGCCCACTTAGCCCATTTTAAAATAATTACTCTTGAAATATGACGGCATCACTCACTAGTTTCTGATTACTGTTATTTGATATTAGTGAAAAACGTTATTTTATAACCGAAAAGCTCTTTGAATTTGCAACAATGCACTGTGGAGTATTATTTTAAAGATTCAAATAGTTTATGATAATAATTATATTAAATCTAAATAATCACATATTTTTCTTCACACTCATTTTCTGCTCATAGCATGGAACTATACTGTCCAGGAAAGACAATTTTATTTTAACAACGGCTCGAAATAGTAGCACAAGTATTTCATAACTTGATTCTGAAGTAATTCCTGGACGAGACTATATAAATAGACGAAAATATGAAACATTTTTAATTTTCTCTGAAATTCATTCTAATGTTAATTCAATTACTTTTGTCATACTCGTAGTTTATTGCAGGTTCCTCGAAATCGAGCAAAATTAAAACATTTTTGAGAGAAAAACTTTATCAGTTACATTTTTGCTTCTATATTAAAAATAGATATTTATTGCGCTATATTGAATTTTGCAAATTTTGCTTCTGTTAACAGGAGGAAATGCTTCTTCATTAAACATCATACATTTTTTTATGTAAAGTTTCACGTAAAACGTTTAGTCAAGGGATTCGCGTTAAGTTCGTTTTTAATGCAGGCTTAATGCTAAGAAATGTACGACAAAACCTTAATTTATGCGTTTTTACCTACATTGAGACAGGTTTATGTAAATAATGTGATTATATTCAGAGCTCAATTGATGCTGGGTTAAAAAAAAAAAAACAAAAACTTATAGTAAATGAACTGAAGTATTAATCAACGGCTACTATTTTACTAGCAGGGTGATAGGGCATCATAAACCATTGCTCTTTATTGCACACCACGTCATGAGAAACAGATTTGACAAACATAAACGTTACACGGTGCCACAATGGGTTTCCCAAATTATATTCAGTTCAATAGTTCAACTCTTCAGCGATACAATTCGCTCTTAAACATTTAAATTCAGAATTATAGGTTTTTTCAGAAATACGAAACTATCGATTATTTCAAGACTTAATAACAGAGATGAAATTTTATTTATTAAATGTTTTAATCTATCTTTTAAAGAATAAAGCAATTATTTACCTGACAAAAGAATAATTAACATGTTTTTGTTGAAATAAATCAAACGTTTTCAGCTTTATTTCAATGCGTTCGAATGCTCCCGGAATAGTGGGAAGCTAATGGAAGATTTACGAGGTGACAACTAGTAGGAAAAGTTTAATTCTCTCTGTAGTGCAGTGCACTATTTATCTTGCTCTTAATTCGAGACTTGCATTCTGAAAGTACCTACTAAGACAGTGCTCGCTATTGTTTCAGCTAGTGCTATAGAACTTAAAATGGTGTTAAAAAGGGTTTATTTCGTAGTTATAAAATATTTGATGATAAATCAAGAGGTAGGGTAACTGATACGTAAGAATGTAGCAGTTAGATTTGTGGTTCAAATAAAAAGCAAAATTGTTAACAGAAAAACCTTAAATTTCATGACTTTATTACTCCTACGGATTATGAATCCCGTACTGCGTTTAAAATTTTGTAAATTTATCTAGATTGACATACTAAGCCTTTGGCTTACTTAATAATCTGCCGCAGGATTTGCTGATTTTGGTTTGACGTTAGAATAGGGCCCGTCGCTAACGAATTCACGCCACGTGGCAATATAGTTATTTGAAACTGCGAGTGAAGCAGGGTGGAGCAACAAGTGCATAAATTAATCCCTACGGTGAATGTTTATCTATGTCTTGAAGTTGAAAAATAAACAGTTCCTTTCAGTTTTTTTCAGCACTTTGCGCCTAATCCTTTTTTTTATCTCTTTTTCATCATTGCATTTTTAATTTTAAAGTACCTGACGGCGAGGCGGTATGCCTTTCGCACCTGCGTGGTGTCACACCGATGACAGCGGCAACACAGGATTGTTTGGTGAAAACGTTAAGTAAGACAGCGGTGACCGGATTACTTGGGTGTGGTCTGTGCTGGGCCTTGAGTAGATTTCTTTGGAACGTGAGCTGCGATTGCAAACGGATGGAAGCACAGACCTCGCCACGTTACACAAAATAACCGTCATGACTGATGGTGACTATCCGAACGCTCCGCCTATCCCGCCCGTCTCGCCGGCATATCTATATTATAAGACTACAATATGCACTTTAATACTTTCATATTTCAAAACGCACATGCATATAATAATATGGTATTTCTAAACTCTTCGAAATTGCGGAGGTAACTCTAATTGACATACGTGCTGTTATTGTGACGTGATATAGACGGTCGGAAGTAGAATATTGAAACCGATCAAATTCTCATCTATAATTGAACTAGCGACCCGCCCCGGCTTCGCACGGGTGCAATGCTGATATACTAAATACGCTACAGAAAAACTGTGAACGTTGTTTATAAAAAAACATAGCGGCATATAAAAACATTTATAGGCACGCTGCCGCCGCGCCGCGTCGCCGTAAACGCTACGTTCCGCAATTTTTAAATCTGTACATCTTCAAAAATATTGATTTAAATCAGATGCTGTAAAAGGCCAAATAGATCTATATTAAATCAACAATGTATTTAAGGTATTTAATTGGATAAGGATTAATGCTGTATTGGTTAAAATCGCTTCGAATATTAGTCAGTATTTGTCGTAAAAAGTAAATGACAAAAAAATGTTATTGTGGGATATCCATAAGAGATAGACATATACCATCGCGGAGTTTTCTGTAGACCTTTTCATTGTGTACAATACTTAGTACATTATTTTGATAAATCTCGTAGGATTCAGCCTGCGTTTGCAATGTAAGCGGAAAAAATTTAATTATTTGCGACATCACATTAGAAACCTCAAAAATAACAGTAATTCTCCGCTATTTAATGGATGATATTATACATAAAAACCTTCCTCATGAGTTACTCTATCTATTAAAAAAAACCGCATCAAAATCCGTTGCGTAGTTTTAAAGATTTGAGCGTTCATAGGGACATACAACACAATGACAGAAAAAGCGACTTTGTTTTATACTATGTAGTGATATACCCAATTTTACCCTAAATATCTGTACCATATAGAAATAGCCTTAGAATTCGGTATCTAATTGTGTAAGTAACTTTGCCAGTTTAGGCCAACTTCGCATTTCTAGTTATTGGGCTACTGAACAGGTTGTTTGTAATAAATCAGTCTATTTTTAGTTACGTATAAAATTACTTTTCTTACACATCAGAGTTTTGCTACATTTGAAAAGACTAAAATAATTTGGTTATTTAAGAAGTCATTGCTAGCGTGCAAAATAAAATTATTTACTTTTATTAATGTTAAGCACATTTACATTTTTATCGTGTTTTTGACATAAAATCATACTGACTTTTTACTGACTAAAATTTAACTGATAATTATAATGAGCTATAAGTAACAAATAAATTGTCGTTCAGTCCAGTATATTTGGAGTCAAGCTACAGCGTAACTAGCTTATCCTAGATTAGGCTGAAGTACTCCTAGTCGGTGCCTACATACACTGGTGCAAAGTGCTTTCATCTGCCGGGTGATGGAGAAGCGGCGGATTTTCTCCGCGCCTGCACTTTTTAGTTTATTAGCCGTACTTTGACTGAGATTCGCTTAGATTTTCAAAAGGCAGATTTTTTCAGTTCAAATTGTACGAATGTTTCTTTTTTGTTAATCCATGGATGTCCAAATGCTGGGCAATGGCCTATTTTAAACTTTCGCGACTTGTACACATATTTAAGACGACAAAGGGGACTTATTCGCAATGTAATACGATATTTTTTTTCTCCCTTTCAGGGAGATTATCGCAAATAAGTCCCGATTGTCGTCTAAAATAAGGGCAAAGGAATGTTAGACAAATAAATAATGTATAAACCGCACTAAGACCTTTATGCTTTTATGAGAAAATCTAAATAAATATGTGGAAAACCCAAGATAACTTCATTTACAACCAACAACCCGTCGAGTGAACATTATACATTTAGAACCTAATCTAAAAATAGCAATGCTTGGCTACAGTTTAAATATGTAGTCTTGCAATCAGACGCGAGACGTATTAAAATTTCATTGCTTCACCTCTTTTGAGGTGTGGTAACGTAGTACTGTGGTGTGGTGTTAGACGTCTGAGTGTTGCGGGTATAGGCGATAACTCCATTTCAAATCGCTTCACACAGCTTGAAGTTAGTAGAATGCAAGAGTTTTATTTTTCGTTGAAAGATAGAGTTATTTACCTGTGACATTTTGACTTAACAATATTTAGTTTTGTCTTTGCACTGACAATGTTATATTAGTTTGACGCCATGCCATATGCTGGGATCATAATAAATGCTCTCTTTGACGTAGACTGCAGCCGGCCAGATCGCAGCTGCTACTAATAAAATATTAAGGCATCATTAAGGCCCCTAATCAAAAATACAACATATCGAGATACATAGAATGACCTTTCTTTTACTGTTATATTAAAGTTTTGGAAAATCGTAACGTTTCTTGACAATGTTTTTTGGTTTACTGTTTTTTCAGCGTTTTTCCTAATCAATTTACTAAAAATGTGATTTTATTTAAAAAAAAAAGAACTTAAAACAGTAACAAAATTACGTCTAATAACACATAAGCAATTTAACTGAGACACTGTGTAAATAACGTGCACGGAGAAAGAACACGTAAGAAAGCTTTCAGCGTCTGGCAACACAATACGACACAGTGTTTCTAGTTGTAAAACGATTAAAGCTAAGACGTTGGCTTTGTTTAGTTTCTCTTCATTAGACACCAAATCCAATTTGCTTTCGTTCTCTCCCGATTGTTATTTTTAATTAACGCCAATTATGCTCGCGCGGTTTTCTTTAAGTTTCGAACGAATCTTGGGAACATCTTACAATGTTGTTGTTTTTTATATTGACGCAATTATACTGCTCTGCTTTTTATAACAATCTTAATCAATACGAAGTATAAAACAAAGTCGCTTCCCGCGTCTGTCTCTCTATCCATATGTATGCTTAGTTCCTTCAAATTACGCAATGGATTTTGATGCGGTTTTTTTTTATAATAAATATGAATATTTTAAGGGTAAGTCTTATAGCATCAGTATATTAATTGCAGCCGCGTGAAGCTGAAGCAGGTCGCTAGTAAGTAAGTATTAAATGTCTGACATAGTTGTGTCAAAGTATCAATATGTAGTCATTGTAAAAAATTAAAAAACCTCGTTTTTATAGGTATTTAATTTTTTATTATAGGTATCTATATGTATAACTGTGATGCTGTTTTTGGTACAAGAAACATTTTTTTTTAATTATTTAATTTGACTTATAATTAAACTGATTTATAATATTAAAGTATTACCGACGTAATAAATGAATATCATAAAAGCGATTTTTAAACCGGCCACGATTTCTGAAATCCATAAATATGGTGCCTTCAGTTTTGTCGTGTTGTAATTAATCTTGTTTGAGAAATGGGCCCAAAGATGCAGACCGATACTTTGATAAATAGATTTTTGCTTCTTACCAACTCGTTCGTACCCATTGGACATGGATCAAAAGTTACATTTTACTGGATCTGCCAATGTAGAAAAGTGTCATTTTTATAAACTTTTCCGTAGCGCTGGTAAGCGCTCACAAACTAGAGCAAATGTGTAGAAAATTCGAACTTTATAAAAATATTTTTTTTCATGCCATTATATTTCAATGACTTCATCACTAATAAAGTATGCATAACTACCACTTGTCTTTAAAAACTGATTGGGAGAATATAAAAATATTTTTGAATACCTTCTCTACCTATGAGGACTTCTAATGCTTATATTTTGATAGCTAAAATTTCATATTTTAAAAAATGACACGTAGTTTTGGAACAGGTCGAAAAAAAAATAGAAAATGGTTTTATTATTTTGTTTCTACATGAAAGCAAATGCAAGTTTACTAAAGGTTTACTACTTGGTGGATCTGTCTATAGAAGAATTGTTTTATTGCAGATTTTTAACATAACGGGATAGATTTTTCAGTCTATTTTCATTACTCGAATGTTTACTAAGAATCCGTCAGCTATTCGTGCAAGCATTCGTTATTTTTGGTTGCTATGTAGACTTTATTACAACAAAACAGAAAAAATATATCACGTAAAACTTATTTTTCCTTTAGTTATTCACTGGGAGAATATAAACTCGTATGCATTAAACTACGAAATCACGTGTTGATACATCAGGATTATTTAAGCGTTAGTTGTTCAGTGAAGATTACTCTAATTTCCATTTTCTATAGACCACAATTTACATTTTCATTGGCTCATTAAGTAGCACAAAAAAAGCCGCTGAGGGATCCTTATCAGTTCATCAAGATTATTTTTAAAACTTTTATGTTAAAGTAATGAAATTTACCCATATAATCTAGTCAAGCTATTAATAAACCATCTCTACATCTGTGTATTTTCCAAATTCCCTCTAAGTATGCGGGTCGCGGCAGAAAAAAGTGCCGAGGCCAATTTCTGTGAATGATTACAGTTATTTTGGGCCACACTATAAGTGCGTGGAAATATCAGTATTTTAGTCCCTATCGACAGCATATGAATGTGGTTTTTTATTTCACTGCCCAACCCGAGATTTATTGTGAGATATTCAGTAATGCGCCTTTCAATTTTGTGTTGTTTCGTTTCTGATATTTGTATTGATGTGGCAAATTTTGTTCTTGGTTCAATAAATGTTTTATCGCACTGTGTTTGGTTATTGTATTCTTTACGTGTCAAAGCTTTTTCACGTGTAGGCTTAGTCACGATATAACAAGTCTCAATTTTCATATTGCTCTCTGCATACCTACAAGGATACATTCGAACTTAGAAATATGTAAGGTGTACGACTAAAATGAAAACTAATCGAATCGACATTCGATACGCTTCTTTATCCAGAGACTAGCGTAAAAGAAATTGAGGAAAGGATAAACAGCACTAAGTAGTTATAAAAGCACCCAGGGCATGAAAGTATCTATAATTTCTCCTGTATCCAAAGGTGAATTTAAATATGAAATATCAAAGCACAATTCCTGGGTATACGCGCTGATAACTTTACCCATTACCGACCATTTCATTTAAAACCTTTCACCAGAAACAGTATGAAACTAAAACAAAACTCGAAATTCAATTCAAACAATGATGTCGAACAAAAGTGTACAATATTCACGGCTGGTTGTCCAATATGCGATGCTTTGTGCGACGAACACGGCCGTCAATGGACACCGCTTCAATAGACCGAATAGATTTGATTTACGTGTGTCAATACCCGTTGTGTTAGACACAGCCCTTAGGGATTGTAGATCTCGACATGATTGTGAATTCAATAATTTTGATTGTCAGCGGTGTAGAATTCAATTTGACAATTGTGTCGATACTTAAGTGCTGGCTTTTGTTATTACTTTGGAGCTTAAGTGCTTTTTCATTTAGATAGAATATAAGTCTTAGATAATAGTCATTTGAAGACAAGAAGAATGGGTTCAGTTCGCCTTTTGGGGAGCTTGTTCGTCGATTCTTCTTCACAGTAAAACGCATTTTATTAAACTTAAATAGGTTTTAAAAGCGATGGATGGATTATTCACAATCTTAATGAGGTATTTTAAATTGTTAAAGGCTAAATTAGACCTGCACTATTTTCAGCCAAACTGTCCACTGCAAATCAATATAGCTTCTATTTCATAGTTCTGATTATTTTAGTTATTGGCCAATAAAGGTTATTCTTTTTGACATTTAATCTGTCCATCCATCTCCTTTAATTAAAGTATAGTTTTTATGTTGTTTATATAAGAACAAATAAGCATGTATGAAACAATGCATTATAAATAAATCATAACCGAAGTGTCAAAATGAAGACAATAGGATTTGACTAGAACATTAGGCCATAGCCCAGATTAGTTCATAAGGAGTCTCACTCGCGCTCTCATGCACAACGGGGCAAAGACACACACCCTAACAATGTTTGTTCTAAGTTGAGTTAGCTCTTACGTAAGGCCGTCTTAAGCCGGGCCTTAGCCGGGACAAAAGCGGCCCGGATGTGGTCCTTCCCTAGCCGCACTTCCGGCAAAATGGCCGCCCTATTGTATTCAGCAAACTTGTTATTGAAATATTATGATTGCGTAATTGTAGTATCTGAATACAGAGTAAGTTTCGTGTTATCAAATGATTGTGTTGTCATAGTACTGCTATTCATAAACATTTCTAGATTTATGGAACGTCCCTAATTTAGGTAAAGTTAGTGTTAATAAAATCTTGTCACATTAGAAAATGTGCGACAGTAGGAAGGTTTAATTTCCTAATTAAATTCATCAAAATTCTGTTCAAGCAAAATCAAACATGACTACAAAGTAGTTGAATAAAACGTAAATTAATAATTATAATAAAAAAAAATATCATACATTTTCTTTTCAAACGTGAAAAATCCCACTTCTTACGCAGTTTTAATAAATATTTGAATCTATTTTTTTTAACAAAAAAGAAAAACATCGTTCGTCTTGTCACTGGCTGGTCACAAATGCTGTTTTGTTCAGAGGCACGTAGCAAAAACAATTGGTTGTGTGACGTCACCAGGTGCACGTTCAATCGGTTAAAAAGGTTGCTCTATCAGAATGCACTTTCGAAATTTGAATCCAATTGAGCAGAAAAGACTTTCTCTGTAAAAAGTATGGATTAGGAATTGTTCAGAATAAATGTGTGAAATCCCTTGGTATTTTTACTACCCTATAAGGGAACTAGGGGCATGATGGGGCCATGAGGTAAGACGGAGTCACGTACTCATACGAAAATCCCAACGTTCCTATGACACGACGCATTAGCCAATCAGAAGCTGCTATCGAACTATGCTCAGTGCGGCCATAATAGTCGGTGAGAGTGCGTGCGTTCTTCGTTTATAAACTAATTACTGCTACAGTGCATCTAATAATCTAATTAATATAATATTATGTGCACGTGAACGACATCAGAAAAAGGTAAGAAAAACAGTTGAACTCATTGTGTTTATGCACTTTGTTTTTACATTTTACTTGCTGTTGATAGGCACATCCAAAATCATTCTAGTCCCAAGCACTTATTTTAAAAATTTAAATATTTAAAAAAATAGTGACAGGGGCAAGATGGTGTAGGTCCTACGGGGCATAATGAGATTCATCATGGCCCATCGATTTTCAAACAAGTTATTACTTAAACATTACTAGGTTGTGTTTTGTTTTTCAGTTTACAGCTAGATTGATTCACAAAAAGAAATTCATCATCACAGCCTAAAATATTGACCTCATTACATTTTGCTTTTTCAGATAAAAATGGTTAGAAACTACAAGAAAAAGACAAAAAGTCCTAATAGATAAAGTTATGACAAAAAAGTCAGGATACAGGAAGGCGGCCTTAGACCATAGTACCCTAGACCCATCTTGCCGCATTTATCGTAAACCATCTTACCCCACGTACGGCGTAAGATGGTTTTTTTATGTGTTATTAAAAAATAATTAATAATGAAAAATTGTGATGACATGTCCGTCCAAAGAATATGCCAATTTGTAATTGATTAAGTAACTAATGTGCCATAAATAAATGAAAACATTATATTAATTAGATCTGTGTATTTTTGTAGTTTTCCCTTAGCGTCCCCATCATGCCCCTAGTTCCCCTACAAGGATAAACTGTCATTATGAAATAAAAATTGTATGTTTTTGTATTGAAAAATATTGGGCAAAACTAAAAGATCAGCACTCAGGTTTGAGTTGCCTCTGTTTTTTCTTTCACTTACAACATTGTATTGTAACCCACTATAAAATGTTGCAACTTTAAAAGTCTAAGTCGCAATCCCATAAAAAGTCTAGACTGGTTACAAAGTGTAGATATCTATTTAAATTCAGATCGCCAAGCACTTGTATTATGGGCTATTACTGCTAAATATTGTGATAACTGCGCGAACGTCACTGTGTCAATATACAGGCTCTCGTTTTGTATGCGAATGTAGCGTTTGTATTTGTTCCGATAATATTGCTTCACTTTAATGAAGATTTTTTTTTTGCGAAGTTACGTATTAAAGAAGGAACCGTATTAAATGTCTTGACGAAACAACGCAACAACATGTTAACGGTGAAATACTACTCCTGGTATCGGGAGCGATAGTTACTGCCATAATTAGTGTTGTTTCTTTGTTTTACCTTATATTAATAAATTGCACATTTTCCTGATTAGGGCAGGAAGATGATGATGATGATGATTTATAAATTGCACGCAATAGAAGCTGTGATAGCCTAGTGGCAAGACCGTAGGACTGCTAAGTCAAAGGTTTCGAGTTCGATCTCCACGGCTTCCGGGTACAATCCTCGCGTAGGAAAAGAATTTGTGCGATCTACAAAGGCTTGTTATGAGTCGGGGTGTCTCTGTGCATGTGAATTTAATGTTTATAAAACTCCCGCGATACAAGGATTAAATACCTTTGTACGGAAGTCAAGTAGTAAATAAGAAACTTTTGCCGGTTATCCGGTCGTGCCAGTGCACAATATACACCCGTGTATCCCCGCGCTATCTTTGCGGACGGTTGTGTGGCGCAATAAAAAGTAACGCGACGATAAATGCGATCCCGGCTCGCTTCTTATGCTCAATATTTTGTAGCCAGCTGTATCAACATGCTGTTGAACTTATAATTATGCTAACCTGTAAATGTCCCTGTGTACCTCAAAGCCTTTCGTGTGAAACGAAATCACTTCAATTACAGAATGATACGCGAAAGGAAAACTCGCGATTCATGGTTCACGTGGTGAAATTACTATATGTATTGCTTGTATCTTTACTTGTAATGATAATTTGAATGTTTTTTATATTGTGTTTTGTTAAGATCTTATTTTAATATACGATTAAAAGATGCAACTGTAGTTTGAATAAAAAAATAGCCGTTATTTCTGTTCTGTACTTTACATAAAGTCAAAAAATACCTACTAGCTAAAACTATTTTTTTATAATTAATTCTAATTAGCAATTGAGTGATCCACGACTGGTTGCTTTTGTCAAACATCTTCTTTGTAAAAAAATGTTCATTAATAAGTGATTATTTTGCTACTAACAATACAGTAGAAACATATTATTATCCACGTCGTAAAATGTTATTACACCAGTATTCCTATTTCCCGAGTATTCCGCAACTTATCTGGAACTTAACAGGTAATGTAGGCATTATCTAAGCCGAGGATTAGTTTACATAATGAGAAAGCGAGTTGGAGTCCATTTTGTTGACGGTGTCCGAGCCTGGAGTCGGCACATGAAATAATAATTATTTCTCTGCACTGTAAGAGAACAAAGATGTACTTGTACTAGATACGCTATAGATTACCTACATAAATAATGTAAGGGTGCTTGGGTCTTAGGAAATCTTTGCTTAATTTGACTTGATTGTTTTGTTTTTATCTCGATCCCTTTAATTTGAAATGGGAAGAAGAGTTAATGTTGGAAATATTTTAGCATCAAGTAATTGCTCGCTTTCGCAAATGTCATTGTCTTGGGTGTTGATTGCAACCATTTGACATAAAGTGGTTTCACAACTTCTCATAAGTGTTATCACAGGTGAATACCCGAATAATATTTGAATCAATTACCCATTAATGTATAAGAGAGGCATGGAAACAGTTTGTCACGCACGTTAGGGCGCGTATGGCAAAAGTTTGGTAGCCTGGATGTTATTTTGGGCCTTAATCACATGCGTACTTCATATAAAAAATAATAGAGGGATATATTTATAAATAAATGGACATAAATGATCATTTTCTAAATATTTATGGTGTTATTGAATGATAACCCACTTTAGACATGTCTGATCATTTTATCTATACATATAATAAAATTGTAACAAGCTCATGTCTGTACATTAAAGATATCAAAGAAAAACTTAGATGGGGGATCTTCATACAATTAATAGAAGCCAAAAGTATGAAAAAAAAAATTTTTGTCTGTCTGTCTGTTTGTTGTCCGCTTTTCACTCAAAAACTACTGGACGGATTTTGATGAAACTTTTTTTATTATGTAGCTATTAGTCCTCGCTAACATTTAAGCTATCTTTTTTTTGGAATTTTGCTCTTTAAGGGGGTTAAAAGGGGCGGGTAAGTTTGTATGAAACTTCGTCAGTTTTGAAGCTAATTCGATTAAAATTAATATTTGGCTATTTAGTTGGAAGTTAAGAATGACGCAATAAGGATTTTTGGAAATTCTGCCTTAACGGGGCTAAAAAAGGAGGAGGTACGTTTCTATGAAACTCCGACTGTTTTGAAGCTAAGTCGATGAAAATTAAAGCGGTTTACGTGAATACTAAGTTTTTCTGCCCATCGTTTTGTGACGGTTACCTGTTTAAATAACTATTATCATAAAATTGTTAAGCTATCCGTAAATATATGTCCGGGATAATCGCAAAAAAATAATGTACAGATTTCATTTTATTTCATTTCAGATTTTCAGAATATATTGACTAGAGGTCGTGACAACATTAATTTTACATATTATTGCGCTATTTGATATGGAGGGTGAGCAATCACGAATTTTATGAGAATTACCGGCTAATCGAAAAAACTAATTAATATACATAAGTATATTGTTCAAATTTTGCATAAAGATTAAGGACAGGTCTAGACAACATATAAGCTATTTATTATCAGGTTATTAACCATGGGGTCTTAGCAATAAACCTTTATATTTTTTGAAGAACACGTAACTGGTGTAACTGACAATGTCGCCATAGCGACCAAAATACTGTTGCTATGGTTTTATGTTTTAACATTAATATTAACATGCTATTTGGCTTACAACATAGAAATTAAAATAGCGGACTCAGGGAAGTACGAGCTTCGTATTTTTTCACTCTAAGTTCAAATTTCATTACGAATATGCGCCGCACGCGTACTTCCGCGATTGTTTTGTATGTGTGCGTAACATTAACCTTCTTCAGGCTCAGTTGGATCAGAACAAACTACTATAATTAGAAACTTGGAACTTTGATAACCATGTAAGTAAGCACTTAGATATGATTAAAAAAAAATCATCTGTCAAGGGTAGAAAGAAAACGAAATAGAAGATGAATGGGGAGCAGCGCCTGCTGTCCTCCGCACCACAGCGCACAGTGCAAACGTGTCGAATAATATCTGGCTGTTTAAGACCAACCCCGCTCAATAAGTTCTCCTCCTGGTCGGCATTGCTCTACCTGACGTTAGAAGAGACTTAAATCGGGTAGACTTAAGAGCCAAAAGAGCTTCTTCCGATATACACTGACTACTATTGCAACTCCAACTCCAGCTCGGTGCAAGATCTGGGCAGATCGACAACTACCACCTACTACTTATTTCCTACCTCAGGAACATCTGCCGCCCGGCCTACCGGCCCACCTTGCAGTGGCCTGTTCGAAAAGCATTCAACCGTCTCAGAACTCAAATAGGTAGGCAAACAAAATTTGGCAGATTTGGGTACTCAACCCCTCTCACATCCAGTGAGAATGCGACATCTTCGTAACGACGATGTCTCACCACCTAGAGTGGCCAAAGTGTACGCGGTTAGTTAGTGCGCCGTCACCAAGTTCTGCGAAGAAGTGATGACGCTCAAGGAAAAGTGGAAAGAGCACGACAAGCTTCATTTGACCACCTGATCCATGTTCGACGAGCATGGGATAGAAGAAGGGCCTTATTTGCCCTCCTTCAACCACCATAAATAACCTACGCCAGTAGTCTCAGGGCAGTCTACTGTACTAGATAAAGGCAAAGACGAAATGCGTGGTGCTTCCGCGCGCCTCTTAATAAGGGCTGGCAAAAGCTGGCTCCACGTTAATGAAGAAGCTCCCGTTAAAAAGAGCTCTCCTGTCGGGGCTCGCGGTAGATTGCGAAAGCGTTCCCGTGGCCCCCGACAGTAGGATACGGTGAAGCACTCCGGCGGTTTAGCCAGTAAGAGTCCAGCACACTTCTTTGCCATCGCCCTTCAAGTCCTTCAATCCAAATTGTCAAATCAGTGCAAGATACTGGCTACAGCAAAAAATTAGAAGTGTTAACTAACAGTCAAATATGTTTGTAAGACTAGAGGTTAGGATTAGGAAGTTAAGAAATTAGGTAGTTTGGAACGGAACAGGATTAGGAAGCTGGCATTAAACATTATTTAGCTTTACTTTTTGTACAGCACTACACATCTTGAATACCACGCAGACGAAGTCGCGGGCAGCAGCTAGTTTGTCAATAAAATGGTGTGTGATCAATTTGTTTGCAATAAAAGTTTAATCATTTATTTATAAATACATAACGTTAGTTAGCGCAACTAAAGTCAGTAGGAAACGTTTTGAAAGTGCCTGAAAAGGCCTACTCGAAATAAAAACTTTTTGATTTTTGAGTTGATAGGATACGGGTATGTTTTGAACCTGATAAAATTAGGATATACCGAAAGTATTTTGTAACTTTATACTGGTCTAGAAACATGAGACCATGCTATTCCAGTTCCCTATTCCCGTGTAACCCCCGCTCATATACGTCCCAGTGTAGTTGGAACCAGCGTAATGCATGTAATACTAACACGTGGAACATTTGCATGCAAATAAGATGTTTGTCCACTTTTCGCTTGCATACCGTCGCGTTTAATTAGTTACGGCTTGTCACACAGGTCGCATCCCGCGCTAAGCAGAGGTGGCGGAAGAATGTACGTTATTCTTACGTTGTGAATTGAGGATGATATGTATGACGTTATCTTGGAAATTCACTAAGAAAATTGTTATTGGTGTATAAAAAAAAAAAGGTTTTTGTACACTAAGACCTAAAAAGAGAAAAAAAAGGACAATAAATAAGAAAGAAGTAAATGCTGAGATGACGAATACTAGAGTATGGAAACAAAGTTCGCATTGCGGTGACCTGAATGATTAGGGCAGGCCATAAGTGAATTTAGATATACTACAAAAGTATCCTGCTATTTAATTACACCAATATTTTCAGAAGAAAAAAAATACAATATTCTATTACTCCAGAAAAGCCAAAAGAACTTAAGCATTAACTACTCTAGCGGTTAGCAAATCATTCACGAGCTCTGAATAAAATCTATACATATAATAAAATTGTAACAAGCTCATGTCTGTACATTAAAGATATTAAAAAAAAACTTAGATGGGGGATCTTCATACAATCAATAGAAGCCAAAAGCACGAAAAAAAAAATTTTTGTCTGTCTGTCTGTTTGTTGTCCGCTTTTCACGCAAAATCTACTGGACGGATTTTGATGAAACTTTTTTTATTATGTATCTATTAGTCCTCGCTAACATTTAAGCTATATTTTTTTTGGAAATTTGCTCTTTAAGGGGGTAAAAAAGGGTGGGTAAGTTTGTATGAAACTCCGTCAGTTTTGAAGCTAATTCGATTAAAATTAATATGTGTCGATTTAAGAAAGAATTCAGAATGACGCAATAAGGATTTTTGGAAATTCTGCCTTAACGGGGGTGAAAAAGGTGGGGTACGTTTCTATGAAACTCTGACAGTTTTGAAGCTAAGTCGATGAAAATTAAAGCTGTTTACGTGAATACTAAGCTTTTCTGGCCATCGTTTTGTGACGGTTACCTGTTTAAAGAACTATTGTCATAAAATTGTTAAACCATCCGTAAATATATGTCCAGGATAATCCCAAAAAAATAATGTGCAGATTTCATTTTCATTTCACTCCAGATTTTCAGAATATATTGACTAGAGGTCGTGACAACATAAATTCTACATTTTATTGCGCTATTTGATATGGAGGGTGAGCAATCACGAGTTTTATGACAATTACCGGCTAATCGAAAAAACTACTTAATGTACATAAGTATATTGTTCAAATTTTGCATGAAGATTAGGGACAGGTCTAGACAACATATAGGCTATTTATTATCAGGTTATTAACCATGGGGTCTTAGCAATAAACCTTTATTTTTAAAGAACACGTAACTGGTGTAACTGAAAATATCACCATAGCGACCAAAATACTGTTGCTATGGTTTTATGTTTTGACATTAATATTAACATGCTATTTGGCTTACAATATAGAAATTAAAATAGCGGGCTCAGGGAAGTACGAGCTTCGTATTTTTTCACTCTAAGTTCAAATTTCATTTCGACACTCATTTTTTTTATTTATTATTTATCATTTTTTTAGTACGAATCGAATCTCAGTCAAGCATAACATTTTTTTCTTCTATCGTTTTTGGTAGTACAAAGTATTGTAAGAAGCGCTTGGATTTTTTTAACATACCTAAAATTGTTCTTTAAAATACCTTTATATGGTATCTGGTATATGATACTTACTGTTTAAGCTAGGACACTCTCATCCAATTTAGGAGGAGCTGTGGATATGAAATGACCATGAAACCAACTACACCAAAACAAAACATAGTGTGGACGGTAAATGATTTACTATACTTAATTAACTACTTAGCTGTTGACTGCAATTTTGGTGTGTGTAACGCGTAACTGTAAAGATTTGATAGTGCCTATACACTACCACAATTGGACACCAATTGCGATGGTATAGGGTAGTTGCATAGGTAAAGTATTATAAAGATAGGCTGTTATTATTATTATTTGTTTAATATTGCGTACGAGTATGCGCCGCACGCGTACTCCCGCGATTGTTTTGTATGTGTGCGTAACATTAACCTTCTTCAGGCTCAGTTGGGTTAGCTCAAACTACTAGAATTAGAAACTTGGAACTTTGATAACCATGTAAGTAAGCACTTAGATATGATTAAAAAAAAATCATCTGTCAAGGGTAGAAAGAAAACGAAATAGAAGATGAATGAGGAGCAGCACCTGCTGTTCTCCGCACCACAGCGCACAGTGCAAACGAGTGTCGAATAATATCTGGCTGTTTAAGACCAACCTCGCTCAATAAGTTCTCTTCCTGGTTGCCATTGCTCTACCTGACGTTAGAAGAGACTTAAATCGGGTAGACTTAAGAGCTAAAAGAGCTTCTTCCGATATACACTGACTACTATTGCAAGTCCAACTCGAGCTCGGTGCAAGATCTGGACAAATCGACAACTACCGCCTACTACTTATGTCCTACCTCAGGAACATCTGCCGCCCGGCCTACCGGCCCACCGAAAGCATTCAACCGGCTCAGAACCCAAATAGGTAGGCAAACAAAATTTGGCAAATTTGGGTACAGACCCCTCTCACATCCAGTGAGAATGCGACATCTTCGTAACGACGATGTCACACCGCCTAGAGTGGCTAAAGTGTCCGTGGTTAGTTAGTGCGCCGCCACCAAGTTCTGCGAAGAAGTGATGACGATCAAGGAAAAGTGGAAAGAGCACGGCAGGCTTCATTTGACCACCTGATCCATGTTCGACGAGCAAGGGATAAAAGAAAGGCCGTATTTGCCCTCCTCCAACTACCATTAATAACCTACGTCAGTAGTCTCAGGGCAGTCTACTGTACTGGATAAAGGCAAAGACGAAATGCGTGGTGCTTCCGCGCGCCTCTTGATAAGGGCGGGTAAAAGCTGGGTCCACGTTAACAAAGAAGCTCCCGTTAAAAAGAGCTCTCCTCTCGGGGCTTGCGGTAGATTGCAAAAGCGTTCCCGTGGCCCTCGACAGTAGGATACGGTGAAGCACTCCAGCGGTTTAGCCAGTAAGAGCCCAGCTCACTTCTTTGCCATCGCCCGTTTTCAAGTCTTTCAGTGCAAGATAGTGGCCACAGCAAAAAACTAGCAGTGTTAACTAACAGTCAAATATGTTTGTAAGACTAGAGTTTAGGATTAGGAAGTTAAGAAATTAGGTAGTTTGGAACGGAACAGGATTAGGGAGCTGGCATTAAACATTATTTAGCTTTACTTTTTGTACAGCACTACACATCTTGAAGACCACGCAGACAAAGTCGCGGGCAGCAGCTAGTAATAAATAAATTTCACCATAGTGATTTGGCTTACTTTATTTTTTTTTAAGTCATTTCATAGTCACTAAAACATCTTTTCATGTAAGTTAAGTTTTCGCAGGACTTGAAAACTGCCAAGGCACGTAGGAAGAATAACTCAAAAATGCATTTCAATTCAAATATTTTACTGCCTTTAAAAATGTTTTTATTTCAAGTAGTACGTGTGTGAAGTCTTTTGCCGATGATTTTCAAGATTTTTTATAACTCTCCTAGAAAAAATATCGTTCTTTTTATTTCAAAAGGCATTTTCAGACTCCTTTAATGAGTGGCTATATAAAATGCTTTATGAGATGTTCAGGAAATATTTCAATTAGTTTGTATGAATGTTGTATGAGAGCATCAAAGCAACTATTCTAGGAAGACAGTTATGTATGCATATTTATAACGTTAGTCCATAATTTACAGCAGCTCTCCAGTCCCCTCCATTCATGATATTATTCAAAGTCTGGTCGCAACATGTCACAGCGATCAGGTAACAGGAAATTAATATTCCCAGGTACACAGGCAACACTGTGTGACATGTATAAAATTAGTGTAGGTAATGAAGCTGGCAACACTAAATTTTCCAAGAATACCGAGTTTCTTTGAGAATATACTAGAATATTCTGAGATGACATTTTCCTTGGGACGAAAGGTTTATAAACGTGTTTCGGAGAAGCCCGAGTCGCATTGAAAATGCTACTAAATAGTATTTTAGTTATGACCTTAAATATTTTGTGAATGTTTTTATTCGACCAATACTAAGGTTTGGTTCTCGGGTACACTTTTAGCTTACATTATCAAACCCCACTTTTCGCAGCAATCCTTATGGAACCTTAACGACACATCCAGGGTGATTTTATTATTCCCCCTGCAATTTACAGTCCGATTTCAATTTGCCACTATTTGAAAAAGTAGTAAGTAAAATGTTTATACACTTCACTCTCCATTAAAATAAATCGAAGCACTCTCAATCGATGGGGTACGAATCGTCCCCGTTGAGAGGTCGCCGACTCGTAGGGTTAACAATGAGGCACCATTATTTCGTGTGAATTGAATTGGCATAGACGATTTAACTTGCTTAAGCTCCGCGGATTTGTCGCTCCAATGACCCCCGGTCGATCGGACCCTCGACTACAAAAAGCCGGCTAGAATTGTACTGCCTTTATGAAGGTTAAATGATTTTTCTGTAAAATAAAGCCTTTGTTTCGCAAGAACACTTCTTTCAAAGAATCGATATCGTTTTTTTTTGTGTTGAGATTAAACCCGAAATAACGGATTCACGAAAGGAGTTAACCGAAATGTACAATTTGGTTAACTGGCCTTTCTTGAAATTCAGACTGAACATTTTAAATCCGAAACCCATATGAATGGTATTTTCGAGGCATTAAATAGCATATAACCAATGTACAAAAAGATGTTTTGATATTTACCGAGTACGACAAGGGCACTCTTTAAACGAACCTGTTGACTGGCCAGTTTTTGCCGACCGATAGCCGACGCGATAGAAAAACTAAGCTGGAGTTATCTTAGATAAGTTTGACGACCTCATAGCCAACAAAACTATTGATTTTCACACGAAGTATACATGTGCTGTTTTGTACGGTATCGAGCTAAGCTTTACGCGTATGCACGTGAGATTTATGATCGTAAATGCATACAGTAGAGACGGATATCCTATAAGTGACAAGTTTTTGTTCATTCATGATTGGTAGAATTGATACATAAAATTTATGATCATATTTTTTTTTGTATTAATCATGTATTTATTTTGTAGCTACATTTTAATTTAAGATTTTTTTTCTGCTCTTTCTCGTTTAAGTCGTTATTAAAATATGCAATAAATATAATTTATTTACCGCTTATACTGTTATAGTTCAAATTTGTTATGTAACATGAAATATTCACTCCTCAAATAAAAAGTAATCAAATCTAAACTTTAACCTAAGCAGCCTACGGAAACGGAATACATTTCATGCATAAAACAAAACACTATTACGCGTTACCACTAAAACACCCTTGAGGCTACGATGAAAATCCCAATAGGTTCAAGGAACGATTCAACCTGTTACTTCAAAGAAAATAATAGAAAAAAGTGAAATTATGATAAAACCGGGGATCGTTCGACCGCCATTTATCAGGCTACTGTCAAAAATATCAACGTGCAAGTTTCCTTTAGTGGTTGGGTGGGGCCGCGAGATTTATACGCTACCTCTGTTCCGTTCTAGATACATCCATAGGGAGGAGTGACGAATTACCAGAACTTATAAACCTACAATTTTTCAAAGCCTGTTATAATTGGTTCCAAAGTTTAATTTAGTTTTCTAGGTCTGTTTGAGTAATAGGTATTTTTTTGTGGTTTTTGGAAGGACGTTTTGTTACTTTGTGCTGGTTAGAAAAGAAAAACTTTGGCTTTGTAAAGTTATCTAATAAACTTAATCTAATTAATATTATTTTTTATTTCTTAATAGATTTATTATTAAGACATAAACTTGGAATGGGGCGATAAGCGCTTAATACACACAATATCCTTATGTACCCTATGTACTTACCTATAGCAAAATTGTAAGATATTAATTGTTACATCATATCACAAGAATTGTTAAAAACACTTACTCAGCGAACATTTCACGAGCCAATACGAAAACGGTTAGCGGTAGCCAATCTTAGTTCCCACGCTAACCAAATTCGATGCTCCAATTTGCTTATCACCAACATGATCTGAACCGAAATGCAGTTAAGGGAAATGCCGAATAAGCATTTGTATTCGTCCGCCAGTTTTCAATGTAGCCGGTCAAATAGAACAGGCAAAACAAAGTTTCCCAAATCGCAATCCCATAATTCAGTGGTACAAAGATCCGTCCGGTTTAACAACCGTTGTCGTAACAGGAATCTCATTCCGCTCTGTAAAGTCAAAAGTCCATTTAGCTGTCAATCTGTGGTGTCATTGTGGTCACACTGCGCGGTGGTAAGCTATAGATTAACTAAGTAGCGGTTGAGGGGTTAATCAGGGGTTGTTTATCGGGACTATTAATGGGTTTTATGTGCTGTTGTTTGGTTGGATTTCGGTGAGTGCAAAGGTTCCGGGTTTGCGAGAAGTAGGTTGTGTGTTTTTAGATTAAAAGCAAAGATTTTAAGGGTTTTTAGGGTCTTGTGAATACAAAAAATGGAAAAACAAATACTTTAAAGTTAACAAACTTACGTGTATCATAAAGACAAGACAAAACGAAGAAATACCTTCAACCCTTGGGGCTTTTAAGCACTTGAACTGACTTGACTTGAAAGTCAACTATACTAAGTCTAACCTGCCTGTCGACTCAACTTGTGAGCAAGCATGGGCGAATACCAACTTTTATTTTCATTTCCCAAGAGGTCTATAGCTCATATCTAGGTTCTTATAAAGTGTATGTTAAGACGTCCACATTCTTCAAATAAAAAAAAAAACATAGCTTTATGCCATTTGATTCTTACAAGAATTCAAACTACTAGTAATTTGCTATCTGGAATAATGTTAACAGTGACCCAAGTATACTGAAAGACAAAGGAAATCGCATTATCTTATAGAGGTCTTGTAGGAAATCGCTCTATGGACGATACTAACATAGATTTACTGAGTCTGAAAGCCAACAAACATCAGTAAAGAGAAACGGAAACGTTTTCTTATTTCATATTTTTGTAACGAAACATTGTTTTCGCGAATGCGAACATATTCGATATCAATTTGGCATGAATACTGCGTCATCTGTAGAGCGACGCCGCAGTTGTAAATCAAACACATTATTTATCTTTAAAGGACGCTCCGGAAACTGTGCGGCCCAAGTCACAAGTGTGAGCTACCACCACAACCTGACCTGCCACCATTTTTGAGTGTAAGACTAAAACCTCTTTTTAGAGTAATGTAATAGACATCGCAACAGTCTTACTTTACTGGTTATCTGTATACAAGGCAAATATAATATAAACATTATTTATTTTTAGAGGTATTTGCAAAAAGTAATTTAATATGACTGAAATCACATCAGCGTTCTACAGGGTTACCGGCAACGTCACTTATTTCCAAATGTAATAGAAACTGAATGATTAATTTAAACGGTGGAGTCCTCGCTCTCCGCTCTCTCTCACAACTTAAAGGTCAGTGTAAAAGGACGAAACACCTAAATCTCCCGGACAATAATGTTGCCAGATAAAAACGGTCCCGATAACAAGTGTTATACGGGCCCCTAATGTACACAGAAGGCCGTTTTAGAAACGTTTTGAATAATCACAGCAGCTCCGGTAATTCTTACACGGTATGTTTCTTTCATTTAAAATGTAAGTATTTTGTTGGTAATTTTCATACTTTGGTTGAAAAAAGGACTAATAATTTGTATCTGATTACCATGATGGTATCTCTGGACATTGTTACATTTGTTGTGAACAGTGAACAATGAAAGTGGACGGCTTTGCTTGCTAGTCTATGTGAGACTGTCTGCGGCACTAAATAGTAAGTTAGGCATGTTCATGTTTGGAAATATGTTCTTCTGCTACTACTATAAGTAAAAAATGGATTGGGCAATATACATGATAACTGTAACTACAAAAAAATTACTATTAGTACATTTTCATAATTATTTACTTAACTGTGTTTAGGAAAATCATCATTAAGTTTTTGTACCTTTTTTAAGACTAATTATTATAACAAAATATATTACGAAGTGCTATATATTAACGTTTGAAAAGCTAACATTAAAGTATAACAATAATTTAAAACCTAGTTCTAGCTAATGATAGTTACATTTTCCTCAAACGTTTTGATCCAGTCTTCGTCGCGTTAAATTACTATTATCTACCGATCCGAAGGTGAGAATTATGGAATAAAATAATAAACTAACTATTCCAATTTCAGCACCTGCGACAAAATCTTCAAAATCTTCTATTTCAGTGTCAAATTACATTCCTAATAAAACCTATTCAAATATATTACGGTGTGAATTTATACGAACTCGTATATTTGCAAACAAAAGTCGACTTTTCTGAGAAGAAACGAAGGATTTCAAGGGAACTCGAGGTTCAAGGATTCTTTGAAGGTTGTCTGAATAGGCTCACTTTATAGGACACGTAGATACTACGTAACGTCTGGCATTGCCTGCTCTTTACGATTCTAAGGCTGTCTGTGAAGTAGCTTTACTGTTGGAATTTAGCCTCATTGTTATTAGCAACTATATATCACGCCTCTATTCTCAAAGGAGTAAACAGTGCAGATGTGGGCATTAACGTTTCTTAAGTTTCCGTCTAATGAAAACCTATACATATGCACAGGTGAAAATGACACAAAGCATTTTTTTTTGGTAATTTTATGTAAGTAGTTGAAGAACAGTGTTAGTAAATAGCATGTTTTTTTTTAAATCAAAACTATGTATTCAATAAATTTAATACAGCTAGAATAGGCAACGAGAAAATCACTTACAAAACACCTCTATTCAAAACATAAGAAAGGAGCTTATTTTGCCTTTCTCTGTAAATAAAATTAGCCCATTTATTTAATTCTTGTTCTTTGTAATAAAACTATTACTTAATTTGTTAGCGCCCTTTTATTTTCAGTTGCCATTTACTTTATTTAGCAGTAGCTCTAAATATGTATTAAAAAAGTTCCCATTCTTCTTTTAAACGTTTCAAAAGATTTATCGCCGTCAGCTTAGTTTTTTTATTTTTTAAGTTATCTCGAATGCGTTTTAAAGGGTTTGTGGCCAGTACAACTTGCGAGTACACTGTCGAGTGTTTTGTAAAGACTTACTCAATTGACTTACGCAACCAGAGTTTTGTGGTATAAGGGTAATTTAAACAAATTAATTGGAATGAATTGAATGATTTCACTGTCACCGACAACTGACAAGAAGGTTTACGCGATCTTACTAACAAATATTAGATATCCCATTACTCCTATCAATGGCTAGTGAGGGACAGGATAAACGGTAAGTAAGTGCTGTTGAGAATAATGCAGTATTCAATATGTATGTAGTTAACGTTTGAAAAATGAAAGTAGTCTTACAGATTTGTAATTAACATTATAAAAAAATATTGTATATCATTTAAGGCATAATAAAAGTCTTAATATAAACATAAATGCCTTGTATTCATTTGTATTAAATGAATTCAACCCCCGAGGCTAACGGCACCGAATCATCATACGTGTTACGTAATCTGTGAATACTAATCAGGGAGCACCGAACGACAGATGTAACAAAATTAATATGTATTGTGGCTTCTGAATTTCCCCAGCGATGGCGTGTCAAATATACCTTATTAGGCTCAGCTGTAGTGATGTAGCGAAACGGATTATGATATTATCGACTGATCTAATCCACATAATCAAAACCAGTATAAAAAAAGTGCTTTTAGTTTGCAGAAATTTAACAAATCTTAAATCAATTATTTTTTAGTTAAGTACGACTTAATTTTGCAAAAAAAAATAGTACACTTCTTAATACTAAAACAACACGCATTTATACACAGCTATCGACGTACAAAAACTCACAAAAATACCTGAAGCACTCAACGAAATTCTTCAAAGAGTAATATCCGTTTCAATCTCCAAATACACTCTCTCAAATACATCGTGGATTTGAAATTTCTCTAGTGACGTCGAGGCAAAATATAAATAACGTTATTAGGCTCAAAGGATGTCGTGTCGACTGTCACTCCACTAATGACCACCTGTTAGACGAGTAATGAAAGTAAATTGCGTGCGGTCCCCGTAGAGCGAGCAAATTTGCAGGAAATTATAAATTTTAGAAGATATTTTGATGCACGTTATTGAGAGTAAGTGTTAAAGATTCCGCACTCTAAAAGGCTTATTTGAAAGCTTTTCATTAGCTGACTGTTTCGTGTTTTTATTTTTTGATGCAATCATCAATCTGTAATACCTATGAGTAGCATATGTTGCTTTAAAGTGTTATTGTCAAACTAAATGAAATGATGTTTATTGATTGTTAAACTATGTACCTATAGTAAAAAAGTATATTTGACTAGAATGTGTAGAATGACTAAGTTTGTTTATTTGGAAGCAAGATCTTTTCATAAAGCCTGCCCAAAAACTACCAACGCCTAGAAATCGTAAAACAATTGGAAAATACGTTAAGTATCTTACATTCAAGCTGTTAATCTAAAAGCGTTTAAGCAAATTCAACATCGATTTCCACAATAGTTCACTTTTTATCTCGTCGAACAATCGAAATGCCTTTTATTTCCATTCGAAACTACGTAAGTGATTTGAATTCTTCCCCTAGTCAAAATGGCTCAATTTGCTCAAGAGATTAAATGTAAATGCTGCAAGGATCGATTTATGTTCTAATCTGTTAAAATTCTTGTTAATGAGTAGTAATGTCTTAAAATGACTTTTAAGAAGAAAAAAAGTTTTTTTTTTATATGCGAAGAGGTCTGCCCTTTAATGAAATATTTAGGCGCCGTTATTATTATTATAATAACTAGTAGATGCCGTAATGTATATTTATAAATGATGTTATGATGTTTTACATTACCATAAAGATATGATGATTACTCTGAACTATAAATGCTAAATTATCGGTCCGCTTGGATAGTTACGAAACTGTGTGGGATAAGCCTGGACTCTAAGATAAAACGGGCTATATTAAGCCACGATAAATAATTAATTGAACACCTACACGAGTAAACGATAGACAAATAGATGGAGTGATTGTTTAACCGTCTTCAAAAAGGAGGCTTCTCAATTTGGTAGTAGGCATTATTATTATTATTACTAGCCTGAGTTGTCCCACTGCTGGGCAAAGGCCCCCCTACTCTTCTTCCACTTGTCTCTCTCAAGAGCCACGAGTGACCAATTCGGTAAAAATGAATCCAGGTCATCTCGCCATCTCCGCCTGGGTCTGCCTCGCTGACGTTTGTTATGTAAAATAGACCATTCGGTGGTTATTTTGGCCCAATGGCTTATTGGCATACGACAGATGTGCCCAGCCCAGTTCCACTTTAACGTGGCAGCTTTTTGAGTAACGTCTTCAATTTTAATTGTGGAACGGATCACGGTGTTTTTTATTCGGTCTGTAAGTTTAATGTTAAGTAGACTCCATAGGTAGTAGGCATATAAACTTATTTTGATATCATTGTAATAAAGCCATTATAACCAACTTACAAATAGACCGCGACACTTACGGAAGTAGGGTAACAGAATACCCTAAGTAACCTCTCAGTAATCTCAAGATTGTGTTGAAATGTCTTCTGTATGTACATAGTTTAAGAGGCTTCAAGATGGCTGAACAATGAACATACGCAGTATAAATACATTAACACTACCTATTATTATATAATACGTCAATTTCGATGCTTTCTTTTATGAATACAAACGAAATAAAATATTTATTAGAAATAGGTTCCTTTTGTGTTTTTGCTACCTATTAAAGACTCTTTTTTCTAGTACTTACTATTTTCAAGTTCTCCGTGTTCCTATTTTTCTAAAACAACCAAACTATAAACAAAAATCCAATAAAAGGTCAGGGAAAGTAGTTTCAATAACAATATATTATTATAAGAATCAACTAAGCACTGTTTGTGCCTAAGGTTGTTTCTGTGAATAGGTATTGTATCCAAATTGTATTACAATAGATCCTTGTTGTTATGCTAATTTTGTTACCATCTTAAGACCACGTATTAAGACCAAAATACTTGTGAGAATACAATAGAAATGAGATTATTCATGAAACAACTGATGCTGAAATTGATTTATACAATTGTATTACGTTCGAAGCGATAAAATAATTATTGTGCTCCATTAAATACACATCAAACACCTTATTTTGGAATATGAAGTCTGTGCAAAGCAAAAGCGTTTGATAAGAAAGATTATTGTACAATTGTTCTCCGAATATCGAATTCTTATGGAATGATTACAACCAGAAATAAGGTTTTTTATGAACAGCAATTATAATAATGGTGATACTGTTAGATACGTAATTTGTCAGATTTTAATTATTACAGAATTCGACATCTCAATCTCTTTGTTTGCAATTTTAAAAGCTCGAAATTGAAATTGCTTTCGTGACTAGTTAGAAGATTAAACAAAGCTGCACTTTACGCTACATAAAGCTAGAAGTTTTAATTGAGAGTTAACTAAAGGTACGCTTTGGTTTGGCGGTCACATTAAGGTCTGCTAATGAGGTCCTGTAAATGTGAAACATTTCGTTCTGTCGAAGAGTTTTAAAAATCTCTGGACAGATACGACTTTGCGATATCTACGAGAAATAAATTAATATTTCTGAACAATCCCCACAGCGCCGTCTAATCTCAAATTAAGTATACGATAGTAACTTGTGTTATGAGTACTAGACTCAATGAGAATAGACTACTGATAAACATACTTACATATTTCTGAATACGTACCTATTGTAGATAAATTAGACACAGAACAAATGATCGTGCTCATCATACAATCATTTGTCCTGGGTGGGAATCGTGGGTTTAGCAGGCAGGGCCACTAGACCAACAGTTACAGGCCCGTCAACGTAGTCAAGAAAAAAAAATTGTTTCGGTTTTTGTTGCGTATCAGTCTCTATTGTCATTAATCTGTAGTATTGGTCAGTGACGAACACTGTGATAGCTTTTTATCGACAGTTAAGTCACATCACTATACATAATAAGGCCGGGCACAGTCAAATGTAAAGGAGCATCGCGATGAACCGAACCCTTTGAACGCAGAATTGTGCCAAAATTAATTTGTTCACATTTAAATAATATGTACCAAAAAGGGTGAGGTTAGATACAATTTTGTATATTAATTGAATTTATGTTAATAATTCAAGCGAATAATCTAGGTACTTATGTGATAAAACTAGTAATCAGGCATTAGGATTAATGGACTAATGGAGGTGCCTTTTGTAAAATAGTTTGATTAATGTATTCTAAATGGATCCATGAAGGATTATTACTAATATTTTTTTTTTGCTGCTAGAAAAAAGCAAACGGCGAAGGGGTGTAGTTTAGATCCGGCTGATGGTGTATTACCATAGTATAATAATATATACAGTATGAAGTCTTCATATAAACGGGTGCAACTCGATTTCTGCCTACGCTATTGGATCGTGGCATGATACAGTCGCGAACGTGTCACAGTGACGTACGGACGGAGTGTTGTTGACGTAATTAAAATGCTGTGGGTGGTGGGCAGCCCCATCACTGTTACGTACCGCGTGGCTGTAGCCCAATTAAAGTACTGTATGTATTTATACTGTGGTATTACCGAAGAGACTGATATCCTAAATTTGAACATAGTATTTTTTTTATTGGTTTCGTTAAATTGTACTGGGTCCTTTAATTCTGAATTACTTTCATAAAATTCGTTAAACGTATTGAAAATCTGTCAATGTTTGTTTGTATTAATTGATTGCAAACCACTTTGTTGTCTTTATCAAGCAGTGTGTAAATTATTAATATACAAGTGCATAAATAATTGCAATATAATTTTGCAAGGATAATCATAATAAAGGTGATTAGTTTATTTTTGTAGTAAACGATTTCAGATAGAACTCAATATTAAGAGCACGGAGTAGGCTGCAAGAGGTTTTCTTAGTCCGTAATCCACATTCAAGGAACCACAATATTATTAATTTAACAAGCAGTACAGAATACATAGGCGTACTTTTTTGGGTTCCGTACCCAAAGGGTAAAACGGAACCCTATTACGGCTATTACTAAGCCTCCGCTGTCTGTCTCCAAGTTGTATCTCATAAACCGTGACAGCTAGAAAGCTGTAATTTTCAACAAATACTAAAAATTAAAAAGCAATATGAAGGGGGTCCAAAACACGTAATTTTAAGCAATTTTTTCTTGATCTTAATAAACAGGTAAATTACCAGACTAAAAAATTGTAAACCTACAACAAACGTGATTTTCTATTATAGATGATAATACGGAACCTTTCGAGCGCGAGTCCAACTCTCAGGTCGATTTTTGAGGTCAGATACCAGTATGTATTATCATAACCACTTATTTTCTAGTTTCCTATTCTTGTTGGAAACAATACCTAGGTATCGGTCCAAGGAACCTTCTAAGAATCAATTGAGGAAAGTAGGTCACTTTGGCTCTCAGTAACCGCTCCCTTAACTAGCCTCTTTCTGCTCTATTTGCTTCAGTTGTTTTGTTATTTGCTATCAAAGAAGATATCATAAGGCTTAAGATTGTAGTTGTTAACATGTCAAGAAAAGAGTGAGAAACATTAAGTATCTTGAATAACTTCTTTGTTACGTGGTCTAGACAAAGTTACTTTCCATTAACGACATCCCGTACTGATATCTTCAAATTGTATTGCAGTTAGCTCTTAAAAAGGTACTTGGGAAATAAGAGAGAAGACAGGAGATTTCACCAGAAACTTTGTTAACCTTAAACTGCAGAAGCAGACAAATGTATGGATAATTGTAGCTATAGAATAACAAGTTCGTGTTTATCATCTGCTTATTTCATTAAGCATTATAATGCCTACTTTGCTCTTTTCGAGGGCTGCACGAAATGATGACGCGGCAACGTAGATGCCTTTTCGTCAGCAGATAGATACCATTGACGAAGTGTATTAAGTATTTGTAGTTAATTTAAGATTAAGTGAGACAATCAAAAACATCTTTGTAGTTTTCAAGGCATTGAAAAGTTTTGGGAAGGGACTAAAGTATTATCTTGAAGTTAAGGTAAGATATCGCAATGTACTCAAGAGTGAGAGAGGCTGAGTTTTATAGCAAAAATTAGCTAGTACGCTTACTAATTATTTCCACAATCAACATAATATTTATCAGTTGATTGTGAAAGTAAAATACCCTTGACATTTGGAATAATTATGTCGCTTACCAATTTCATAATACAGACACTGAAACTTCTTATAATATTTAATTGAAGGCGTGGGCGGATGGGAAGTTTAAAACTCCAAAGAAGGCAATTTCGATACGTCATCTTAAAAGTTGTACTGGAGGCTGTTTAAGATATTAAAAACATTTGAGAAACGGTTGTTGGAGATTACGCGTGCTTAAGCGGTAAAAGTTCTCCGTAATATGGTGTTATTGTGTAAAATTTCAAAAGAAAGACATCGCCACGTCAATCAACATTCGGGATGTTAAATTCCTCGCGGGTACGGAGGCTCCTAATTAACAACTACCGTCTTGTTGGACATCGAAGTGTCAATTACTCAGGCACATCTGACGTCCCCCTCTCGGGATGTCGTGAGGGTATCGCGACACTAATTCAATCAATTTGGCGGATTGATACACGGTGTAACGCGCAACCTCCATCGTAACGCTGCGGTTGGACGCGACCCTTTGGGAAATTAGCATTACAAATGATACTATGTATTCGTAAATGTACAGGTTACGAGATCGATGGAGGCAGACAACAATTTCAGTCGGGTAGTGAAGAAAAATATACTGGTTTTATTGACATTAATTTCGGTTAAAAGAAATTTATTTTCTCATAAACACTTTAAAGTTCATTTAGAATTCATTTGAGGAATTAAGATGGAACTTAATGCCATTAAATACAAGAATACTTACCTTCGGTGCTTGTACACTTATGCCATTTTTTCTAATTATTTTTTCCCTTCGCAGTTCTGCCAGAAGAGATTTCTTAAAGAAATAAGCAGTACTTTTGTACACTGCTCATCATCATCTTCCCTGCCCTTATCCCATTTTACTTAAGGTCGGTACAACACGTTTTTTTGTACACTACTAGCCGATTTTATTTAAATTGTATGTGCATATATAAATTGTTAAATAAATAAAACGTATAAGTGATTTTAAATCGTCTACAAAAAGCATAGTTACTTTAAATTATTGAAGTAATTTCGTTCTTGTAGCACGTTTCTGGTATTTCCATATTGAACACGAAATAACTTATAAATAACGACGGCAATGCAAAGTTTTTCGAAAATTAATATCGGCATCGGTTCGAGCCCGGGCTTCGCTGTCCCGGTGTCGTTTGTATGGCGTAAGTTGGAAGCGGAAAATGTCATAGAAACAATTACTGCTCAGCATAAAAGATTTAATGTTAGGAGAAAGATAATAACAATCTACCGTTTTTGCAAAATAACCAAACGTCTAAGTGCGTATGAGTCTAACAAAAAATAATGCTTCTTTTATGATGATATTTTAAGGTATTTTTTCGTTGATGTTAAGGTAGCTAAAAGATGGAGTATGAAAACTATCACACCTGCCCGAATAGTATTTATCCAATAACGCTAATCAAAAACAAGAAATCGAAGTTAATCAAATATTTAGACGTAACTGTCAAATCACTTTACTTATCAAAAAGAAAATAAAAAAAAGCAAAAACATAAATTCATTTAAGCCACTCATGTCTACCGCATGGCGTTGAGACATTGTAGCCCAAACTTAAAAAAAATCCGTTGTAGTTACATTATCCATTTTAAGGTAACAAATAATTTTAACCTGTATAATTGTCTAACAACTTGCACCGCTCCACAATTTGCAAGTTTCATACTTACAAGAGTTCAGCGGACCCTGGCCGTGTCGGCCGCTGCTTTCTTTGTAGTGTTTCCCTAGATCCACCATTTTTAACCCAAACCGTGGCACCGCCTCTTAAATCACATTTCGAAACAGTCGTTTCTTATTATTCTATTTGTTTATTGTGACCCCAGTTTTTGCTAAAGCATTTGTACCAGTATAATAGTCATTTTTGTCACGGCGTCTTCCATTAAAATAACGGTGTTGAATAAGAAGAAATACATGGAAATGATAAAACTTTCGTGGCAAATATAATTCAAAAACTAGTCATTGTTGTATAGATTAAAAAAGTTAATTTCCGGAAAACTTCAGCGACTTGTTTTTAACTAAAGTAAAATAAAACGTTGTTGTCACGGAGTAACTGACTTTGTCAAAGTCTTTATTACAACAAAAATGGAGCGTTTCAAAGCACTTTATCAAACACCATTTTACCGGAAATTTTCAGAAATTAATATAATGTAAGTGTTTGGTAACCGGCAAGAACTTGCAGACCGGCTGATATAACCAAGTCGCCAGGAACCAGTCGCCGTAAACAATGTCAATTCAACGTGGCTGGATGAAGTGGAGCGGTAAAGCGTTTGTTTACAGAAAACTGCGCTCGCTGCAAATTGTTCCTGCATTAGGTGAAACTATACGGGCAATAACTTTGATAATAAACGTTATTGTTAATTTAATAACAAAGCGCTTAAATTAAATCAGACTTTAAAATTGACATAAGTACTCGTATGTTTTAAAAATTACAAAAGGGTAAAAATCTACCTCTTATCAAATCTAATGTTAATTAAGTATTTTTTTTTATGTAAAAATAATAATCGTTTCTATTACAGATAGCCACTGTAAGCGCTAAACAGAAAACTGAAACATCGATTTTATGGAAGAAATGAGAGAACTGTCTAAAAATCTTAGCGTAATAATCGGCGTTTCAATTCCAATTCGAACAATTCGTATGTTTCCCCAATAGTCGGCAGACTTCTGTTTGTTGTTACAAGACTAAAATTATAGTGGTTGACCAGGGCCGCAACAACACTCCTATATAACACAACCCGGGACGCATTATCGCTAAAATTTGCTGTATTTTACACTTCCCCATTAAGCTCCATTCATGGAATGTTTTTGAACAGAAACTGAAAATGGACTTGTAAGGAAAAGGTTTCTTAAAAGTTTATTCTAAAAGTCTGCACTTTTAGCAAAGAATAGTGGAAGCCCAAACAGTAGACGATAGATAGTAGTCTCGAGATGTCATGTGGGGAGTTAAGCTAAACAGCAGAACGGTTGAAAATTGCATGGTCTTCGAAGGTAGGGCTAAAATCGCAAAGTTCCCGATGAAGTTCTGTGCCAAAGCCAGTAAGTCCAATGTTGCTGGTATCTGTAACACCCTCGGGTCTGCCAGTGAACTGCAAAGTCAGAGAAGTAGCCTTTTCAGAATAACGATAACACTTGGAATAATATTTAAACGAGAAAAAGAAACTAGAAATGAACACCATTTAATTAAGAACAAAAACATTAGTGCTGGGTAAAAATCTTTGTAAAAAAACTCAGTCTTAAAGATGATACAAGTTTTTGCTAAAGTTTAGCTAGCTGTACCATTATATTAGCTAGTCCTACACAGCTGGCACATTTTAACAAAGAGAATATACTTATCAATTAGCATCTACGATGTAAAGAAATAAAATGTTACTTGTACGCAGTAAGCCAGTTTTCCGTACTTAATTAAAAAAATATGTACTAAGAGGAAAGACTTGCATTCAGGATTAATATAAACGCGCCGGAGGCTCAAACGAGGCATTTATTTTAATATCTATAAGAAAATCCGGGTTGCAGTTCCTTGCCACGTGCAGAAGAGCTTAGTATATGAATAATCTCTATGCTCTTTACAGCAAATATATTTTTATAAACTGAACGCTAGTAAGCTAATGCCACATTGATCCCACGTACGTAAAATAACTTATTTATGTGGTAAACTATAATTAGTCGGAGGAGATTTTCATGTTATGTGTATTAAATAAAGACGCTTGTATTGTTCAAAGTTTTTATTGTTAACTGGGCTATTGTTTTAATTATGATACAAAGTCCAATCAGACCTTAAAATACTCTCAAGTGCACTATCCAAAACTATAAGGAATTCAAAGGACTAAGTTCGGCAAGATCAGCCTTACAGAGATACAATACTAACAAAGTCTCTGTAAGAGAGCCAGTATTCTTTGTTGGAACAAACTAACTACTTAGCACTTAGCTTTGCAACATAATCACGGTCTAATAACTACCTGTGAACACTCACTCTTAAGAAAGGACAATACAGAACAAACAAAGCTAATCACGGCACAGTTTTGTTTTTGCGACAACAATAACAAAACATTCCTAATGTAAATAGCTCCTGCAAAAAGTTAATAGCAAAAACGCACAAAAACCTAACATACAAAAACTCAAGGCGCTTTTCTAGGCACGCTGCCGGAGGCAAATGCTAGGACCAGGCCAGTAAAGAGAATGCATACAGTAGGTCTGTTTTGCACAAATGACGATTTAAAGATAACATAAAAAAAGAATAATGTAGAAAGTACTGATTTTTATTTAAAAAGAAAGAAATTACTCTAAGTTGAATAAAATTTCGTTATGTTACGAAATCTTAGAAAGCTTAGAAATTCTGACCTCATCATCATCATCAAAGTCGTTTCCCCATAGATTGGGGATCGTGACCATCATCAGTTTCTTTCAGCATTGAGGTTGGGTCGGGACAGATTCCTCCAGATGCTCCTATCAGCAGCAGTGACCTAGCAAAATGACCAGATAAAAATAATGTATAATACACTCTTATCCTAGTAAAATTGTACCCTAGTTGCAATAAACTTTCGGCAACATGTGAGAGGCAAAAATTCTTCAACTAATGTTCTATAAGCCAGATTGTAAATGGGACAGTAGCAAACAGTTAAGTCTTCTGAGCGTCCCTGTTGAGTTACTCAGGCAAGAATAAGTGTAAAGCTAATGACTCGTTTGTGCGCACTGTCGTTCGTTTGTTTCGGAAATGGATCGGGGTCTTGCTTCGCATTGCTTCTGTTTCTTGCTTTCTCGCTTCGTTAAGACTTCGTTTTGTACTTTATTCGTGGACGTGTTACAAAATCCGCTTATTACGCTTGTTTGTGTAAAGCTGCTTGTGTTGTGAAATCGTTTAGACATACCTTTGTTCTTGATGTGTTTACATTTCAAGTTGGTATTTGAGACTTCTTACTTAGTTTCAAAATTCTTGACTTAAGAAATCGTAGAGAACTATTTTACTTTTCGTGCATTTCTTTGGTTTATTACCGTTTTTATGTTACAGGTAATTTATTGATGGATATATTTAACATAACAATATTAATGTTCATGACATGATGTGTGCCTTATCATAACAACTTTATAATTCATAAATATGTATTACACCAGTTGACACTTTTGAAGCCGAAAACTTTATTTCAATTCTCCATTAAAATTAAAGTGTAAAAGCTTGAGCTTGAGGTCGACGACATAAATGTTTCAGAAAAACGACAAAACTAAAAACACTTCCTTAAATCTGTTACAGCAAAGTTGTTGAATGAAAGTCCAGGTTTTCAAGTCAAACTTTGGTCTGGCAAGCTATTTCAGAGCGCATTTGAAGAAAGCAAAACGTTTACCAAAAGGCAAAAACGACTGGAACGGAATTATCCGACTTATTTGAATTAAAACGTTCACTTTGAATCGAGAAACATGATGTAAACTAGCCCGATTTAGTGTATTTTTTGCAAACATTTTAGTTGATTAAGAGTATCCATAAATTGTGTAATAATAACTAAGTAGGTACAATGTTGGATTTGTAATAATTAAATGTGAAAGTTATGTTGTTGCTAACGTGTGTTCAAAGTCAAAGAGAAACATGAAAGCTACCTTGAAATTAACTTGACGCACTAATTAGCTCAGTGCCCAAGTGAGATAACGTTACGAGCTTACTGGGAGTTCAGAAACATTCAAACAAAATCCTCAAAGTTTCTCACAAAACTTAATGTATTATACGTGTAAATAAAAAGAAACTTTTTAGCCAAATCCAAATAATAATGCTATTTTCTTAACTTTATAATGTCAATTGAATATACTTAGCAAAAACTAGGTAAAAATAATTTTTAACAGTAATTACAACGAAAAAAAATGGCCCAGGCAAGTCCAAAGTTCTTCTCACGAAAGTTTGTCGTGTCTATATTTTACACCTACTTTTGTTTAATGTCCAATGTTAAATATTTTAAAGGCAGTTTAAGACTAAACACGTGCCCAGAAAATTGATCTTTAACGATTTATGAACAAAAATCGGGACCGAATCCTGAATATTAGTACTTCAACAAACACATTTACATTCCAAAAAAATTTATTTAAGTCAACATTTCTTCGTCCAGAAAACCATTTGGTAGAAAACGAAGTCGGTTATTTCCTCTGTAACCATTAATTGTATCACTTCAACTTGTCAAGATCTAGGAACTAGGTAAGAGTGTTGTACTTGAGTGTTCTGTAACTTTTGCCTTGACATTAAGCATCCTTGTTGCAGAGAAATAAAATGCAAAGCCAATTGCTTTCCTTTCACCGCTATGAATTTTAAAAGCGTTTTTCTAACCGCTTTTTATTTATCAACTCTTGGTGTTTGTAAAAAGGTACAACAGATCGCAAACACAGAGTAAACAGAATCAGATAGGGCATTCATTTAACGCGTATTTAAATTTGTCAACTTTGTTACGTTTTTTTTTATATGGTCGTTGTGAGTTAGTTGTTTGAAGTGGTTTTGCCCAGCAGTGGGATAGTTTTATTTTCTTGAATGATACATTTCATTACCTGCATTTATTTCCATACATTTCATGTTAATACCAATTATGAATATTACGTCGAATGGCAGAAAATAGTCAGTTCAATTAATACGAGTCATACATAGATTTACTTAAAGCCAATTTTACTTTAGATTAATAAGTATAGAAAGAAATTGTCTAAGTCGTTTTTCTTACCTAATTCCTACACAAATAGGAGGCTGCGAAGTGCTTCTTTTCCTACGTCCTTGGTCATAGCCCAAGTTTTTTATTCCACAGTTTATAACTTTAGCTCGCCGCGGTCGTTAAAAACTCAAAAACTCAATAGTAAGTGTTACCGATGTGATTTATGTGTTCGCCCTGGTGAGATTGTTCCGGGTATTATACAGTTTCGAAGTGTTTTAGCACTTAAGTTCGATTTCATCGTTCAATTCGTTCTATACCGTTTTTAATTCAATAGTTTTATGACCGCTTGAATTGTCTGGAGCTGTGGTTCGTAAGATGTTGGGGTTGTTTTACTAAAATTATACAGGTGAGGTTATTGTTCTATGTGGTTGTATTATAAGCTCGCTATTTACCACTCTGCTTTGCTTGCGTAAATAATTATAATGTTTGTTTTCTTAAGAAAACCTTTGTTAATTTTTATTAAGATCTACATACTTTTAGTGTCCTTTTGCTATAATAAATTAAACAAATACAAGTACTTACAAGTAATCATTAATCATGTCTTATACATTCATCGTTTATACATCCATTTGCTTTACTAATATTTTTTAACATTATTGAATAGAGTCATTTACTTTGAGGTTTTATATAAAGTCTCGAAACTTATTGAAAGTTGGAGTAAAGTAAATGATGTCTTGAGAGCAAAAGCAATTTTAAATATCTTACGTCAATATTACTTACCTAAAGATTTTTTTTTATCTTATCGTTTTTAAAAACTACTCCTCCACTAAGGAATTTTATCCTTGTATGTAACATATGGGAGTTTCACAGACATTCAATAAACATGCACAATGACACCCAGACTTAGGACAAGCATTTTTGAATCGCACAAATTAATATCCCACGCGGGGATAGTGCCCGCGACACGTCCGGCACAGTGGTAACTGGCGTGGTAACCTATACCACTCGGCTATCCGTGCAGTCATATATTTAAATATCTGAGTCATTAATCATGTCATTAATCATGTCAACAATTTTGTGTCAATTTTATGGTAGAATAGTAGATAAGTATTGTAGAAGTAACATAGTGATTATCAACCCGCTTAAACCTAACAAAGAGATTTTATTCACAGACACTTATTGGATTTATTTCCAAAGAATGTACCTAAAAGCTTCACCCGATTCTTTCTGAAGTGAAAATTAAACTCCTCTCTTTCAAACGGCAAGTTTCCCGAACAATAACAGTTACAATAATTATATACGGGAGGAGCCGTGAAAATGTAAATTAAGTCTACAGCTTTTAGCGAAGTTTAAAATAACACTCATTTAGAACTTAAATCCTAGATTCCTGGCGGAATAAAAACTTAAATGAGCGACGACGTGCCAAGCATAGTCCGCTGAGGGTTTAAATAAAATGGCGCAACTTGTGACAACCAGCGGGATACTCGGAATGCTTTACTGAGAGCAAGAAAACTATTGAAAAACTATTCCTATTAATAGAGGTTTTAACAAAAATATAACGTCAGAGGTCCTTTCACTTCCTCTTAAAGGAATACAGGAATACAGTTATGTAAGAAAAACTCCACTCTACGCTGGCGGTTGACTGCGCTGTTATTTTTCACAAGTGCAGCAATGTTACTTTAAGATGTGAAGTAGACACCCCGAAACAATTAGAACTAATTGACCGAACAAATTAGAAACAATTAGAGCTAAATGACTTTTGTATGTAAAGAAAATAACATCCCAAATTGTTTTTTTCAGCACTTGCAGCTTTCAAAAACTGGACTAAAATGCAACATAACTATTTTTTGATCAGACGCAACCGAACCCAAAAAACCAAGCTAAAGGTACAACCAAACCCGCTATTTCTCATGAGTTGGGCCGGTGGTAACGATCGGTCCCCTTGTGAGCAAGCACCGAGCGGGCTTACGAACAACTGGCACGGTGACGTGTGGCGACTACAGCCTGCGGTTGTGATCGCTGTGCACAATATATACACCGCAAGGCTCCACTTATAATGGTGCAGACAAACATGTGACGAAAGTAATTTGTTGTTGGTGTTAATAGGTTAAATTTTGTTTAAAAGGTAAATGTTACTGAATTGTAAAGAGAAGGGAAGAAGATACTTTAGACACGTTAAACTCCATTGACCTGATAGTTGCGAGTCTAAATCATAGTTCATCGTGGAACTCGCAATGTACTGCACTTTTCACGTCAGTTCATGATTCAAACATGCGAGATTTTTACTTCTATAATACAGTAGCAATTTTATTTATTACGTTTTTTGAATGACTAACATGCAACAGAATTCTTCAAACACAATTACAATAATACCCATCACAATATGTATGTAGGTGAGTACACCTACAACTGCCTCTAAGCGCGAGGCGGCAAACCATTTACGCGAATTTGCATGGCGAATACCTCCGAAGCGGCTCACCCAAATTCTCACAACTCCAACTGGTTACAGGAAACTTTGAACAGCTGACCGATGTTGCAAGATATTTACCAACTTCCTGAAATACTTGTAAAATATAATCTCCTTAGAGGTTAAATGATTTGATGTAAATATTCTTATTACTATCGTGAGGTGGATTCATAATGACATGTTAACGGTTTACTCGGTATATTTATCGAGATAGCTCGACTAGTTTCGGACCCCACCGCGAGTCCTTTATCTATGTCCGATAAATATAAGTAAGTAAACCGATAACGTTTAATTATTAGTGTAAAGGTTGAAAATTGAGGTATGCGACTATTATACTTTAGGCTTTTTATTTTCAGGAAGTCTTCTAATATAATAAAATAAAAGAGCATGTTATCATAGGAAAAAACTCCAGTAGACTATAAAAAGCAATGGCTTGAAAAATACTTTTAGCAATCGAAATGTTAGAACCAGCGATTAGTTGAAACGTGTCCAAAAAATCTAGCAATCCGTAAGCGATTCTAAAAATCGATTGCCAACTCGCAATCGGACTAATGTCCATTTCCTTTTATGTGCAAAATACTGACCATAAAGTCATGTGAATTATTTGTTTGTGAGCGACGGAGTTTGAAAACAAAGTTATTGCAGAGGTATAAATGTCAACGAGCTTGATAACACACCTGGATTACATCCGGCCTGATCTAAGTGGAGATAGCCTATTCAAATGAAAAGCATATTTTTCTAAGTCCTTCCAAGATAGAGAATGAAGTTCTACTAGAATAATCTTATGCTGTCATAGGCTACTAGAATTTATGAAGATGATGAGCGTAACCAAAACGATAAGGGATGTATTATAAAATCAAATGTTTTAAAAACATCACCTTGTATTATATAAAAAAAATACGACTTAATTTCTTATTGATGACTGAAAACTGATGCAAGCTGCTGAAATTGCTTTATTTTTGACCAATATCGTAAATAAGATTTTATCTAGTTTTTGAATGTGAAAATGAAAAACTAATGAATAGACGATGGGTTTTAATTGGATTTTCACTGGCGTGCTGTTTGAGAGATGAAAAATCTAATAAAAACGGGCAAATATCAAATCGACTGACTATCACGAATTAAGGTACCGGCGTAAATACCGTTTATCAAAAGTTTAAATCAGTTACTAAATTCCCTCTTATGTATTGAGTTATACTATAAACAAAACAACCTTTTAGAAATGAGGATAGGCCTTGTACTACTTATTACCTTCTCATACTAAAATAATTATAGGATAGTCTTTCAGTACGGCCTGAAATGCTAACGAGATTCTTTTTTATACGTCATTTGATTTCTAGAACTTGATTCAGAAAGTCTATAAATAAAAAGAGATACTCAAACGAACTGAATAAAGTTTTACTACGACGTAGCGGATTGGCTACGCCGTAGTCGCGTAGCATATAGTAGGTTAAACCAAAAGTTTGTTTAGTAAGTTAATATCTTATGGTCTGAGTTTTATGTTTATTTCTTACTGTGTGGGGTAAATATAAATGGCTATTCTTAAAAAAAGATAAGAGAGAGAGTTTTGTATTGGAAGGTACTTGTGGTTTATATATTGAAGGTCACAATTATACCGCACCCTACGAACCTTAAAGACATCTTCAGGTAAATTACTGTTTTATAAATCATGAGGGTCAAGGTTTGTTGTGTTCCGGTCTTTAAGAAATCTAGAGACGGGAATTGTCGATACTCTACTTTTATTCGGCTATATGATTTAAAACCACTACATTTCCAACTAGGACCTATAATCGTAGCTAATTGACTACTAGATAAAGTAACATAAGGTTTTTATATTATATTAATTAGATTACAACTTACACAAGTCGTGAATAGGCCTATTGGTACAAACTCATCCACCACCACATTCACGCAACATTTATTCGATTTGAAGTATAAATATGTATTTCATTCGATTCAGCTAACAACTACCTCTCGGATCGGAAGCGATGCAATTCGATTTGCATACAACTATAAATGTACCCGTTTGTTAGTCAGCCAGTCTTGCGTGCATTGAACTAGTACCCGATGGCAGTTAAATAATATTCACTGTATTTCAAAACCATAGCAATTCAGTTAAAATTCTGTTAAACTTTTGTTCTGTGTTTTGTTTAAATTTTACACTACATCTACTCGCTCGATGCAACTTTTGTAAAAAAAATTGTTTGTACAGGTTTTTTGGTGCTAATACTAGGTTTTGTCCGTGATTTTGTTTGCTTTTTTAGATTCATTCTAGGATGATATTAGCACAGATTTAGTTAAGATTATCTAGATGTTTTTTAATCAATGTCGATATCTTAATGTAAAGCTTAACTTAAAAATGTTTCCGTCCATAAGAGTGTAATCACTATACCAGTAATATATTAAAATTTGGAAGAAAGACCTATAAAAAAACTGTTCTTGCGATTTATACTACAATGTAAAGGCAGTTTGGTACGTTACAAGAACAAGAAAGGTTCCGCGTATATTCTTAAAATATCACTTACTCAAGCCGGGCTTTGTTTTCCAACGCAATGGCCGTTGCAAGTCGAAGTCGATTCAATTCACATCACTAGAAGCTGTGTGGTTTAAGTGGATTGCCGTCCCTTGTGGAATAATTGAACGATGTTTTTGTACTATTCCCAGAGAATTCGATTTATAGACGTTTAAACATGGAGAACGTTGGAACTGGATTAATTGCAAGGAATTACTTAGAACACGTGATATTTATTTAAAAGCTATCTAATGGACTAGCTGACTTAGTACTAGGTTTATTGTATGTGTTAAGTTTTAGTTAAATAGTTTTAGCCCATCCTTCTTTAATGGTTTTATCATGAAGTTAACCTTCCATGGTGTGTATACTATAACAAACTACATACTTTGATTTAAAAGCTTTTAGCCCAGTCAAATTAGGGGTTTCACCTCGGAATGAAAGATAATAAGCTGAAAATTGGTGAGAACCTTTGTTTGGTCGTCCTAAATGTTGTCTCAAAAGTCACAAATTCTATCGTGTCCGCGTCTTAAGATATTCAAGGTCAAAGGTCACGAAAAACAATTTTTCGCGAATATCTCGGTTTCTATTGCTTAAATGATATTTTCACCAATGGCAAAGTTGTAGAGTATAAAATTCTCTACAACTTTTGTCAAAACTTTTTTTTTATACGATCAACCGTTTTTGAGGTAGAGCGCGACGAGTGCGCAGCGTACAGTCAAATAATATATGAGGTAATGCAGGGTCAAGCGTGAGTTTCGGTTATCAGTACGTTGTAGAAAGTCAATTATTGACAAAAAAAAATATAATTATTAAGCAATGCCCATTATTTCCATACATAATAGGTCGGGGAAAAAATCTTTTCGCAATATAGTATGTATGAACTTGTAATAAAATCTTTCTCGCTCTAATAAAATTAGAATTTAAAATTATGTTCTTTAAAATTTTAATTTTCAATAGTACCAAAACCAGCCAGATACAAATACTACAGCCAAAAAAATTTTGTTACAAGTTCATACATACTATAATGCGAAAAGACTTTTTCCCCGACCTATTATGTATAGAAATAATGGGCATTGCTTAATAATTATATTTTTTTGTCAATAATTGACTTTCTACAACGTACTGATAACCGAAAATCACGCTTGACCCTGCATTACTTCATATATTATTTGACTGTGCGCTGCGCACTCGTCGCGCTCTACCTCAAAAACGGTTGATCGTATAAAAAAAAAGTTTTGACGAATGTTGTAGAGAATTTTATACTCTACAACTTTGCCATTGGTGAAAATATCATTTAAGCAGTAGGAACCGAGATATTCGCGAAAAATTGTTTTTCATGACCTTTGACCTTGAATATCTTAAGACGCGGACACGATAGAACTTGTGACTTTTGAGACAATATTTAGGACGACCAAACAAAGGTTCTCACCAATTTTCAGCTTATTATCTTTCATTCCGAGGTTGACCCCTTATTTTACCTAATTTGACTGGGCTATTTGAATTCGAGGCAATTTTCAAGTAGAAACGAGACATTTATGACAGTACGAATAAATATTATATGTCACAAAGGTTGTCACGGAAAGTTTAAAATACTTGCAAACAGTAAAGAGCATGGCATTTAATGCCAGTCGTTTTACTCGTGCAGCTTGTGGGTGAAGTATACGCAGAAGGCTTACAATGCTCTGCGCGTTCAATATAATAATGCGCTGAGGATGCTGTTGGGACTGCCTCGACATTGCAGCGCGTCTGGCATGTTTGCAGAAGCTAGAGTAGATGACTTCTATGCCATCATACGAAAGCGATGTGCATCCATGATGCGGCGATTCAGGGACAGTCCTAACAGTATACTAGCTACTCTGGCAGACAAAATTGATGGGCCATTTATCAGACACTGGGCAAGCAAACATGTGCGTCCTGATGTCCATGTCAGTAACTGATAAATGAATGTTAATATGTAACTGTTTTTTTTTTTTTTTTTTTTTTTTACTAACATTAGTATAAGGAATTACTAACAATGGCTTATGGATCTCTGGTCTGAAATAAAGAATTTATTATTATTATTAATGTAATTTAAACATTGACTTAAAATAAATGAAAAATGTATTTTCAAGAACCAGTTCCAACTTATTGCTTACCGAGTTGTCTTTTTTTTGGACACTCTCCAAAAGCGTTCTGAAAATACTGACTATCATTTCTGACAAAAAATAAAAAGCTATGGAGTTACCCTTGAAATGTAAAAACGTAATATGAAAATATCCAATATTTATTGAGCCTGAAAGCATTTTTGCTTCATGTCCGAGGAAAAATACTGCGAAACACAAACACGTTATGTTTAAATATCCGGAACCAAATAACACACAATTTATTCTTGACTTGCCTCATACAAAGACTTTCTGAAGGCAAAACTAGTAGTAAAAGTATATTACCTACAACACACTTAATAGTAATCTATATTTTAGGCCTAGCACAAAAAAATCTCAAGGCCCTAATTTTTCTTAACCCAAAAATATATTGGTCATGAATAAAAGTTAGTCATGCATTTACGTATTGGGCACCAAAGGAGGGGTATAAAAAATAAGTGGCCGTAACAGGGCCGTATCGACGCGTGTAAGGCCATATTTGGCCGGAACAAGGCGATTTATAAAATGCTAGTATCATACAGGGTAACATTATGGCCATTTTAAGGCGATGCGTATAAAAAACTTTGTGAGATTTTGACGGCGTATAGATTTTGTAGGCTTGTATAGTTTAATGCCTATTGGTTAAGATAAGGGTATTTTGAAGACGAAATTCTCCATTGTTTTCTTTCTGCAGTACAAACTCTTAATCGGCTATAAATGCTAGAATAGTTTAGAAGTCAGCAATGGGGAATGAAATACAATCCTGATTTATAACGCCGATTGAGTTAGAAATTACCCTATACTTATCCCGCGAGTACAATTAAATAATTTCATTTACAATCAGGCGTTTGTCTTTTTGAATTGCAATTGTTTATGTGAGCAACCAAAATTGCACACTTTGATATTGGTCTGAGTTGGACATGATAACTGTTGATGTGCTCTAGTCACACGATGTGGGGGATGCGTGTTCAGTGCCGTCACTGTGACATGCTTCGCAGAGTTTTATTGCCTTCATAAAAATACTTTCGTGAGACACCTACGCATTTCCGTCGCAGTCTGTCCATACGTTTAGCGAGTCACTGCGTTACCGATGATGAAAAATAACAAGCTAATATCTAAACTTATTAGTTACTAACTTATTTTTCATTTATTTAATACCCAGATACGTCTTCAAAAGGAGGTTTCTCAATTCGATATCTGTTTCTTTTTAGGTTTTTAGTGTCGTTGTTTTTGAAGTCGGTTTTAAATTTATTTTGTTAAACATAATTATTCAATCGGGGGATTTTTTTCATTTACAATTCACTATGATTTTTATGTTACATTAAATGTAAAATTGTAAGTTTAACTATCAAACTTGGGATTCGTTGGTCTCGCGAGTACAATTTCAATGATAACAAATAACTACATGATTTGTCGCCCAAACTTTACCACGTATTGATTTGTGTAAGTTTTAGTTTTAGGTTTATTCTGGCACTGTCTATCGATATTACGTTTGTTAAGGAACTGTACCAGTCTTGGTAGACCAAACACCGACTACTTGGTATTTTTTTTTCTGGTAAATCTTTTCGATGCTAACTCTCTATTGGTCTTACCAATCAGTTACGAGGAGAGTCTTGTGAAATAGTATGTACCGTGTTACATGTGTAGTGCTAGCCCTATTACTTTACCCTGTTGAAGTAAACCCTCACTCCTCTGTACGACTTACAGGTGAGAAAACATTTCTACGAACTAGGATTTTCTCGTGTATCCCAGTTTACAGACATAAATCTCACGAACGTTTGGACTCGGGACAAATAAATTTAAGCCCGCGTACAGGGTAAACAGGGAAAAGCCCTGGTCTATACGAAATTGGCTTGTTTTATCATAATGGCAAATACCTACTAGTTGGAAGTTTCATACCTGTTTTTCTCTCTTGTGTTCCTATAAGAGCTCTATGTGAAATAAGTTCCTTTTAAATTTAGATTTAATTCAATTTTTATAACGTAAAAACCACAACTTACCAAAAGACTTCAAATACTTAATTTGCGTAGGTACTTACGAAAATGTATTATAGTAAATTTTAGCATCGCTTTCGATGACCAAAACACGCATTTTGGTTCTGATCATTCTACTAATTACACACTCAATTCCATACAAATGACGCGCGAATATAGCTTTCAGAATAGCAAACTACAAACGAGAAAACGTGTTCAACAAAATTGGTAAGTAGTTACGCCTGTACCATTGTACCATTTTACTCTCGTGGTGTGCAATAGTGTAATAATGTTACATGCAAGCAAGGATAGTCGAGTGGCGGCGGTCAGCAAGCCAATTATTATTAGGTGACGCGTTGCTAGCTCGATCTCTGTGTTTGTATTTTCTTTTTGTTCACATTTTGAAGGTCTAGGACTCACGGATTTCATTCCTCTTGATTTTATAAGTTTGAAAGTTCTAAGTCATTCCAAAGAAACATCAACACGAAAATGTATTTAAAAAATACGTTCTTGTCACGCTCATAAAATTGTTTCCTAAATCAGGGGCCAAACTGTAAGAAACTTTTGCGCCATTCATTCAAACTTCCAAGGGCATGATTAATAACAATTTTACATGACATTTTGTAATTTGTTGAAAACTTGTCAAAATATGGACGACATTTTATATATTTCTTCGTTAGTCATATTTTGTCGGCGTCATATTTTTATTACGAGTGAGCATAAACACAAGTACAAGTCGTGCATATCAACTGTATTCATCATTTTGTAAAAATCGAGAGTCATTTCTGTGATGATTTAATTTTATAATTTATTTCATATGTGTAAGTTTATTTAAATTTCTCCTTACCTACAATATCTACTTTGCATTCATGCCAAAAATATTGAATCGTTATAGTACACACACACATAAAAATAATTGTCTAATCAATTTGCTTTTCTGCGTACATTTGAAAACTAAATAAGTATAAAGTAAATATTCTCTTCTCACAGATGTTAAGAAACCAAAAGTAATTAATTATCATTTTACCACACATTTTTATGTTTATATGAGTACTGTTCACTCACTTGCTTACTGTGAGTCTGATTCTTTGATCTGATTATTTTTTACAAAATTTTCCACAGATTTTGTCCGTGCGAACAAAGCTATGACAGTGTAAAATATCAAAGTCAACGGTAAATTGAAGAGAATATTACGTTTCTAACACGGATTTTATTTAAATCCCTATGAAGCTGGAGCTCTGAGCGTACACTTAGATCGTTGTTTGTAACTGGAAAATGTGTTACTGGCAAAAAATAAGCATATCACAAATTTATTTCAACCAAATCAAGAAAAACGTTCATGGAAGGTTTTGGAAAGTCGATGGTTATTATAGACTCTTACCGACAGTGCGTACGTAGAGTATTTCTATGGGTATATCAATATCTGGGACTGTTAAGAAACCCGTTTCAAGCTAGCCACCACTGAACCAATAATTAAAAGTATTCAAAACTAAAAAAAACTGCAACGGTGTAGTACATTAAGGATACGCCTACGAAGGAATGTCTATATAATTTCCTCAGATAAATCCGCGTGATATCCGCAGGCTTGTGCGTATATATCCGCGTATGAGTGAGCTGTACGTGCGTGTTTAAACCACAAATCATGCGCTGTATCGCGAACTCGAAATAAATGTGAGCCATTACAAACGCACGCGGATATCACTGACAGTGGCTGTGTGTTACACCGATGTGTACCTAACACAAACAAAAACACAAAAAAAAATGGTTTAATATATACAAGTTTACACCTTGTTAAATATATGGTATTTAATTTAAATAACTTATCATAGAAACTAACTTTGAATTGTTATTATTTTGTGGTCCCTGAGTGTTTCTGAGGACTATTATTTTTATAAAACATAAGAACAATGATTAAAAAAATATTGTTAGGACAGCATTCAATATGATGCAAACCTGCATATTATTTTAATATTAAAATCTCCCTGCTGTTGTTAGCTGCCTGTTTACCTTCAATTGTTTAAAAATGTAGTATCCAGTAATCTTTCCTATTGACCAATAAACTCAGCTCATCACGGTCCTCTGTTGGACATGGCCCTATAGCAAGTTATTTGAATTAATTACTTTGTATAGGTAATAGTGCCTAGTAGTAACCTAGACTGCCGGATTGCCAAGTTACGCCTCGAGTTCGATCTCTACGGCACGCATCGACTTTTCGAATGTCGAGTGCGTTTTAGAAATGAATATCACGTCTTCCGTGTCCGAAAGTGTGATAACGTAAACTCTGGGCACTGCACCTGAACTCTTTCCAATAGTGTCTAAAGGAATTAAGGAAAGCACCCCTGTTTGCGTACATGCTTGTGCACTATAATATAATATGTCCCACGCAGCTGGCTGGGGTCATAGTAACACTAGCCGCCATGGTCGAAATCGCTCCGCACATCATAATTATTTTAATAGTGCCAAAATTACGGATCAAAATCAACAATCAACGTAGGAATAAGGAAGCCGTAAGTGGCATGTTTAACAGCTGCCTAAATAGGCGTTGCCTCACAATATTTCACGCATTAATATCCGTTTGCCATCAACACGGAACACCGCGAATGTAACTCAATGAGACATGTGACGTCACACTTGTTCCACGCACCGACATTGTAATTAAAATGTTTGCGCGTAATTAAAGAGATACTCGCTCTACACGAGTTCGCGACGAAATGGTTTTGGATTTAATTTAGAATTTTGGTGTTTATTGGCTAGTTGTTTCTTGAATTTGGTTCGGGGAAATGTAACTTGAACGAAAAAATATTTGGTTTATTTAATTATAATCCTTAATGACTGATAAGGCAGAAAAATCTTATAGTAAATACATGTAATTCAAAACAGTAGGGCTGTAAATTAAAAAAATATCCACTCTTACCGACACTCACACGTACACTAAAATATTGTTAAATATAATTGTAATAAATATAGTAATAAGCTACTGCACTCTCACTTGTTTAAAGTGTACTCTAAAGGGTCCGTATTGATTCTAGACTATAAAATCTAGAATATTCACTACCTGTATATGGAATGCTAATAAAGAAATGAGTATTCAATATTTTTTTTATAGTTTGCTTCCTTTGCTTGTCCCACTTATACTAAAATACTTAATTGCGCTTTTTGGGACTTGGCATGTTGTAGTTGAAACGTTTTACAGTCATGAAAAAGTAAATTGAAGATTGCCCAGAACTAACTTCGGTAGCTAATTAAGAATCTAATGGTCAAACACTCAAACGTTAATTAGTTTAAATCAACCTAAATCTCTTGCTGTCGGTCACGCTTTATGGTGTAAAGATATTTAAGAACGTGTAGTAGTACACTGTACAAACCCGTTTAAACCTTCCCTTATGGCACGACGCCTGTGTCTAGCAGTGTGACATTAAATTATTAGAACAGTAACGTCAGGTTTCAGAAAAAAGGGAGCTTTTTCCAAGCTATTTGAAATGTACCTCATTACCCATGAAAAACGCAACCTAACAAGAGACATCATACAAAGAAATGAAAATCAAACTAGACATTAAGCCTACAAATCCGTGCAAATAAAGCAGACAACAACACACAAACGTAGGATACAAAACAAACTAACTAGAGCAGCCGCCCGAGGAGTCAAGTTGGGTGTTACACAAGACACGACGTCTACAATTGCTAGTTTACCTTTTTGTTTTTGACGTTAACGGGTGTGAGTTTACATACAATTTCTGTTTGCTTTACCTGAAGGATATGTTATGAAAGAGTTCGTTCAATTGTTGAGTAACCGGTCCAATTAGCGAAAAGCATTAACTCAGAAAAATAATTAAAGAATTGTGAATAGATAATCACTAATCAAAGTTTGTTTTGTTGAGTTTTAATCGCCTGTAATTGTACTATTTAGTACAAATATTAATTATAGATTGGGCTATGGTTATTGTCTTAAGATATAAAACTGTCGAAGATTGAGAATTATTCAGATTAGTATCTATTCCTATAGTTAATACCAAATACTCCGACCGATTAAATTATACTTGCAGCGGTAGTGTGTCGCAATCGTACTAAGACATAACGAGGCGGCAGAACCTTCGCAGCAATTAGCAATGTTGTGTTAATTGCTACATTCAACATCAGCTTCAAATCCAAAGTTTAGGTAGCTATATATTATAGGTTAGCTATATGTCACATACAGAGCAATACTTACGTAATTTATCAAATATGTTTCTTGTCTGCAAGAATCAACAATTATTATAGGAAGGTGCAATATTTTGATCATCAATCATACAATAATATTCAAGCATTTCATGACTAAAAAAGAAAACACTCTTTTAGAAATGGATTTACCGTCACCCGCGAGCACTGGACGATAGTCTTACTACTAGTACCTGCTGCCTTTTTGACAATATAGGATGCGAAAGTAATTAACTTTTATTATCGCTTTTCCTTATTTATTTTTTTTATTCACTACTCTTTTTTCGTTTACGCACCTACTTCAGTATTTCTCTGCACCCCCCTATTGACTGATAGAGAATGCCTCAGGCATTAAGTCCGCCATTGTACATATTTTTGTATAAGAAGTATAAATAAATAAATAAACTTTAACATCAATTTTACGTCTTTTCAAATAAAGCGTAATTTTTAAAATTAACCTTTTTATAAGTTTTTAAAGCATGTGATTAATTCGTGCATGTAATAAACAAATACTTTTAGAAATGTATTATTATTATGGCCTGATATTGCAAGAAAAAGAAAAAGCGGAGTACAGTTATACAGTGAGTTCGTTTAATTCAGTAATTATCTTGTTCAAGAGCTTGTCAATCGTTTGATGTCAGGTCAATGGCCACTGAAATGAATTCCTTGTATTCTCTTCACGAATCAATTGTAGCGTTCAGTTGAGCGTTGGAACTAATTAAGCTCTTGGGTGCTGTGACGCAAAAATACTTGTTTGGCGCTGATGTCGCATTCCGGTTCAGAAGTTACTATAAATAAAGGTACTTCTTGCCACCATACATTTGTAGTTGTAATATACAAGTAGTTAAAAAAACAATAATGTTCGAATTAGAATTATATTTTATACATATATCAGCGTGCAAATATCTACTAAATGCTAATACAAGTAGTTTTCAAAAAAAAACAATAATGTTCGAATCAGAATTATATTTTATACATATAATAATATCAGCGTGCAAATATCTACTTAATGCTAATACTATTGCTATTCTCAAATGTCTCACGGCTGGGCAAAATCCTTCCCACTCTTCTTTCACCACTCAGTTTCCAATTATATTCATATAAATTGTTAAGGCCTTGCAATGAAGAATAAAGAACTAAATTAAAAAGCCGCCAAAACTTCGCTCAGAAATTTATATTAAATCGGAGACAAAACTTGTGTTCGTATTAGTGTGTAGTTTAAAAAATATTGTTAATTTACATGAGCACATAAATAAAAGTAGCTCATACCTCGTTAGTAAGTTATGAAGTTTTAATCGAAATAGTTGTTATAACACAACGTGTTGAGCTAAAATTTTGCAAAAGTTACCTGTATTTTAAATTGTTGGATGATTAAATTCAAAATGATATGAAATGTTTTGTTTATTACGTTTATTTAAAAATAACACGTTGTTCCGATTTGAATTAGAAAAAGTAAATAAATAGAATAACTTTTTGTGGCGGATTTTACAAATGAAATTTCATGTGGAAACTACACTCGGATTTGGTGAAATAGCTAAAAATATTTGCTACAAGTTGAGCCTAATATAGTCGAATGACATAAATTAAAATCGACAAAGATTATTTTTTAAATAATAAACTGCTAAGTTTTCTACAAGCATCGAATCATTCCTCAAAAGTTTAAAAACATTGCTAGGTAGAAGAAAAGAGGTATAAAAAGAACATAAACCACCTCCTTTGTGAATTAAAAATAGTGACGTATCTGTGTCGCTTTATTCTTCTTTTAGTAGAACAATCATGCTACTAAAACGTCATTAATGCTTTATGCCCGCTATAAAAGACTTGTTATTGTTTTCTTACCTTTAGCGTCGTTCGTCGTCTTTAATACTCAAGTTACGTTTTCCCTGAAGGGGTAAGCTGCCCGGTGTCGTCAGTATCTGAAGTTTGCCGCGGGCTGCGTTTTTGTACGGAGGATTATAGAAAAATGCTGGGCTATGGACATTAAGTAAAAATAAAAATAAGGAAATTTATTTCCAGAAAAAATTTCATTGCAGTCACTGGCTTTTCACTCTGTGAACAGAGAAAAAGGGAACAATCATCAAACCACTTTTTAGAAGAAGGTGAAGGGTGGGCGATGGGGTGTTGTGTCTATAATTTGTAAATTTGACGTTCAAAAAGTGCTACATTGTAGCCTAATTTGAATACATGACTTGTGATTTTGATTAGAACTGACAGATTTAATGTTCTCTATATTTTATTTCAATTGCAATGTATGTGGTATAAAGAATTCCGAAGCGATTCATTCATGGCATTAAGTATTCACGGGCTGTAAGTGATCCAACCACGGTGTAGCCGGCATCAATGAATTCAGGTTAACACTCATGCATACTTTTAAAGTTTAACAGTAACTGAATCCTCTACACTTGCCGATAGAATGTTCTAATAGTTGAAATATAATGTGATCGAAGTCATTGTGTAGGTTTTTAGAAGTTATTTAAAACGGCACCTTAAAATATTAATTAAAATGAATTTCTGGCCAGAGTGATTTAACTTTTAGTTGTGAATAACTTGTGAAAGTCCTAGGAAAGTTTAGATAAAAATACAAAATGTAAAATCCGTCTGAAAGAGGGAGTTGTCGAAATAATACGAGGCGAAAAATTAAAATACGAAAGGAGCATTGACATTTATAAAATACAAGTAAAGAAATAACTCTATTTTATTGATGCTATGTCGCTAAATCAAAAGTTAATTAAATGTTATCTACTTTACTGTTATAAAGAGTGCTTTGCTTAGTTAAAGTTATGTTGTTATCAAATTGGCTTGGTAACGTAAAATGGACGTACCAATGTTACAAAAATTGATAAATTATTTTTATTGTTCTTGTAAAATAACTTCTGACAAAATATAAATAGGATAATTATAGTGAATAAGAAACCTGACAGTCGTATTTAAAAATAATAAAGTTTATCTTATTTGTTACAGAGCAACACAATTGTAAACGTAATTTAATTGAGATGAATAATCAAATACACATTTCCAAAACCCCGAAAATCTTTCCAGTTATCAAAATTTAAAATATAAATAGATATTTAATATGTTTTTTTTTTTGAAAACGTTACTACAGACTATTGCAGATTGATAGAAGAAACAAGAAAAACTATTAAAAGATTAAAGCCACGGTCGAAGTATCTTAAGCCTCTGTAAAGTTATGACAAAAAGCCTGCAGATTGTTGATAACAATGAATGGTCTTACTATCCAGCACAAGTTCGATGTTGCTCAGATAACTCTCGATGTAGAACAAGCACTTCGACAAATGCAGTGAAGTTTAATCCTCAGAACAAATCTGTGCCTGTATTATAAGCTTTCAATGCAGGAGGATAAATACATTTTACTTTAAGCATAAAGTAATCTCAATGATATTGCTCATATTGTAAGGTTTAGTTATATTTTCAAAGCGTGTATCAATATTTAATTTCATATTTTTTTAAAGTAAAATAACTCGCTCAACTGGTATCACAAAAGAAAACAATTAAAAAAATTGACGGTAGCAAGCGTTAGCTAGCCTGATTTGGCAAATGGCGGCGCGCGAGGCAGGTCGAACGAAATAGTAACTGGTAGTGAAATTAAATATTCGGAAAAATAAATATTGTTTGTCTGCTGGAGTTCTTGGCGTTTTACTTCGAGAATAACTTACAATATACAAATTGCATTTCCATCGACATTTCCATTTCTATCTTTACTTTCAACAGAACGTTACGTAGCGCTAATCCCTATTCCCAATCAATACTTAGTTCCGACTTTCATTACTAAAGAAGATTAAAAACAAAAGATCGTATCAAGGCGTTCTTAAAGTCTAATGGCGTTTTGAATAGCGAGCACACAGCTGCCGATAATGTGTTGGCAATTAATCATCTTGAGTTGATGGATGACGGCGTAAACAACAGTTCCCCAGATTTTTAATAAGCACTTAATGTGGAGGTGGCAATTAGGAATGTGGTTCCGCTGAATATTTCTTTTAGTAATAAATACTTGTAAATATTATTTCCTTTTATATAACATCATAACTGTGGGTTGGTTTTATTAGTACCTATACTAATGAAACCCACCCAAGGTTACAAAAAGATTCATAACTACAGTTCTATATTAACAAATTGGTCTATTTATTAAAACCGTGAAGTGAAATGCCTGAAATGACCAACTGGTAACAAAACCAAAACACATCAACTTACTCGTGCCATGAAAAACAACTAACCAACAGCTAGGTTGACACTACTGAAAAATGTGTGAAAATATTTGTGGCCAACACTCCACGCTTCAGCAATTTATAAACTAACGCAAAACTACCCACGCATGTTTATGTAGCTCAAACTTTTCACGAAAATTATTCTACAAATACTTGCTTAAGGAGGTCTATAATTGACCTTTAACCATTCACGTATAAACTCAGAAAGTATGACAAAAGCGTTGCGGAACATTTCTATACATGTTTTGAGCCTTACATTCGTTGTCGGTCAATAGCTCAAAACCGGTCGCTCTCGCTCCTTGTACAAACAAGCCACTCGTTCATACTTAACATGGCCTTTAAAGACGTTACAAAAAGGTGCTTTTACGGGATTGAAATTTCAAGGCACCTTTGGGGCTACAAAGCCAGCGGGGAGTAGGTGGTCTTGAAGAATGTGTGGTAGTAGAATGGAAGAATACCGATCCGAAAATTGCCTTATAATGAAAGTAATACGTCAAGTTTCTTTCCTATGTGTTTTTATTAAGCTTTCAAAAATATCACCCAAGCGCAAGTCGGACTAGATACAGTGAATTGGTTTTTCGATACAGAACTCTAAAACACTTTACATTTATAGTGTGACTCTTGAGTCCAAACTCCAGAGTTATTTATAATACCAAGATACGTACTGATACAATTAAGTTATTTATAATAGGATAAAACCTTCGTCGATTGCAAATAGTGACGTCAGTTGTCAACCGCCTAATAGAAAATATGATGGTTTGTCGAGGAATCTGTCATTTAGCTCGCTATGTTTCGGAACGGTGAGGTTGTCGGCGCTAGTTTCACGCGGAATGCTATGGTAGTTGTTAATTAAATTTGGTGTGTTGATATGATTTTCTGACAAGTAAAATTGTTAAAGTCCAACGGTTTGTATTGTTATAAATAATCTCTTCTTCTGAACCTAAAAAATGACGGTGCGTCTAATTAATTTAGAATTATATAAAAGTGAATGACACCTGTGTCATCTGTCAATGTGATCGGTTGTCATTCACTCTGGCGTAACACCAAGAGCTAGCGTCGCGAGGATAGACAGGACAAACAGTTGACATCGAGAAAGCAATCCGGTTGCATCCAAAGCACACGTTACGTTATTGGTAGAGTGTCTTGTGATTTAGTGTACTTGATTCGTTTATAATAAGCTCCCAATTACATTTCGTGCAAAGTAAGACGTATTCTTCTCGCCCGGCCACCGACGTCGCAATAAAAGAATGATGGACCGACATAATACTATAGACAACCCTGACAGTCCTTTAAATATCTGTATTTTTTTAAAGGAAAACTGTTTGTTTTTTGACTACAACATTGATTAGTATTAATTTGCCAGCAAATAACCCTTTATCGCTGCCTTCATAGCTTTAATCCTAAACTCTGTTATTCAGAAGGAGGTCTTAATTTCATCAGCTGTGTCCGGACCACTAAATAGTTATTGTTACAGGATTAGGCGTCGCCGTCTTTTGTTACTTCTACTTGGCTGAGGACCATGATATGCTGAGTATAATCCTGGTCCTAAGAGGCTTATGACTCAGCTAAATGAACAGCATCGCCCGTAATCAGCTATCTAAGAGAATGGGTTCGTAATCATTACGGCTATCTCGAGTTTTGGCAGCCTCTCGAAAATCGTGACGTTTACTATCGACACTAGATTTAATGATGTAATTCAACTTAAAATATACAAAATGTAGCGCTTATAACACTGATACTTTTCTTCTGTATGGAAAAGGTTATAGAGAAAAGTTTGGTATCTCAGAGTTGTGACAAATACCAGAAAATGTTATTTTTCAATGCTTCACCCTTGTACCCTAACGTCACATTTATTTTTAACACAAACAACTAGACTAAGTGTGTTTATAACCCCATACTTCACTCTAAGTATGTCGGTAGGTTCAAGGAGAACTTAAGCCTTGATTTTACGACATTACTTCTAAGCACACTAAAGTCTACGTAGCAAGGGAACAAGACAATGGACTATGTAATTGTAAGGAAAAATGTAGATCTGACTAGATTAAGGCTTAGTGATACTAATCGAATAGAAAAGTACTCTAACGACAATCTTTCGAGGAAAGGAGTTTGGGAAATATAGACCCTGTTTCAACTAGTAGGCTGTCGTTCTCAGGATTCAGGAAAAGAACATTTACACAAGAGTTTCTGTCCTACCTTTCAACAAGAAAAAATGCTATCAATTTAGCACGGACCCGATGCAGCTTCAATATGCTTTGAAAAAGATAAAGGATACATTCATAGATGAGAAAGACTTCGAAAGGGTGCTTCAAATTCGTACTAATAAGTGGGAAACTTAAAAAAATGGAGTTTGGGACAAATGCGATTTCGTTCTAGACGAAGGTAATATTAAATTCTTTTAGTCTAATTTTCAATTGATGTATTTTGTTATTGTTAATCGATTACACTTTTGTTTGAATCTTGTTTACAAAATCGTTAAGACTAAGCCTGCGCTGCTTTTTTTAAATAAGTCGTATTTCCACGATATTGAAAGTAATTTTTGTCAAAAAAACGGGCATCACAAACAAATTATTGCAGCTATCAATAGAGATTATTTGTTTATTTTAGTGCAGATTATGTATCCACAATTGTATACACATCTATCAGCACATAGCAAGTGCAATGAATAGAATAGGAGGAGAGCTAGACAAGCTAATACATGAAAATTCTATTAGTATTAAGCGAACTTGGTAAAGAATTGAGTGTAAATAAATTGTGTGCAATATTGATACTTTATAAAAGCGAAGAAAAGGTAGTGCGAAGGCCGTGTGGACGTTGCGTGGTCTCTAAATTGGCAAAGGGGCGCCATGCTTTTGTCATATTCTATATTGTACTATGACCTTTAGTATAACTATATTGTAGTTTCCGCTTTCTTTTCGTTCCGCACGACAATATTTTACAGCTTTTTTTCTATTTACCGTACGTTAAAGTAATATAAACAGAGCGGCCTGACTCGTCAGTTTACGTTCACAAAAAAGGAAATTTACGGCGCAAAAACTTTTCAACCTCTATCAAACAGGTACATATAAAACAGATCATCATCCTACCTTTACGAAACTTTGACGATCCTCGGTTTAGTGCTGATATCTACTACTGATAGGCGAGTGATTTAGATAACTTGGTCTACACACCGCGTGTTTTATTGCAAGCTATAAAATTGGATTCGTGAAGCGGCTGACAGATCGTTGTCGTGATTATCTGTAATCTTTTTACGGTCGTTCCACACGAATGTGATGCTTTCAAGCTATATGACGGCTGTGGAATGGTTCTTATTGAAGTCCAATTTGATTTTCCAGATTGGGCAATGTATGGGTGTTAAACAAGAAAGTTTTACCAAGTTCCCCTGAATTAAGAAGCTATATATCCTGTAAACTTTCTGGTGTATGACAAAATATATTATGTTCTACGAATACAACTTATTTCAACAGCAAAACATCCTCATTTTAGTACGCTTCTTTTCTTAAATAGTTTAAAGTGTAGAAAATTTTCCGTACATAGAAATTTTTTGTTTGTCATAAAACACAACGTAAACATAATTATTATTCAAAATCTCCTCAATAAGGATTCCTCAGCTTATTTGTAAAATATCAACTGTGGCCTACTTTAAAGCTTTTTTGTTCGTATTTAAATATATCTCAAGTCATAATGCACGTTACCCACACAAACTGAAGGTTCATTTTACATTTTAACGTGGTAATAACACACATCGTGACGCGTTGGTGATAAATGGAAGTTTTCTGGTGAAAGACAAATTTTGTTTCGTGTCTTCGCATCGTTAGGTTAGATTTGGGTCCAAACGTTTTTCGGGGGCATCCATCTTAGACCTCGGATACCAAAGTTTGACTTCTTTCAGTAATGATGGTTTGTTGATGAATAGTCAGTTTTGCCTGAGGATGCAAGGCTTACGTAACATGCTTATTCAATAAATCTGCTGGTTTTACTTTTCTGTTAGCAGTATATAGTTATATAACGGCTTAGTATAAGTCGTCTGTCGCATCATTAGTGTTCATCAAAGAAAACCCTCCAGTGTCCATTTTAAAAGGAACTTCGTTTGTACAGATTGTATGTCAATACTTAGCTCAACTTAAATTGGTATTCATAGTAAAAACTAAAAACTTTGCTCGGTTGGTTGCCCGTATTCTGTTTTGACACAATTACTTTTGCCTTGGAATAATCAAATAAGATTGTGAACTTCTCGTAACGCAAAAACATAATATATTTTTAATACAAACTTATGAGTAAGTGAAACTATTCATTACAATATTGGTAGCCAATTTCGCAGTAGGATACTACGCCAACCCCAGTAAAATTAACCTTCAAAGACAACTCATTGCCCTACTATATTAACCTGAATATCCTAGCCGAATATAGAAAAACTATGAGTCGTCGGGAGACAAAATACAGAATATTAATAAAAAGAAAATAGCCTGAATGTGGAATTAAGAAACTAGGCTATACTAGATATTTTATTTTTACAGTACGGCACATTTTCCGGTATAATAGCATGAGAAGCGTATTAAAATATTTGGTGTGATATTTTATGTATCTATCGACATTAACCCTAACAATAGCTGAATGCCCCACATTATTGCTAGTGACACGACGACCTTTGGGGCATTTTTCACCGAAAAATTCGCGGGAAATTACAATAGCCTCTTGAGAAGTGGGACTAGTGTTGGGGTGATATTTGACGGAATTTTCATTTTAACGCCTGAGTTAATAATTTTCGCTTGTATTATAATATAATATAATTACCATTTATTTCAAGTAACAAGACTCAATATAGTGTTAGTAACAGAATATACTTATAATCTATGTTAGTAAGATAACAAATTTGATGGTTTTGATTATGATTTTGTAGTATAATATTTTTTTTTTTTTTTTTTTTTTTAATAATTAGGTGAATATATTATGTTGATTAGCATTATTCGATTATATTAAATTGATATAAGATCAGCTATAATTTAAAATAATTTAAAGACCTGATCATTAAGCGCCCAAGCCATACTTACGTTACAAAAGATGAAAAGCAATTATAACTTAGTCTAATAAAAAAACGACAACATCTCATTTATAATAATATAATGTTTAACTAAAAACGTAGGTACGAAAAACGTTTTCGTAAGGAAGGCAATAATTCCAACATTCCCGTTTTCCTCCAAGCCCGTTACTCTGCACACCTTATTACGGCTAAGCTTAATAATTGATTTAAAAATCCCGCGCTTTCCCACCTCTATTACGAGCCTAACAGATTTATTGAGTTGTCCCGCGTTGGTACTTGTTACCTTCTAGAGGGGATTTTCCACTCTAGCGGTTATTGTGAGAAAAAACCCTATGAAAGTATTGTAACATGAAGGGTCGAGATTTTCAGGTGCGGTCACACAGCGCCTTTGTGGCGCTTTATGTAATGTATTGAAAGTATTAGGTGTTAGTGTCCTTTATTTATTGCGTGACCCTCGTTTCACAACGTAGGTTAGGGCTCTACCGAGATAACACATTTCTCATACATTTAATGACTGTTTGAGGATGATATTGCTGCTTTATGTAGTGGTTACGTTTTATGGTGTAATACCTATGAGTACCTGCTACTGCATATTAAGCGACGTTGTCTGTAATTTTGAAAGTCATACAGAGAGTTCGCTTTGTAATCATTTAGATGTATTTGATAGTGTAAGCGATGTTACAAAAAGCATTTTCCATATAGTCCACTAACTTTGCCAGCGTAATACCCATCCATCCGGAAAACCCTCTAAAAATTTACATAGCATTTTTACTGAAAATCTACTCTGCGGGTCAGTTATGGGATATTTAAATGTTTATAACGACGTTTAAAGTTTTATACTTCACCAGTTTTATGTACACTTTTATTTCGTATTCGCATAACTTTGCCGCGACAGTTTAAAAGCTAGAGCGATAGTGCAGGCTTATGGATATGTAGACAGGGCGATTATTTATTTACGAACCGTATTAAGAAGAACACACTTTTTTATTGAAATTCAATATTTAATTAGATACGTATTTTGAAAACTGAAAGATGTATTCCTGAACCAAGTAATATTTTTATCGTTACTTTGTAAATAGTACGCATCATGGGATATCGGTAGGTATAATATCAAATCAGGGTTTCATAAAGGTCATTGGGCGAAATCCGACCCAGTTAACGAAAGTTTTCCTACAAAAACCAAATTAGTTTTAAATTATTAAGTATTAACCTACATTAAAATTTATATAGTTATTTTTTTTTTAAACCATGGGAATAAAATGTTATAAGTAAATAAAAAATAGGTAATAAATGTATTTATAAAGCAATTCCAGTGAAGTATTCTGTTAAATAAATAAACAAAATAAACGTTGAGTGCGCGATTAGTGGCATGCATATTATTATGTCGTCTCACTCGCACTAAACATTAAAATAAAAAAACTGATGTCGACGATGCGCTCGCGTCGCGCGACCCGGCCAGGTCGCAGTCGTTCGACATTTATTGTCGTTGCGATCTGTGTGTTTCTTAGGCTTTTATTGTGTTTATTGGATTATTAGTTTGCATTTGGATTTTGAATTCTGGTTTTAGTTGATAATATGGAAAGACAAAATAGTTGTGTTTCATGTAGCCACGGTCGCCGCACTATTGGATGCTGTGCGCATATAGCCAGCATAGTATATTTTTTGTCTTGGGCCCGATATCAAAATCAAATTGATGCGCCTGCAGCGTTTTTAGACGACACAATTATTCCTATAGACATTAATCATGTCGAATAAAACTTATAAACTCTTCTATACTTGTTTTATTTTACTTATTTTATTTTTAAAATCATGTTTACTATCAAGAAACCAATAAAAATGTACCAAGCCTTGTTATAATTAACCTTATTATTGTATTTTTATTTTTTAGGTTTCTGTATTTTTCCCATTGTCTGCGTTAATGCGACATATATATTCGTAAACTAGAGACGTTTATCTAAACATACTACCTATTTTTTTTTCTGTAGGCCGTGGGTATAGTTTCCATACTTTGGTGCCCAATGACCTTTGCCAATCATAGAAAAAAATATTTTTGTAATTTCTATATTTTTAGTAGGTATTGCATCTTTCTTAGTGCTTCTACATTGAAAATAGAGATGAATAATAAAAAAGATGATTCAAAGTTCTGACGAAGACAAACAGAAAAGATGTGTTGGTACCTCTCTATACTTTCTAGCTCTGTTTGGTAGTAACTAATAAATCGAGTTAGGTCCTTTCACACGAGCTGAGAGGCCCCACTTTGGGACCAAACTCCATTGGGTTCTAGTTATGAAGAAGTAAAGTTTAGGGCCCGGATCAACATTATGTACGCATTGATAGCGTAATCTTGTTTTAATTGTTTGTTGGTTATAAAGGGTTTGATACCCTTGTGTACAAGATTGTACTAGTTCTAAAGTGGCTAAACGTGTTAAGTTTTATATGGATACTATGCTTTATAGACAGAGGCGCTTGTTCAATTATTTGGATTTAAATGGTATAAGGATTTTTGAATTGATCCATGTTAGGTTCAGAATCACATGTTTGATAAGACACCCATCAACATAATCTTTCTTTTAAGATTGATTAAACATACCAAACACACCGATCCTGATTTCTCTCCGATCGAGTCGGATTGCCATCCCATCGGGCTATGAGAGTAAAGGAACAGGGAGTGCATTTGGTTTTGCATACACGCTTGTGTACGTACATGTATATGTCCTGCGTAGCTGGCTTGTGGCCGAAATAGTTTAAGAGACATTGTACAAAACAACCAACCTTAGAAAAAAAATATCCTCCATCACCACCTTTCTTACCGAAAATAATTATCGTTGCTATGTTCAAAATGTAACCATCGATACTAATAGTAATAACGATACACTTCTATAACTTATACAGGTACCTATGTGAGGAAATTATCACACTATTGTGTAATTGATTCGGAATTCAATCGGCAATCACCATCACACGTTAGAATGTTTGCTTAATGACGTGTAAACTCATTGGTTTCACTACATCGAATTAAACAATTTATGGTTTAATATTCCAAGTAATAACATTTAACGCATCAGTAGTTTTATGTTTATTAACGCGAATTCATGGATATTGATAGCGAATTCCAAAGAAGAATTAATAATTTTTAGAATTATTTTCATCTTTGAAAGGCGATTACGGATTTTGCACTATTTGAAAACAAATCACTTAAGTAGTTAATGGTAGCTTCAGTAGCCATTTTCATGAAGTAAGGTCTATATATGAGTCAAAGCCTTTACCCAGCAGTGAGACCCTACAGGCTAGGAGAAAAAAAAGGTCTATGTGGCAGATACCCGGTATGCTGAAATGTGCATAACGGCATCTCACTTGTACAATATATCATATAACATGTATAAATAGCCACAGTTTTGCTTTAAGAGCTTATAGTAAGCGCGTTATCATTACATTAGTATAAATCAAAGTCGTTTTCCGCGTCTGTCCGTTCCTAGTATGTATGCTTAGATCTCAAAAACTACGCAATGGATTTTGATGCCTTTTTTACCCGACTGTTTATACTTATAGAATGTTTCAAGAGGAAAATTTATATGTATAATACATCAGAATTGCACCCGTGCGAAGCTGGGGCGGATTCCTACTTACGACTACTTGTAATTAAGTAAGGCCTCGAAAAATACACAAGCTATCAATCATTAATTATCATATACGTCACATACAAATGGCACAGAACATTGACGATGGAACCATTATGGCGACAGCTATTATCGTAAATCGAAATTACCATTATAAGTTGGTACAAGACATAAAAGTTAAGTGGGCGACGTCGTAAAATCTAGTGCGTATGAAAACTGGGAGACTTTGGTGGCAAAGGCACTGAACAGTGATTAGGATTTAGACTTGATGGACAAAAACGACTAAGTGATATTCATGGCATGATGTAGTTTCTCTTAAAATCACGATTCGGCACATGCAAGGTGATAGCAACTTCTACACAACAGTCGCCTCAATGCAATGTCATATTATTATGAAGCTTGATTTCCGTGAAAGATGGAAATTAAACCTAGATGGCCAAAATAATGGTTTAAAAAAAATACTAAATACATGTAGCTTGTGCTTTAACGAAATGACATTGTCTGCACTTTGGATTACTTTATAGATTAATATAACACTGACAATTATCTAGTTAGTCAGTGATTTTATTTTAAGGTTATTAAAAACTACGATTTTAATAAATGGCTTTATGATTATTGACAGTAGATTTACTTCTATAGTACATCTACTATCTTTTTCGGGTTTAAATAGGTCTACACTATATGTCTATTTGCCATTATATAATAGTAATTTAAATCAAATTATAACTGTTTGCTATTTTGTTATTGTGCAATAACTCCGGTACTCTCTTTCATGTGAAATTTCGCACCATCAATAGTGGTATATAGGTTAACCATCAATGATTATACAGATAACTTATTAAATAATATGTAACGACTAACTACATGTAACCTGTATGATGCAAATAAATTGATATGGTGATGTTTCAAGACAGCTTCATCACTCCCAGTGTAACTGACGTTTTAGTTTGAATGAAACATAGTATGTTCGAATAATTTTTGTGGTAACCATATTGGACAAGTATACATCGCTCTCTCCTGCAACTTGAGTTGACCTCGGCGTATAACGTTGCTATTAGGAACGGGAATTATTGATAGTGTTACGTCGATAACCAGTATGTTTGTGTTACGTGGTCAACGATAACTGCAGACGCCTATTATAACTTTACCTATTGTTGTGGACTCGTTATACGAAGGTAAATGAATTTATTCTCACATTTTCCTTGAAAGCGAATTACTATTACATAGAAACTAATATGAATATTGCCAATTTGTAAATGATAGCGTGGTTTGTATACCTACATATTGAGCATTTTGTTTTTTTTCAGATAATACGATAAATACTAGTGCTAAGATGGTATTAGTCTATAATACAAATAAGTTTGAAATCCAGTTTCTAAAGCATCTAGATAGATTGAGACGTCTATGTTTCAGACACTATAGCTGTGTAATTGAAATGCGGTGTTTTTATAACTGTATTATCAGGCTTAAGTATTAATGTAGGATAAAGGTCATTTAAACCAGATATGAATGACATATTATTATTGTTATTTATTTTATGTTTTATCAGACCTAACGTATGAAGAATGCGCCTTATGCTTCAATGCATATATTATTGATATCTCATTTAATATACATCTTATCGACAACAGAACTGAATATTTATTTAATATAATTAATATGTATTTGCCCATACACTGGAGAGCCCATTGTTCATATCGGCTAACTGTGCACGGTATCGGGAGGGACTATCGCGAACAAATAGCGCAATTTGTCTTGTTTTTTGTGCAACGCCGTGTCCGTGACACATTGCTGAGACGGTCGTGTCACGTCGCGGATAATATGTATTTGTCTGTAAGTTGTTTTCTTTTCTGGTGTTTTGTTAGTCTTGTCTATACGATTTATTTTCCATATAACAGAACAGGTTTCAGGTATGTTTATATTATTCATAGCATAAATAAGAAAAGGAAATGTACTTAGATAAATAAATGATAGTTTGCTTAGGAATATTTAATTGGTATAAGAAAGAAAAATATAAAGGTACCTATCAAATTATTTAATGAAAATGCACAGGTAAAACATGACTAAATCAACTAAATCAATACTCACATCAAAACTAACCTAGAAATTCAACAATGTACGCTCGAATATTAAAAAAATGTGTTAAAAAGCAAGATAAATCATTTAAAAGAAATTAAAAAGCGGTAGTACTATTCTCGTAGCCCGTGTGTAGCTGGTACAGGGTGTTCACAAAACAAAACATAAAAAAGGGCATTTGATTGTCGCGTCGCCATGAATATGCATCGATATGTATCAAACGGTGTCACTTACCGTTGTGTTGTTGCCGACCTGCGCCAGATGAGACTTGTAACTGAACACTTATTTGTGTTGTTTGTTGTCTATGGAAAACGAAGGGTGAAGGGTCCTTTTTAGGAATGTACGGGTTTACTTTGTTAATAGTGTGAAAGGAGGGATCGACGGTTATGGCTTAGCTTGACAGTCTTTTGTCAGAAGTGGATCGGGATAGGTTTTAATCTCGTGAAAAGAAGAAAAGTCACGTTTGTGGGTTGTAGATCTGAATTCTTAGTCTTATTATTTATCTCAACTTTAATACGCTTTATTTTTCCTTATGGGGTTATACAAAACACATATATTGATTGATCGAACTGTTGCAATCTTCAAACATTTTAGGATACGTTACGTTCCAAATGTAAGATTCATACATTAATGCTTTGTCTGCGCTTTTCTTCATGCAAAAAAGGAAGCTACGTAAAATTAATAACCAACATAGGAAATATAATAATATATCTTTAGCCTGCCACATTTACTACAACTGTATAAAGTAGATCAATTTCTCGGTGCAGTGCGGGGTGATCAATGATCATACATCAAAGGAACGGGACGCGAACAAAATTCTTTTAGCACTTTATATCTATTTTCACGACGTATATTTATTGGGTGTCAGTTAATGCGAGGTGGGTCCCACAATTTCTCATAACTTGGCAATGTTTGGGAATTTCGCTGCTTTAAAATTCGTTTAAAGAATACATTATTTATAACGCTGTTGAGATTAAATTCTGTGGTAGTTTTCTTTTTTATTTGGTGCTGAATAAAACTTGGCTATCTGTACCGTACTGGTTTTAATTTCATTTCGGCATCTCTTACTCTCCATCTCTCTCTTTCATCTCAACTTTTTTGGACCCACCTAGAAAGTAATACAATGTAAAGGTACTTACTATACCTATAACACCTTTAAAATTCTATAACACCTGAGTATACAAATAATAACATATACGTAGATAAATATTTAATTTACAGAGCTGAGGCTAAATCCTTGTATAATACACCCACTCCTTGTAAAATAAATGTTTGTAGGCTTGCGTTAATAATCAAATTGTTTTGATTATGGTTCTTAGTTTATTAAAAACTGGATCGTACTTAATTGGGACACGTAGATTAAAGATTATGTTTGGTGCGTGCATGACCTTTATTTTGTAAGTAGAAAGAATCAAGTGAAAACCTTTTGTGTTTTAGTAAATGGAAAACGAAGCGTGAGAAAATGACAAGTGCAATTCAAATGACATAAAATGTCAAAACCATACGTGATTTCTACCATCATTAAGGATTATACCAATTTCGTTTTTGTTAAGAGAAGTGTCTCACCAAGTACACTTTTATTTATGATATGAATTCAAAGCGTTATTTTACCAAAAGATTTATCGCAACAGTTTATAAAATCCTCACAAGCTTTAATAGATTTGCTTTTGACACATTCAATTTAGAAGCTAAATTCACCTCCTCATTTTACGCCACTGGATATTTTTCTTAGTCTCGGTGCATTTCTTTTATTTAATCTTGGTCTCGCTCAAATCCTTCCTTTAATCCGCATTTATATAAGTTACACAGCTACTGCATAATTTTTCCATTTCTGCAATATTCTTGTTCAAACTGGGATAGTGAGATTGTTGAACAAGCGTCTATTGGAATTCTAATTGTGCGAATAAAAACTTAATTAGCCTGACCACTTCAATCTCAGCTTTTTGCGCGCATACCGTGAAGTGTATTTTACTGGAAGATTACTATGAAATACAAATTACATTGTCCAGAGAAATGTTTTTTATTTAACATTATATTTAAGAATTTGAAATATCGTATTTGGTCGTACTAACATTATGAAGACCTGAAGTCTGTATTTTTTGTTTGTTATTGTTTCAAGAAGGATTATAGTGAATTGGTTTAAATAATGTTGGATATGTGATTAGTTTGCACTAAAAAAAAGACGAAAGTAGTCTTGTATTTACCAAGGCAATCCATATAATTAAATGTCATAGACCGCACTATTATGCTCTATTTTCCACGAAAACCTACTAATAAAAATAAATTAAAATTACACGTTTGATATGTAATCTAGTCAAATCTAGAAGGTAGTAACTCCGCGGAAACTATGCTCGTGGTTTCTTTGTCGACTAATTAAAAGGCGGTGGTTACGCAAATTACCAGTATTATGGTTTCATCAGGCCATTATTACTTCCGGCTTAATGGCTTTCCTTCGGAGAGCGGTACAATTATATTTTATGTGGGTGTCGTATGGGTGGAGTGCTAGTTTAGGGTTATGATATGTTTGACAACTGCTATGGGTCGCGGCGGGGTTGTTACGTAGTCATATTTTAAGTATAAGCTTGGGTTTTAAATATGTGTTTGGGTGAAGCATAGGTACAGAATTTGGCGCTAAAGCGTTATCGTAATATAATAATAAACCTTTAACCAATTTATATGGAACAGGAACACCTTTAACCAATTTACTTGAAAGAAAGACAACAGGTACTTAAAAAAAATAGCACTTTCCAATTTCTTCTAAGGCATTATGATTTTTTTTTAATTCAATCTGAGAAACTTTAAGTATGTCCTTTGAAGTACACGGTCGAAACCAATCATGCTCTTTGACTAAAACTGAGACAACACAAACAGCTAGCCAATACTTGCACTAAGAATTTTATTTGTGATAAGAAAGTAGAAGCGCTGATCCTGAATAAATTGGAAAGCACAGGAAAAAATACCCAAGTGATGATACTCCTCACAAATAAAGGATTTTTGCGACTACAAGTTTGCATGCAATATTGTATTTGCATTTATGTAATAACTATATTCTATAAATAAACTTTCTATTTCAACACTGCAGTAAGAACGATAAACTAGACAGAGGTTTAAGCACCCTAAAATCATTTTAGGATATTAATGTCACCAGTGAGAAAATCAACCTTCGTGACTTTATACACTACAAATAGTTTCACAGTCAAATAAACCTACTTCACATTTGTAACTTAATCAAAACGACTGAGAACCAATAAAAGTTTAAATGAAAAGCCTAGAGCTAGCAATTTCTTTAATCAGAACTTATGAAATACCTAGAAATAGTGGTAATAATATTTTTATTATACAACTGGTTTGCTAAAGCAATCACGACTGATTGCTTATACGCAATAAGGCTTCGAAAAGAGGTCTTTTATTATAAACGTTACGAGGGTATTACATTATGGCTCTCGAGTTAATGGCGACACGTAGGTACGTTCGACTGCGCGAACCTTCACGTTCTAAACGTGTTCTTTATTCAATTAGCCATTCAAACCCTTGTCGAATACAATAATAAGTGGTCACTTTACTAATATTCCAGTTTATTGGACTCATTTTGAATCCTTTTTTGTTATTACTGAGTCTGAGAAATTATACAAGTGAGATAAATAGTATTCAATTGATAATACACATTTTCAGTTCATCTAATCATTTTTGCGTAGAGATTTTGTGTTTCGTATGTGTTGTAAACACACATCGATATGAAACAATGCCCCTACAAGGGCCAGCTTGCTGTAGGGCATATAAATACTAAGTCTAGACTTCTAGATACTGTAGAACAAATGCTAGGGCTTATCCACTATGCGAATTGGATCTACATATTCATTATACATTGAATTTAAAATGTGCTGCTATCGGTTAATTTTATTTTGTTGTTTTACAACAAAGATTTATTGGCGTGGCGAACAAATAAACGATTTATCTTCTAGATTAAAATAATGGCTGTCACAAATGGTGCAAATAAAATGAATATATCTTTTTAGCAATATAACATTAGAGGGATCTATGTCAACTAGTGAATGTTAAACTTAGTTTGTATTTAGTTAGTAAATTATATTGTTTTATTCTTACATAAATCCGGGGCATGGTTTATGGTTTTTCTGCAGACTGTATAATGGAAAGGAAATGAATAATCTTCTAGGCGTTGACAAAAGAGCTTATATTATTATAAGTCTGTTGTTTTATTATACATAAAAACGCTTGCATGTAACTTTAATTAAATTTGATTTTAATAATTTCTTATAATAATTTCTTCAATTTATAATGGTACGGAATATTGTGCATTATGTATGGTGTTTAGTGCAAAATTACACCGCAACTCAAAGGAATTGAGATATCTAGTTTAAAATAAATATAGGACACTCAAGGCCGAAGTGTCAAACGCCAGGGTTAACTAAAAACAAACAATGTTTACTTTAGTTTTTTGGATGACAGACAGTTGTATTCACATTTTGATTATTAATTAACAAGTTCTAATAAGTAAGAGGTTTTCATACTTTTTTATTGTATAAATTACTCACTGCTTCAATAAGTTGGAGAAGTTAGTTTGAGTAAATGCACAAACGTCCTGAATGTTATAAATGAACAGAATCGTGTTAGTAACAAGATAGCATGTGTCCAGCATCTAGTATTTCAATTCTACTTGTAGAATTACAAGTGTAGTGAACAGTTGACATAGTACTGTGGACCAATGAAATAGAGTCAAATTGAGTAGTCGATGTGCATTCTTAGTATGAGCTCCGAACACATCTGTTTACTTTGAGTTGTTTATTGCTTTGTTCTTGAAGGTCTTGTACTGTACTGTACAAAAATGAAGCGGTATTGCGAAAATACGACTTCAAGTAGTCACGTTCTATATAAAGTTTGATGAAGTTTTATAACAATGTGGAACAATATTTTTCGTTTAAGACTATTTGTCCATCTATTAAATTATCCTATATCGTTTATGACAAACCTTCTTTCATAACTTCATACCCGATGCTAAGTTCGATACAAAAAATACCTTATTACACCTAATTTTCAATTAATTTAACATTTAAAATCGTGGTTTATAACTTTAGTAGCAAGCAATTTGCAAAAAATCTAATTTTCTTAATGCAAAACAAAATAACGTTTCTATGTTTTACAAATCCACACAGTATTAAGCAAATTCTTTCCGCGTCTGTCTATCCCTATGTATGCTTAGATCTTTAGAAATACGCAATGGATTTTGATGCCGGTTTTTAATAGCGTGTTTTCAGGAGGAAGATTTATATGTATAATATACCACCAGTATTGCACCCGTGCGAAGCTGGAGAGCAGGTCGCTAGTTGTTTATTAATAAATTTTACCTATTTACGTTCTACGACGCTTTGTCGGGTACTTAATTATTTTAAATTTATATACGAGAGGCTTGGCGTATAACGAGTGCTTCAGTTTAACGCGCTTGCAGACGACTTGTGAAATCATGAACCGTTTTCGTGTGATGAAAGTAACTCGCAATTTTAATTAGGTGGCCATAATCAAACTTGAATATGGCTTCCACAAGTGGCACTATGGACGTGGACATAGGCAAAGAGAGAGATGATGAAATACAGAAATTGATGGAAGTGACTTCAATTATAGTTGATGAAGCAGGATTAACAGAGCTCATTTCCAAAGATATCAATTCTGGCATCATCGATGTGGATATTTCAGACGAATTAGCAGGACTACTCATGACTGTTTTCACATGTTTGCGTAAAGAAGAAAACGATTCCACAGGACACCAAAGATATTTGGCATACACAGCCACTATCAATAAGCATGAGGTTAGCATCCAAACAGTTGTAGACAAAATAAAATCAAAAGGTGTTAAGACAAATTTCTTAGTGGCTACCCCTATAGTTGAGATTATGACTTTTTTTAAGGGGATCTTCTTACTAAGAGTTTGGGAAACATAAACCCCGTTTCAACTAGTAGACCGTCCTTTTCCGGTTTTCGTAAGAGAACTTTCACTCAAGAGTTTTTGTCTTACTTTTCTACTGGGAAAAGTGCAATTAATTATAGTTCGGATCCCATGCAGCTTCAATATATTATGCTTTAAAGAAGATTAAAGATACATTGATCGAAGAAAGAGTTCTCAGATATCTAAAGGGAACAAAAAGTATGAAACTCACATTCAAAAAGGACTGTAAAAATAATATTGAAGGATATTGCGACGCTGACTGGGCTACCAACATTGAAGACCGAAGATCATGTTCTGGATATGTATTTATGTTTCAGGGCGCAGCTATTAGTTGGTGCTCTAAAAGACAAGCTACCATAGCTTTGTCTACCACCGAGGCAGAATATATGTCATTGGCCACGGCCACTCAAGAGGCTATATGGTTTAAACAATTAGAAGAAGAATTTAACCCTTCTCTTTCAGGCACACCAATTATTATGAATAGTGATAACCAAAGTGCCATTAGCATTGCAACACAAGATGTCTACCATGCTCGGAGCAAGCACATTGACATTCGCTACCACTTTGTGAGGGAAAGGATTGCAATGAAACAAGTTTCTATTCACTACAAAGGTACGCATGATATGGTGGCTGATATCTTAACCAAGGGACTGGCTCGACCGAAGCATACAATTTTCACCACGGCAATGGGTCTGCGTTCCAGGGAGGATGAAGAAATAAGAAACGCAGATGGCGCTTAACGCCTGGCAACACTGACAACACTCTCTGTGTCTATGCTTCCAATAAGTGGTAATCTTGGTAATGTCTAATTATTGTTATTTTCCGTTTTTGATATACTTTTGTGACGTGTTCCGTATTAACTAGACTAACTTTTTATCTATTGTACCGTGGCTGGTCGGTTTGCTGACCTTGGGCTCAGTAGTTAAGAGTTTTGTTTTTTCTTTTTGTAATTTTATCGACCTAAAAATTGATTTATCTGGCACGGTTCCTACCTTTTTATAATATTATTATAATGTAAAAAAAAAAGCGTGCTGCTGGGGAGTTTGTTGCGCCGTTTCTTCTCCCGTAGCGAAAACACAGGAAGCGGTGAAGAGTGGGCGATGGGGTGCTGTCTATTATACCTAATTTTGACATTAGAAAAGTGCAACATTGTAGCCTAATTTGAATAAATAACTTTTTTTTATTACTGTACAGAAGCTAACTGTATTTATCAAGTGTTGAATGATGGTAATGGCTTAATATTTGACCAAAAATATACAATTAATTGAGTCGGTTACTTAGTTATTGGATCGATTATGGCCAAGTCAATAGGCCAATAAGCCATAATGTGCAAAAACTATCTAATGAGACTGATAAAAAATAGAAAAATATTATTTTTCCATCATCAATCAAATGTCGCGGGCAGGTTGCCACCTCCGATTGTGAACTCTTTGGTGGGTGGAAACTCCAGTCATTTCTCAAAATGACAGACTTTTCACGTATAAATCTATGTCACGGGCATACTGCACGGAAATGTTGGCTTCAACTTGCCCGATATTAGTTTAAAACTTCCTAGATTCAGTTTGGAAATGTGAGATCGCACTTTTTGTTAAATTGGCTTGTTTGATTTGATAGGAAGAGATCGCTATTTCCATACATTACTCCTTCAAACTTTAATCATCTTTTGAATGATGATGGTGCTAGATTCCTCACTCAAACGTCGTACCTATATTAAACACATGAGGTTCCTATACAATATAACTGATCTAATGTGAGTATGATTTATTCAAATCAATGGCCCGAATAAAATAATATCATTTCAGGATTATTCACTAATGGATAATACATTTGTAGGAATCCCTTGATTATTTATAATGCGATATAAATTCAACCAAAATAATGACCACGTTCACTCATACCATATAGCTAATGATTCGTGCGATACAAATCATTTTGAAATATAACATCCAAATGGGATTTCCCGATGGCGTACTTAAGGGTGAATCAATAATCTGGCAATACTAACTGATTTATATTTGCTGGGGTTTTTACCTATACGCGGTAAAAGGCGTCGTGCTATGAATACGGTTATTTATGACGCTAAAGTTCATTCGATATCGTTCTTTCCATGAAAAACTGCTAAGCAATTTTTTTCGAACTACTCACTGTATCAAAATGTTCCTTGACAGGTGAAACTTTTTCATAGTGTCATTGCCATATGAGTTATTGTGTGTGGATCAAAGTTTACCGTTAGTGTTGCTTTAAAATGGTATGTAGACATGTAGTTTTTATACCTGTTTGTTATTGACTCCGACCATAAATAACAAATCTTAGTACAATTATAATAATTGATATCTAAAATGAAAAACATAAAAAGCTGCAATGTAACCCAACACTTGAATAAAAAGTAAAAGCCAGAATTTGACTCCAAAACAATTCGATCGTCACGCGAGAACTCTGATAGAAATTCGAATGAAACACTCCTTTCAAATTTGGGACAACAAAAATCGTTGCCGTATCGCGTTCGTATGAAAGCTTCGCACGGCTAAAAGCGATCAGATAGGTACGGGAGAGCGACACGGAATCTAATCTCAGGGTGGTATGTGCCGTCAGAGCACAAACGCGGCGCGAACGCTGCAACGGTCATCAAGGCAACCGACTTCTGAAATCGAATAGATTTTTTTGTTTAGCTAGCGTTGTGCTTCGTAACTTTTAATTGATTGATCGAAATTACTTAGATCTAAAGTAATGTTCCTCCATTAAAAAAAATATATTATTTTTGTTTGGTAACCCGAGGTTCAAGTAAAACTGCCACTCGGTTAAATAAATAACGTAACGTATTTCACTTTTATTTAAGTTCTACTTAAGTACCTACGTTTAACGAAGGCTTCATGCTAAGTAAAGCTTAAGTTCCAGATGTTTCTTTAAAAAATATACACTCAAAAGAACTTCCATTACAACTGGGAAAGCTAAAAACTTACAGATTTAACACAATAAACTCGTTTTGTTAACTTTTCGAAATATTTTAAACCGCTATCAAAGTAATTTAAATAAAATGCTGAAACTGTGTAAAAATGCTTAAAAATCAACTCTACAAACGGTTTTGTTATTCTCCTGCAATTATTAATTCTTTAAAAAAATTAATTAATTATTATTAATTAATATTTTTAAAGAGTTTTGCTCAAAGATATTTATAGTTTATGCATGACGTCTTAAACCTACTGCAAGTGCAAGTGTGAAAACTTCAAAAGTCACGTTTTACTTATTGGTTATGAAACATAATATTAGTTTAGGTAAACTTGTTATTTTAGCTAAAACATTTGCCTTATAATCTGGGGCTTGTTGTTTTAGGGTGACAGGGATGAATATTAAATATATGTAAATAGAACCTTTCAAATCACATTTCATTCGTTCAGAATAAGTAATCTTTTAGTAATTGCGTTAGTTTTGGTTGAATAACACACGATTTCGTTTCACAGGCACCTTTATCCATAGGCATCTTTCAGTATTAAGGTCAACTTTGATATCCAAACTGTCGATTAGGAATCAAAAAATCTCAACCAACAATAACAAACAAAAAGCTTGACATCTCAGCCTATTGATTGATTTTCACGATTGCTAGATAGAATCTCATGTTTAAATTATCATCTATGAAACGGCGTGTAAAACAATCTCTTTTAGCCACTTACATTTGTTGTTCAGAAAAAGCTGTTTCACAAAATTTTCACTTTACGACTTAGTTTATGGGAACATATATTTTATATTTTACGATCACCTGGTGCTATAAAAACTGGGGCCGGAACTGAAGCGAATCGTCACAAACCGACCGTCACTTGTTTCGCGAGATTTCCACTTTTTTGTTTCTTTGATAAGGTACGAGTGTTTTGCTTGTTTTGAGTTGTGGGTTTTTTTTGTTGGTACGGATTATAAGCTTGATGTATCCTGAGTAACATGCGGCAGATTGTGAGATGGGTTGGATAATATGATCCTCGGGATTGTAAATTTTTTGAGGGCAATGTGAATTGGTTTCGCAGTTACATCATAATCATAATGTTACAGCTCGAGTTATTTTATTGTGATGAAAGAATCTAGTGTTTTGTATTTTTAAGACTTTAGCATATCCTGAAGTTGTTTATAATAGCCCAGTATCTATAAATATATAGTCCAGTATCTATAAATAATAATTATTAGCTAAGTTTCGTCAGGTTTTTTAGAACTAAATTTCAAACTCACTAGAACAATTTACCACTACTCTGAAAAACTACGAATGCTAGGCAATCCAATGATAGTATAGTAGTACCGAGAATCCGTCTTATTAATATTAACTGACAGGATCTCATGTACTGACATCCAGTCTCTTCATTAAGAATGAAGTTAGAGAAAAGTGAGGGATTTCGAAAGTACGTAAAGTCAAAGTTAAAATAAGTGAGTTTTAAGTTGGTAAGGGAAGACTTTAGATGCTTTCTGAGATGAAAGCAGAAGCGGGCGATATGTGTCGTGTACAGTACATTGTTGTACAAGAAAATAACGTCACTGAGAATTTAAAACGGATTTCACAGTCGACATTATAACCATGTTGAAGAAAATAAATTGTTGGACAATAAGTTTCTGTAAAGTTTTATTTAAAAATACATTTATGATGGCATGACTAGCAAGTTAAAACACGACATAAATAATAAGAATATTGCAAAAATATACTAACAACATTACTTTTAAAGCTTGCAAAAAATGGAATATAAATGTATGTTGACATGTGATAAATGCTTGTAACTGGCGCCACCTCTTGTCACTTGCACATAGCGCATTCGACATCGACTCCTCCTAACAGTGGAATCTGTTTTCACAACGAACACCAACTTAAATTAGAAAGCTTAACCCGCTGTGAATCTTACATCCAAGCAAAATTGGCAGTTAATGTGTTTTACTTTAAATGCGTTGTTGATTTCACTAGAGTGCAAGGAATACGGAATGAGATCTAAAAAGGGATTTAATTTTCAACTCGCTATGGTAATCTGTGAGGGAATGATGCAAGGGGGATAAACTCAGTTACCAGAGAAGCAGAGTTTAAATGTCTCTTCTGTTTAGTCCGTCGCTTACTTTTCTCTTGCCAGTTTATATCATAGCTTGTATTATTCTACACTATTACTCTAAACAAATAGATTAAGGGTAAGATAAGACGGTCGTGTTTATTTTAATAATACTTGAAGAGGTAACTTTGTGTACATGGAGAATGTAACATTATATCTATCTAATCGTACTTACGTATTTGCACTTCGACATTTCCACGTATAAGCTTTGTTTGCGTATCTATATAGTTTAAACTCAGTTTTGTACCTTATTAAAATTCCCGCGTCACAATGTTAGTTACCGTACTCCTCTGAAACGGATTTACCGATTTTTGCCTTTGATATGCATATTCTATAAATCTGAGAATCGACTACGTACTATCTATTTTTCATCCCTATTTTTTTTCGCGAACGAAGTCGCAGGCTACAGCTTGTAATCAATAGAAAAGAATCAGACACAACAAAAATGTGTACCACTGCGCTATGAAATTCAGCAATCGAATAGGTCATGTACAACTGCAATCGATTTGCGATTGAACTCCAAATCGATCCCGAGTACTATAGCATGTAAACAACATTGAGGAGCTGTCAATAGTGTAATCTGGCAGACGTCTTCTCGGTCACGTTGCCTGTCGGGGTTACACGTCCAAGTAAATATATTGGTTATTGAAGATTTGTGGCGTTGCCTTTAATTTATATGCTGATCTGGACAAGAAAATTACAGTTTGTTTATTTTGGGATATATTTTGCATACATTTGGTACTGTTTAAAGAGGATACGTGACAGTCGACAGTTCAAGCGACGGCCAGATATCGTTGCACAAAATTTAGTTCATTTACCATAAAGCGTTGTGGGTACATTTTCAGACGGATGTATCTAATAGAATTGTCTTCAAAAAGATCTAATGTATAAGGTTTCATTGAAACATTTTTCAAACAATAGTATTGAATCTGGAACTATATCGTGCGATATCCCTAGGTAAGACTAGTTTTGTTTGTTGCACGAGGCTTAACTCGATAAAATTAATAGGGCGCTAGCTCCAATAATTATGTTTAAGATTATCCGACAATTTCAGCTCCAAAGCCCAGACTTATACGATTGCGAAGTTTAAAGTTCCACAGTTACGCTCGAAACTTCGTTAAAGATGGTTAAAGTAACTGCGGAAAATAATAGGGCTTAAGTTGAAAGCTGTGAGGGGCGAGTTTATAGCCATTTTCTATTATGGCGTAAGAAAAAATTAAGGGGGATACAATGGGAATTGTTTTCACCCCCTAAATTGTCTCGAAGCACCATTTTAAAGACTGTGACTTTTATAAAGTCGGTACCTTAAACTTAAATACTATTGTAGGTAAATGTTAAAATTTTATTCATAACATAAATTGAGAGAGCCTTTTTTTTCTTATTAAAATTATGGCTACAAAAGTTTGAATGTAAAATATATCATTGCAAGCATAATACTTTTAGTTCATGATGTATTTTGTTGTAACTATAGGTCAAATTCATAAAAATATAATTACTAATATAGTGGTAGAATCAACGCGTTTTTATTTATTTTTTTCTGTAATAATCCAAAGCGTTGTAAAACGCTTTCGCTTCCAACTTGCGACAATTTTAACGCTTGGTTGAAGTTTAGAAGTTTAACGCGTCATTAGCTTTAGATATGATAGAAAAGAATTAATGGTTTCCGATGGTTACCTCTCTGTCTTTAAATTTTATATAATTAGTGCGAAATTTAATTTGAATATAATTTGTACTTTACGTACAAAGAGAAGGAAGTGATATCTAGAAACTGATTGTTGAATAACGACTGCGAAATCATATAATTATTGAAATAATACCACAGCTCTCGTAGTTCACAGTAGACACCAATCGAATCTAAACTGAATTTAAATAAAAGTGAAAAAATATGTCAAAAAGTCGTCTAATTACGAATACGATTGATTGGTTCACTAATATTAAATTTGCGAAAGGAGCGCTATCAAAAGATTTTGTTTTTGCCAAACATTCAAATGATGCACACAATGTTATTTACAATAAAATTTATTTTATTCATTTATACCAAAATAAAGTTCTATGCGGTGGTTGCAACCGCAGCAAACCGCTGTGGTTGTTGTGACCCCTATACCACTGGCCATCTGCAAAATAACTAGGCTCACAAAATAAGCCTCGCTTTATTATACTAAACAAAATATTCATCTATAATCTTTTAAGGGACAATTTATACAATGTATTTCATACCTCAGATTATCTGGATCTTCACAAATATTCAGGCTCAGACCAAATGCCTTTAAATATTCAAAGAGTGTTTCGTGTTATTTACTGAGAACATTGTTTTTATAGTCAATCCTTTTGGTCTGTGACTCTGTCCAACATTTGATCAAAAAAATATAATATGGATAATGATAATAATTTAAGCAATAAGTTCAGTCTAGTGTCCTTTACGTCGCCTCGATGTCAATGTCCCTCAAATATTCCTCAACATTCACACCACGGCATCTAGTTTCAAGTTAAGTATACCAAATAGCTTGTACATAAGTGATAGACAATCAATATACATACTTATAAATCTCTTAATACAGGATAAGTAACGACTAGACCAATAAGCCAGTCAAAAATCTTCATGCTCACATTTGTATTTTGTGTTTGTTATAAAACGACAGGGACTGACTCTATTATAAACATATCATTTATCGTGCATTAAGGGATTATTATTTTTGAACCTACTAATGAGTGGCATGTAACCACTTCATATGTCATTGTTAGACAGTGATATAGACAGATTTTAAGTTATTTGTAAAAAAGTACTATACTATAATTCAAAATACAACGACTCTATAATTTTATCACCAAAATACTTTAGCAGTAGATACTTTTATGCAACACCATCCATCTTATCCAATCATTTTAGCCGACGGCGACCGTCAATGGCGTATTTACATGCCCCTACGTTTACCTGTATTATAAAAGGAATACCGCCTCGGGACGACTTAAGGTGTTAGCTAAAACGACTTACGAAGGCCTTTTTTATGGGGACTCTTCTAAACAATTCCCGAGAATATGTGAATATAGATTTACTTTATACATACACTCGAATATACATCATACATAGTTACAGAGTCCCTAATTTTCCTATCGTTTACATCTTTCATGCAAATATAAACCTACTTAAATAGAAAGAAACTTAACATTTCGCCCGCTTGGATAGCAAACATCAAATAAGTGAAGATCGACCCTTGCTCCGAGACCATCAATAAGACACACAAAAGAGTATCTTAAACGAACTTTAAGATTAACAATGTCGACCCGGCTGAAACCGAAGCGATTGATTACAATTCACACATCATTAGGCACCCACCGGCGGGTAAGGAGCGCTTGATACATTACTAAGCTATCTCCTTTAAGGAGCGCAGCACATAAAATGTGTAACAGAAAATCAAATCGAAATAAATTTAGTTTTGTATTGTACACAGAAATATAAATAAATTACTTTTACAAATTTATAGCAAGTCCTCATTCTGACTTTACAGTTGTAATATTTAACATTTCAGTCTTCTTAACTTCATTTGATAAAATTGAGTTTTAATCCAACACGATGAGGTGAAAAATGGTTACACAAAAAAAAAATTAACAGTTGTGATACCAATGTCAAACAATAAAATTGTCATCGTGTTTTTTGTAAATTATTTTCAGTTTAAACTATAACAACAACTTCAATTCAGTTCTACGTGTGAGAACACATCAAGTGGACGCGCTTGCGTCACTCTCTGCTCACAGCATTATTGTATTGTTGTTTATACACCCAGTGATTATCTACTTCCACGCATTTAATAGTCTGCGATATAAAATAATTTGCAACAAAATGTAAAAAATATTCCTATTATTGAAAAAAGAAATTAAATGAGAGAAAATGAATATTTCCTACTAACTCTATTCTTATGTTGATAACTTATAATCAAATTCTACGAATATTTAGACTTAAAAAATAGAAACTCGAATCCATTGGATTTTCTGCTTTCTATTTCAAGTAAAAGAAATGCAAAGATACAGAAAAATAGAGCAGACTTTAGAAAGGTAAGGAACCTTTCAATTATCAAAAGGCCCTACCTCATGTTCGTGCAAGTTTATAGGAAAAGGTATTGTCAGCACTCTAATATAATAACCACTTAAGTATAATGTTCCAGAGGTAGAACATGTTTTAAGCTTTTATGGTTGTCGTTCATTAATAACTACGCTCCACGCTTTACTATTTGTTATTTAGATTATTAGCCTGTATAAAATAAATATAAAATTATTATAAATGGTAATTCATTGCTGAAAGATAGAATTTCTCGCCGGTACGACAGAGTGGGAAGCATTTAATGGGAAACAAAGACTTTTCTAAAACTTTGTTCTAGTGTCGGTTATCACAAAAACGAGCCATGTAATTAGACAACTCAATAAATGAAATTACAATAACAAAATATCTATTTATATAATTCGAGTTAGCCAAAAGATTAAGAACAATACGTGCAATGATGTAAAAAAATGAAAGTTATTTAAAAGTACCCAAAGAAAGGCTTCATAAATACGTTTACAATAATAAGCTCGCAAAAAAAAGAATTGAAAAAATACATAGAGTTTCAAATTCACCACAAGATGCAAAAAGATTTACAAATATTTATAAGAGAATTCCTTTTATCCAGCTTAAAAAAAATCTCTTTAACGCATCATAAAACAGATTAGGTAAGCACAATCGTTCGTATACGTCGTTACGTTCTATAGATTTTCGATAGCCATAAAATAAAAACGTTCCTCTTCACAGCCCCATCAGCCGATGTATCCTTTGTATGGGTTTCCAGGAAATGCATAGTAATAGCTTTATTACACGGATGGGGATTGTTCAATGTTGTAAGTATTTACTTCTCGTGTAAGGGGCCTTAGAAGAGATGCGTTAAACATATAATTGAACCCATTTATTTTTATATCAAAATGGAATCATTTTAGACGGAATTTGAAGCGATCGAATTTTTAATAGAAATAGGCTTAAAGTTAAGTGTGACAATATTGTTTGTTATTCGTTTTATGCAAACTTCGTGAGTATGCGTATGCAACATTTCAATCCAACGCTCTATCGATGAGCGCTTGAAAGATTTTAATGAAATTAACATTTTATTTTCAGAAAAGTGTGAATATGCAGATAGTTTTTCATCAGCTTTTTGTAAAAATAATAATAAAATAAAATGAATGCTAAAATGAAAAACTAAAATTATAATTTACAATTCTGATATAGAATTCCTAGAGCCTTATAATAAATATTTTCCATACAATTGGAAACCCACATGATAACAAAAAAATAAACACATTTTGCTTGTGTGAAATAATTAATACGATGTACAATAAAATAAGAAGAACTGAAACAACCATCGTCCGCAATGCTTGAGAGGTTCTTGGAAAGTCTATATTTTCTTTCACAACCACAGTACAGTATTATTTTCATTATTCAATCTATTAATTGAAAAGATGGATGGATTGTATAAGGAAGGATATGAATGAAAAAGGAGTAAATGATAGTGTGACATCTGATAGGGAGAATGGAAGAAAAAAACGCGTTGCGCCCCAAGTAAAATGTGATAAGGACAGGAAGATGATGATGATGATTCAGTCTTTTAATTTGTAGTCATAACAAAATTAACTTTAGAAGATTTCGTAATCTGTAAAATTAAAGGCAAAATAAATTTTTAGTTTGTAAAGTAGGTTTATTATGGTAGCGACGCATCAGATATGTTTGGCGATTGTTAAAGATCGTATTCAATAATCGTCATGACAACAAAATAATATGTAAATAAAACCATAGCTCACCAGAGTTGTACTTTTTATAAGTAGATGGCGTTGGAGTCGATTTAAAAGTCGCAATCCTTGTGTTACATGGGTTGATACAGGCAAATGTTGTTTATTTGTAATATATGTAAGAGTTTAAGACCATTACGAATTTTGAACTCAAAAGTCTATGATATTTTATTTCATAGACTTTTAAGTTCAAAATTCAGTTCAACTTTTCAACTCTTCATCAATTCGATAAAAAAACAGCAAAAGCAAGCAGTCAGCCATTTTGAAAATTGGAAAACGGCTTTATATCATTTTTTTATTGAATTATATTTTATTGTATTAGTACAACAAACTCACACTTCTATTGTATACGTGCATTATGATACTGCACTACAAAGGTCACTGACCTACAGATATCTGCATTTACACTGAGTAGCGAAGCGTTTGGGATAAAAACTTGCATATTCTCATTTTATTAAGTCGCTTTACGAATAAACGTTGTTTTCTGGACACTTGAACGTCTTTATTTAACAATTGCTTCTTAGTATTGTAGAATCTTTTAAAATTAAAGTCTTGATCGTTGTCTTTTTTAAAAGCTTTTATTTAACTTGCAATGTATGGATATTTGTGTGTTCGGGTGAAATCTTTGAACTCAATTTTGAAGTAGATATATTCAACCGTTTGTGCTGAAATTTTGTGGACGTATTTTGTTTGGATGACAATATATGATAAGATATGTGACGTCATTCTAAATTCAATATGGCGGATCATACAAGATGTCAGAACAGTTATATTTAATCCACTTATACAATATGGGTATCAAATGAAAGGGCTTGTTAAGAGTAACTAGGAAAAGCATATGACGTCATTCTGAAGGCAATATGGCGGACCATGCAGGATGGCGGAATAGTTACCTTTAGTCTACTTCTACAATATGGGTATCAAATGAAAGGGCTTGTTAAGAGTGACTAGAAAAAGAATATGACGTCATTCTGAATCCAATATGGCGGACCATGCAGGATGGCGGAATAGTTACCTTTAGTCTACTTCTACAATATGGGTATCAAATGAGAGGGCATTTTGAGAGTAATAATAACTTGAAAAAAGAATGTGTCGATATTCTAAATCCAGCGATAACTAAAAAGTAAAAAATAAAAAAATAGATAAAAAATCTTTTTAAGAAAAAGCTTTTATTTAAACGCTCTAAAAAGAAGAAAATAAAATATTCCTTTTGGATTATACTAACAACTCCTCATTATACACAATTTATATATAATAATAAAAGCTTGTCGCGAGGTTTACATACCTATCAACATTCCTTTATATCATAATAATTTGTGGTAAATCGAGCGACAAGCTTTTATTATTATATATACAACGTGTAACGGAAATAACGCACATCCACAGACACCCCAAAAAGAATATCCTTTTTTATCCACAATTAATGTATTGAAACATTTTTATCATCTTCTTAGATATTTGTTTTTACTACATATTGTCAGAATAATTTGTACAAATAATTGGCAAAACGAGTGAAATTTGAAAGTGTGAACCGCTGTGAATTGCTAAAGCCTTATTGCATCGACTTAAGGCTCATTTTCGTTTACTTCGAGTGCTTTATGAAAATAGTGTCTACAATTTAATTATTTCTAAATATTTTTTTGGTAAAAAAAAATATTTATTTTGATTAATGAAATGGATTCTGTTATCGATTCTGAACAAAGTAGTTTCAGGATGTGCGTTAATTATGTTACACGGTGTAAATTGTGTATAATGAGGAGTTGTTAGTATAATCCAAAAGGAATATTTTATTTTCTTCTTTTTAGAGCGTTTAAATAAAAGCTTTTTCTTAAAAAGATTTTTTATCTATTTTTTTATTTATAATAACTTTCGTGAGGATGATTCATACTTAAGAAATATTTAACGGTTTACTCACGCGTATGTATCGGGATAGCCCGACTAGTTTCGGACCCAACCGGAGTCCTTAATCATGAGCTGACGCGGCGGCGGGGTCGCGAGTCGAACTGGTTCCAGGACAAGTCCAGCTTGTCCTGGAACCATGCACTCAGAGACGGATTTCATTAAAGATGAAAAACATGAGTAATTTCATAACTAAAATACGGGAGAGAATTCTTCCTTAAAGGTGAACCAGTCAGCGTGTGAGGAGAATCAAAGTATTCCGCGTTCGTCAATAGCGACAATGTGGGGATGCAAAAAAACAACAAAAGTAAAATTTGGGTTAAAAGGCTTTGAGGTTTCAACAGCTAAAAGTAAAGCGCATTCCTCCATTATCCCCTGGGGAGAGAAATCTATAAGGATATCCGATTGATAAAAGAGAATAATTAAAAGATCACAAATCGAAACGAATGTCGGAAAGAGAAACATTGGTACATTTTTTCGACATTTTTACCGTTTCTTGTTGATACGCTACAAACAATGAATCAGCATTCTTGAGTTCTAGAATACTTATTCAGTAGGGGTCGAAGGCAAAAGGAGAATGCTAGAATGTAAAATACCAAAGCTAGTGAATTGTTATCCATTCTTTATATCAATGTTGCTCGTGGATAAACCTAAGGCTGTATACAGACCATCAGAACAAAAAGATTAGAAAAATGCTTACCGTAGTTCAAATAATTTCATTAACGACACATGAATGTATTTAGGTCGCTGATACCGAATTTGGTTCTCATTTCATACATGCATAAAAAGGCTTGCAAAACTAGAACTACGCCCAAATTGAAGCAGATTGGCTGTGACAAATATGTGCACAGAAGCAAGTGATTATAATATGATTCTTGTTTCCTCACAGCGAATCCAGCCAGCCCGAAGCATACTTAAGACATGTAAAAGTGATGTAATTATCCTACTGACAGAATAAATGATTACATTTTATTTTACTCGTAGCGTGATATACTGAGCATTGCGGCATCTCGCTCCACAGCGGGAACAGTCCTGCTTGTAAAGTCGCAGATTTTATTTTTAAATATGAAAGATCTCGCAATAAACGTGCTGGACTTTAAAACAAATAAACAAATGACAATTCCTTCACTACTTATATGACTTTAATTAACTTGTAACCTGTATTATATTGTTTATTCAGTGTGTAACGTGCAATAACACATGTTGTTTAGTGTGTAAACCGCTTTAGGGGTCGATCCTGCAACAGTGCAGTGTCAACGGTTTCTGACAATAGCCCGTGGCTACATGCTTTGTTCGATCCTTCTGTCTTTAGCTGTTTGTATCAAAACAACAAATATTTTGTCAGATATTTACTGTATCGTATTCCAGAGCACACATTGAAAGGTTCTAATATTATATAATTTTCGAAATTATCTCTGAATTAAAATGACAATGTTCATCAGTTTTAGTTACTTTGAGAAAGGTTTGGGTATTAAAAAAAACTGTTTTATTTAATTAGTCTGTGCAGGTTATGTTATATTAAATCAGTATTTACCTGATACGACCAATAGAAAAAAAACAAAGTTGTTTTTTGAAAATTTAATAAAAATACTACTCAAGATATTATTCGTGTGAAATAACAAAAAAGTTAATTAATTATTTAAGAATAAAAGATTTTTCTAAAATAAAAGCAGCTTAGGTTATTTCTTATTAGGTATATCAACTACCTGCTACTAAAAGTCCCTTCACAATAGGTATAGCCATTTCAGCCAGGATCAAACAGACAGACACAAAAAAAATATAAATGATATTTTAGTGTATGTACCTATCTATATTATATCCATAAGCATGTATTAAAAACACGTTTATTTCAATATTACTAACTGACACACCAATTTTTTTTACATGCATAGATGAAACCTACCTAACTCTTGGTGCCGATGGTCCCATTCCCAAGAATCAGGTCTCAGTGTCGATTTTGAACTGCGTTTAAGCCTCGTGTTTAAGTTTCATCGCTTGTCGACGGACAAACTTTTAATGATCTTGTGGATTTATGTAAGTTATAGTTGATATTGCTCGTATTAGCTTGAGTAATATACATGTACTGAAATAGGAATGGGAATACTATAAACTTACTCTGATGCATTAGCTCTTGAACAAGTTGAGAAGTGACGCGATGTAATTGAACAATCAAATATGTTTTGTTTAACTATACAATTGTTCTATCAATTCAATCTAGAAATGATATTTTATTATTAATTGATTGACGCCTACGTGACTGTATACTTGTTTCAGTGTCATGTTATTGAGACTTTTTGGTAAAGCAAATTATAATAATGAAACACTTTTTTAAATGTATATTTGTTTAGGGGCTTCAGAGAGAGAAGATATCATCAGAGATATTTTATACCAGCCCTATCGTAGCATTTTATATTATTTGGTTAAAAAACTTTGTACCCTTATTTATACTTTGTACCCACAGTATACCTACTTACCAAATACTAAATAAATTTGAGTTATTATAACTTTTACTACTTGAACTTAATTGTGCAAACACAACAATTCCAGAACAATAGCAGGTTGATTTGCGTAGCACCTTGCGATTACAAACAAAACAAATTGTCTGGCATATAAAACATAGCTATACAAACAAAACAATCATGTTGTATTGCACCTGAAGTCACTGCGTCATTCCCGACACAGCCAACTGAAAGGAATGCACCTTGACGCAGAACCACACAATACACTTTATGTTTTATACGCTTTGTAGCTTCCTCCGACTTTCCTTGCGTTTGTGAATATCTTAAGCTTCACACCGATTAAAAAACCAAATTTATTAAAACTAAATTTATTAATTAATGGTTTGGGCATGTTGAGAGGATGAACGAAAGAAGACTAACGAAACAGATATATTAGTGTAGTTTGAATGGAGTTGTTGGGAGGGGAAGACCACGACAGACGTTTCATGACCAAGTAGGGAAAGTCCTAAAAAAGGGTCAGGTCAGGAGTACCCTAAACCGACGGGCGTGTATGAAGCGATTGATGAGTGTGGATGAAGCTAAAGTGGTATGCCAGGATTGTAGCAAATGGAAAGATGTGATCTCTGCCTACCCCCGAGGGAAAGGGGCGAGACGTTTATGTATGTATGTATGTATGTATTTATTAAAACTTTTTGTCTGTTTACGGTATAAGTTATATTAAATAATATAATTTACGACAAATGTAAGCTAGTCTGAGAAACTAGGACGCCTAGGATGGACAAAATAATAAAATTACCATAGTGTCCTGGAAAAATGAACGAGATGGAGCCCAGATGTAGACTTAACGTTATCCTAAAATTAAATAATCCTAATATAAACAAACTCAATATTTTTTCCCCTGAAGTCTCGTTTTATTTGAAGATAGCACTCAAGAATGTAAATGAAAATTGTAAAATGTATCAATTATGATAGATCATTTCATAGGACATAAATCCAATCTCCTTGAAGAAGAAACTTAGTTTCTAATAAAATTAATTCTATTTCTCTTTTACATTTCTATCACTAAAACAACAATCGTTTATAAACCCGTTTCGGCTCTAAAATGTTCACATACAGTGAGACATATTTATAAACAGCCCTACACACCAACTTCCCTACCATTAGCAGGATGAGATTATCTCAAAATGGAACAATGTAGGTATAAGTGCAGTATCATGTAGCTTTATATGTAACTAGTTAAACCCCTCGGGTACAAAGAATCTATAAAAGACTGCGGACTGTTCATAAAAAGATAAAATATATTCTGAGTTTTTCGAGTAGATAAGCACATTTAGAAATATTTAGAAGTTTAGCAAATAGATTAGGCAGCTTAAAGACTGGGAGCTTTAAATACTTGTATCTTAAATACTTGTAGTTTAGTGTTATCAAATCGAGGAATAAAGAATAGACTGATAATGTGGTAAACAGACCTCATTTCGTAATATCATCTTAATTTTCTTTTCTTGTTTACTTTTGACTTTTGAAAAAGTCTGGATTTTTGGTTGTGTTTCAAATTCAAAGCTCAATACTTTGTTCTTGTACTCAACTGACAAGTGTGTACGAAAATGTATTACTTAATGCTTTAACATTTGCGTTGGATAATTAAATATATATGTTTGTGAGTTTAATCCTTTTAAGTAAGCTCGAGTGTTTGCGAATGATAGAAAATTAAATCGTAACGAAGTTCTGGAATTTAAATACTTATTATTCTAACAAAGTAGACATTTTTCGTTGTATTTAATTAACAAAACAGTAATTAACATCATAAGTAGATTTTTGAAACCGTTGTTCAATCATTGCAAATCTGAAAACCTATCTTAGAATGGTACATTATGATACCTATTAATAAAGGTATTTTAGGCAAACGATTCATGTAAAAAAAAGAACATAAGCCCGGATACTTATATTTTTTTTTACATGAAGCGTCTGTAAACTAGAAACAAACTTTAATGAAGTGGGTAGGTAGAAGATTGAGTGAGAGGCTGTAAATATAGCGATTTTAGAAGTCATCATCATCGATTTATAAATGGACTAACCGTGGGAGAGAAATACAACTAGTTTAGTTTCATCAAGACATGTCATCGCACATTTCATGTCTATTTATCTGTCTGTCCGTTACTACGTAAGAAAATTGATCAGAGTAATTTATATAAACTGTTACCCCTTAATAGCTGGACAGTGATAATGTTTGTTCACCCTCCTACGCTTTTCACTTAGCCATTGTTTCTCTCAAAATAACATCAAAGATCCCAAAACAGTAATTAAGTGTCATAACAAGATTATAAGTCTCACACAACCCTATGATGACCATAGGGTGTTGCTAAACGAGTTAAGTTGGAAACTACCTAAGTTATGACACCTGTGCCAGGCAAAGTTTTGATTGAACAAACAGATCTTTCGGGGATGATTAAAAAGACTAGTTGGTAATAGAATTCCTCTCGCGTAGATGAAAGCGAAATTATTTGGGGTTTGGAATTGTTTAATTAGTTAACCGTCCGGTTTGGGATTCAGATTCTGATAGCTTCATCTGCGTTAAGTACTAAATTAATTGGCAAACGTTTGATACTCTGAAATACACATAAGATTATTTTAATATTCCACCATAATCGTAATCATTTATTTACTTTCATATTGTATACATTCTCCATTACCACCAACTAATGCGCGTTGTACACCATCAACTAATGCGTGACAGGCAATCAAATCTTTTGTATACAATTATGTATAAAATGTACAGTCTAGTTTTTATTGATGAGTGATGATATGGTGCACAATTATAGAGAACATTCTATTCCATTCTACAACTGCTCAATTTGTTTTGGTATTTTTATAATTGTGATTAATTACATTAGACGCAGCTGAACAATACTAATCTCAAAGTCAATTGTATTTTTTATGCATCTGCATCAAAATAATGTAAAACAAAATACTGCAACCGCGTAGATTGCAGCTTTATAATGAAACAATTAAATAAAAAAACTCTGCGATATCTAAAGAAAATCAATTCGTCTATTAAGCTCTCGTTTTTCCTTATTACCAGTCTTGTGAAATAATCTCCGAGGCAAAAAAACAAGCGGATTCTTCATTAAATGCTATTTTCCCTTATAGCATTGCTACGCAAAATGTTCCGTGCTCGAGTTAATATTTTATTCCGTCGTCCTATTTGTTTTCTGCTTTTGCTGCCATTATATCCCACAGGCTGATCTACTAAATTACGTAAAGATGAATGCCGTGTTTTTTCTTACAGGATTAATTCAGCCTTCCTAACGATTGGGAACGAGTACGTTTTTCATACATTTTTGTTATTCAGTTATAAACTTCGAAAAAGACGTTTTACTTTTGAAAGATGATCTTATTTATATTCTTGCTGTAATATTAAGACAGAAACAGGCGTGCGATTCCGAAGACCAATGGTGCGCGGTAATGAGATCTGAAAGTTGTTTGATGCTCTGCGGAAACTAACGCCATCTGTTATATCGAAGAGTAACTATTCGAAGTCAATACCATCAAATAAACTTAGATATATAGAGTTAGAACTAGTAAGCAACACGTTGTTTAGGGAAAACTTGTGGTTATAGAATTAGTATCGTTTGAACGAATATAGACCATTTAGCTGGATTATGAATGTTATCAGAATTATAGATTATAATGTAAAGTTCTACAACTTAAGAAACGTTATAATTTTTACAATTTTAACGTTTCTACAACAAAAAACCATGTCGAGCTAACTAACAAAATCTTATGTCATTAATGTCTATGTCTTGGAATCCGATGGTTAAATATCAAAGCCAAGACAAATACATTTTATAGATGTTCAGTAGTGAAGTTCAAAGAAACAGATATTCAGAAGATTTATAAACCTACACCATTCTGAGTTTATGTATTCTGTATGTAGAAAAGAAAATTAAAAGGGATACATTTGAAATGATGAACTCAATTGCGCAGAAAAAAAATAAGTTGCCATGGCAACGACTGTAATAAATTCCCTTCTGAAATAAAGTGCATATTAGGCTGTTTACATAATTTTGTGAGGGGAGGCAGATGATGCAAATTGTGTTATCATTTTCGAAATTGATGTTATGGAGATTCCAGTGTTGTTGGTATTAAAAAACGACAGGCCCTTGATGTTTGCTAACCAGAAACGTCAGTTACATGTAAGATCTATTCAGTACCATTTAGATACTTGTGATGATATTATAAAAAATAAGGGTTGTTATATGATTACCTTGTTGCTCAAAATCGAAATAGATATATGGTTTTCGAAATGGACTCCCGCTGGAACATCTCAGTACCATCCAATTTGGAAAATGTTCATCTAAACCGGTAGGAATTAGGCGTATCATCGCGCTCGAATGCATGAATCAATTATTATTGCTCGAATTAGGTCAGTCGGCTCGAGCATGCTAGCAAACGAGTAGCAAATGGAGAAGAATTAAAGACTTTAAATAAACAAGGTAAAAAGGGGCACACAAAGTTTACAATGATATAATAATTTATTCAGAGTACAGCGTAAAAGCATGTATATTTGTAACATTTCATAAAACTGAATAATGGACTAAGGAGCCGCAGTAATACCGCAACCGACGCTCACCTTATTCTGTCTTTGTATTTGGCTCCGAAAACTTTCATTATCCAAACAAAGACTGAAGGTAAGGTAAGCTGTATTTCACCCCACAAATTGCCTATAAATTTTTATTATGGCCACTCTTATTTGAGGTACAGAGGTTTTCCAGATAAATAGGTTTGTTTTATTATGTAAGACTGACCATGATTTGTGGTGCCGTTAATAATTTTTTTCTTTATATAAAAAGTTAGCTTCGCCTTCGGGAAATGCTGCCTTGTTAGTGAGCCGTGTAAGATAAATAGCGTTTTGACCCTGAAATTTAATAATTTTGACTCTCTTATATTGTAGGCATTTTGTACAGAGGCTATTATAAAAATAATAATGCAATCGCCAATCTCAACTCCTTGTTGGCTCAGATATGTAGACAGAAATTAACAATTGTCATGTTGGGACCGTTTTGCAATGAGCGTCTTATGCATTTCGAGACGGAGCACATTATTACGTAGCGGTATGTCTCTTCAAAAGTTGCAAAGTCCTACTTAAGAAGTTCTGGAGTAGTAAATATATTATTTAGTAAAACACTGTAAAGCTTGGATTTCCTTGCGAATTGAAATAAAAGTGGAAAGTAGTGAGTGGCGTTCTTTGCAGATACAAATCAGAGATCAAAGTCAAAGTATGCTCGTTTTCAATTCTCAAACCGAGTTAAGACTTTAACAAACTGAATGTACTGTTATTTGACAAAAACCTGTAAGTGCAGATTTTGACAGTTTGAAGGGAATAAATTAAATAACTTGCTTCGGCAGACCGAGAAATCGAAACGAGCTGATGCGGTACAGTAAGCCCTTTTTACAAGTCAATGAGAATAACTGTATTGGAACATTTCGCTTGTACGATTGTTTTGAAATATCTATTATACAATATCATTATGCAGAGTTTGTAATGAAATTTGAAGTTCAATCAGTGGGTCTACATCTTTACTTTCCCCAGCTGTGAGACATTTCTGAGTACTTATTATAATTACAGTTCACCCAGTTTTTGCTTTAACGCTTTTGACTTTACAACATAGCTGTACCCATTTTATTATCTAAGAGCTCACTGGGAGTATTTTTAGCTTTTGGACAGAGCCCACTTGGTACAATGTCCACTGAAACAAGTTTATGGGGAGGCTCGGCAGTAAATTAGCAAACCGTCAATTCTCAAGGGCGATGTAAACGTAACCAAGGAGCCAAAGTATCAGCGTTTACTTGCTTAAATTTATTAATAGGTAAAATGTTTAGATATTTTTAAGTCTTTAATCCCTTCTGTTCCTTCTTTAATTTACATGTAGAAATGATGACTGAAGTAGTATTTATTACAAATAACTATAACCCTCTAGGAAGTAAGCATAGAAAAGAAAATTTTCAAGATATTATATTCTTAAAATTTTTGCTAAAAGATTCCCAGCCCTAACTTTAAATGTATACGATGCAAAAACTTCACTGTAACAGGCTATAACTATGGATTTCATCAGAAATCGCGATCTGCATTGTTAAGTTCGATACATCTATATTCCGATGAAACAAATTTTAATATTCGCATAGCTTGCGGGCATTCGATCGGCTTTCAAGATTTTGTGAAATTGGATCCTGAAAACAGCAGTAGTTCTAGTTTTTCGAATATTGTTGGAGCAACAAGAAAACTTAACGGATTAGCTGTTGCAGAAACAGGTCAATAGGGAAATTGAACCAAAAGCAATACAGCGGTCAATAACTTAGGTACTTGACATGTGGTTATTGGCATTTTTATTTTCAACCTATTCAGAAGACAGCATGAAAGATATTATTAGTTATTCTGCTAGGCTGCTTTACTTACGTCTTTCCATGGTCTAAATTTATTTTCTTAAAGAAAAAAAAAGAGATCTGTGTATGAGGCATATTAGATAGGTTTTTTCGCAAATAATTGTCTTTAATCTATTTAATTGGATGTTGTACGATAGACATTCATACAAACGTTTTTAGTATACTTATTTAAATTCATAATAGCGTGTAGTCTGCCAAAAGACTGAATGTGGTGAACGTGCGACAATTTCATTATATTACACTTTAAACTACCGCGACGAAATCCCTTCGTAGCAATTTATAGGTAAGACCATACTCGTACCTATTGAATGTAGGAATGGCTCTTTTAAGTATACATCATCAGAAACTGGGTGCCAATATATTAAAAATAGGTATCGCAAATATAATTTTTGCGTAATTTCAAATAAGTTTTGTTTAGTCATATACAATATTTGTTAACAGACATTTTTTCGATTTCGATTTTCGAGACGTTCACAAACAAAATATAAAATCTAGAAAAAATTTAGCAAGTTCAATTATTCAAAGATAATTTGATTTTTTTTACGAAATTAAAAGGGGTTTCCATGCAAGTCTTAATGAATAGTTTTAAACACTTCAAGCTTTTGAAGTTCTGTAGGTTGAATCTTAAGCTCCAAGTCACGGAGATGTCGATAAGATTTGCTGACTCAGAACGTTGAACATTCAGTGCTGCTGGCATCTTAAGTATCTGTTAAGTTGGCATTGCGCTTACACTTGAAAAAATAAATGCCAATTGCGCGCTACACGACTTCTCCTTAATTTAAAAGGCAACGAATGTAAGCTGTAACTAGTAAGTTTGTTACATTTGAAGTATTTTAATTTACAAATATTTTTCTCGCGGTTTCGCCTGCGTGGATGTCGGTTTTAGCTAGAAAATAGTCTCCTCCTTTTACGCAAATTAGTAAAAAGTACTTACTTATATGTGTTATACAGGGCGTCAGCTAACTCCATACAAAATTTCATCCAAATTGGTTGAGTCGTTTAAGCTCAACGTACAAACTTACCTACAAATAATAGTAGGATATGTAGTACTTTAGTTACCTATGATTTATTACAAAGACGCCTGACATTGTCTGCTTACAACTAGTTACAGACAATTAATAAATTTAACACATACTGAATCAAACAAAGAAGTAAAACTAAAAGCGTTCTATTTTACAACTCCATTTCATACGGCAATTGTCATGGTGCTATAAAGGCGACTGCTGTAAAAGTGGAAAGTTTACGAACGACATTAAATAGTGTATTCACTATGTTGCTAGCTTTCCAAATGATTGAATTGGCGTTGGATTGAAAAGAAAACAAAACCTTTTTTAAATATATTTATTATATTCATTACCTTGGAGAAACTTTGGTTTGTATATTAATGTCTTCTACTTCATTAAGTTTATAAGGCTTTTGACATTTTCTAATCACGTATAAGTGAAAAAGTCATCGATAGTCTACATCAATTTTAGAGCGTGTTAATCAAAATTAGAGGCATTGATTACATAGTGATCAAAATGTTTAGGAATTGATGTATAAATGACGTATTTGTAACATGCATCGAATAATGAAAATCATTCAATGGAGTTGTATTGTGACGATTATCATAAATAATGTAACGTTTGATAAATCTGTTGGCGAATCAATACCACAGGGTTGTGCGTTAATAAACCGCTGTGATTTGTTAATCTACCGACTAGAATACTCATTACCCGGATGAGAAGATACGGATCAATATGGACGTAGTTAATTGAGCTATTATATTATATTGTTTGATTATATCAGCATTTATAATAACAGAGAATATTGTTTCGGATTTAGTAGTACGATCGGCTGGTCTGATTACTGTTATTAACGAAATTTGAATACGCTGGTTAGGTTCGTTTATGTTAGATTGCTGGCTTTTGAGTATACAATATTGTTCTCTCATATTTTTATCTAGAAGGTACTTTTATTTACTACCCATACAATGAGTACAAATTTATTGTAGTTGAAATTAAATAACTGTATCTATTAGGGATAGTAAGTTATTGACTGGCATAGTAGAGAATAATTATATAGACATACAAAATAAGTTTTATAACATGTAACATTATTATATTGTAGTGTATCAGATAAACATTTTTCAAAATGACTGCAGCAATAAGTATTGTTGTTTCCGCTAAACAACGAAGCGATCGCATTCCTCTAGTTATTCTGCCTTGGATGCGGCGTTTAAAGCGAAAAAGAGGGCGCATTTTTTAACAAAAGCTCGACAATCTGACCGCCGCCTTAACAATGGGGCCACGAAATGAGCTCGGGGAACTTTGGCTTTCCTACTCAATTACATCGAAACAATAAGAGCATACGTACCACGAAACAATGGATCATTTGTATAAGTTTTCGTTTTATTGCAAAACATGGAGTCTGCCTGGAGTTTTTGTAAAGCAATGCGGTGTCTATTATGCGTATCTTTGTTTTGAAATTCGCTAACTATGGCAAGTAATACGGAGAGATTTAGATATGGCTATATCGTTAATTTATCAAGGTCTAAGAAAACACTGGTTGAGTTACTAGTTTCAATAAAAGTAATAGTAATAAGCCCAAATTACAAAAAAGAAAATTGTGACTATTCTTTCTTTTTAACTTCAAAATCATATCACGCATCTTTGTCATTAACGCTACTTACATTTCATACTAACCATACACTTTAATATGACTAATAAAATTTGAATGTGTGCATAAAACAAGTTCTAAAGGAATTAGTTTCATTGCGTCAAGTTTAATTAATTTTGTGTTGGGGACAAGCCCAGCCTCTGAAGCTTTATTTGACTATAAACGTAAAGGCTTTACTTAGCTCATAGTTTGACAAGATACAATGACCTGCGCCATCTCTTTATTAAACCTAGACTATCAAAAGAAGTAGTCGACAGATCAAAAAACATTGTTTTTAAATCCTAATTATTTACTTTCAACTGTCTCGTTGCCTGTCTATAATGAAATTAGGCCTGTTTACCAACATTCGTTTGAGCTGAAACGTAATATACTAACGTAAGGAGATGTGTCAATACCATCGGTTTGTTTTTTATTAGTATTTAATACTGCTTCGAACATAACATTTAAAAGATTGCGTAAAAGATACTGTTAATAAAAATAAAAATACTGTACAAAAAATCGAAATTTACTTACTTCATTTTCTTAAATTGCATGGAAAATATTATAATAAATGTATTAAACATAGCATGAAATTAAATGTATCGTTTTTTAATCAATCATGTCGCTATTAAACATGGGTCATATCGGTGTACAGTTTAAGCCCACGATCCCACGGTTGGGCTCAATCCTTTGTCAACTTACGACAACCGGATTATCGGGCTATCGAAATGACCGTTTATTTTGGTAAAAGCAGAGCTTGTAGGAAATAAATATTTTCTCTTTTAAGTTAAATACTTGTTCGTTATTTGTCTTTAGTTTTTATTAAATAGAAAGTATCATAGACAGTAGTAACATTGTTAAAATGTTATGGATTCTTGAAATTTGGATGTCATATTATTATGAATTCTTACAGAGTTATTAAATATATAGTTATGTTATATATATATAGTTATAATAATAGAAGCTGTGATAGCTTAGTGGCAAGACCGTAGGACTGCTAAGTCAGAGGTCTTGAGTTCGATCCCCACGGCGCGCACCGACTTTTCGAATGTTGTGTGCGTTTAAGAAATAAATATCACAGCTTCCGTGTTTCGGAAGGCACGTAAAAATGTGGGTCCTGCGCCTGATCTCTCTCCGGTCGTGTCGGATTACCGTCCCATCGGGCTATGAGAGTAAAAGGAATAGAGAGTGCACCTGTGTTTGCGCACACGCTTGTGCACTATAATATGTCCTGCGTAGCTGGCTGGTGTCATAGTAACACTGGCCGCCGTGGCCGAAATTGGTCTGGACCGCTATTATTATTAAATACTCTTAATAAGCCTGTAGCGGATTGAGAAAAAGAGAGATAAATTTTGTGATTGCAGATTTGATATGCCAATTAAATCTACTATACGGCGAAAAACAAAGAAACTGAGATTTAACCACGAAACTTAAACTCCTTTAAGCATCAACAAAAAAAAGCTTTGACCATCCGTTTTTCTAGTATATTTTTTATAAGTCTATCTGAAATTTTTGAACGTATTTTTTTATACAATGTACAAACAAAAATAGCGTAACAGTGCAGCGACACTCAAACTTTTAATTAACAGACTCTAAATAGACAAAATAAGCCAAAGTTAAGTGAAACAAAATAACAGAACTTAGTACTTATGTTAATGTTGTGCAGACTGTGTCATCGATCACAGTCACTTAAGACAGATTAAGCTGTAAAGTTAGAGGAAGTTGTTACAATCTTTGTTGCAACAGTACGTATTCCAGGGAGAATGCACCAGGAGCGTATCGTGATGTTACGATATTAAAACGTTATATTTTCTTACATTTATAGACATAGTCAATTCAATTTCTAATTAAAATATTAGGTATTTGGTAAACTCTTAACAAATTACGTGATATCGACCTTCTTTTGAATATGTTAAAACAATTTACAATTAGTTTTTATAGGTAGGTTTGGACGAAACGTTTGGACGAAAATACACAAAGTTGTAGATTTAGTTTATTTACTCACACATTTGAAATTAAATCGCATTAAAGAGATGACACAAGTACATACTCCTTAAGAAAATTACCAGCCAGTCGGTTGTACTTTTTTTTTAAATGGTGTTTATATATTTTTTTAAAGTGCGTAATTTAATTGCAAAACGAAATTATCTTTCTCTCGCAATATTCTCGGGTGGCATAATACTCGTATTGGCGACCTGGGCCTGCCGCAGAAACTATTACGGCAAAAGTTAAATCAGTTTTGTTGCCTCCTTCGAGGCGGTTTCATCTGGTTTCATCCGGTTCAGGGGATCCTCTTGTGCATGCTATTTTGAAAGTATCGTTTAAGCCCATTTACGTGTGCGATGGGTCAAATGATTACCGTGGCAAGCTATCTGCAACAATGTGAACATCGTAAGCTGCAGTTAACACGTGTAGTATACACTGAACAACGGTTAAAGGAAAAACTGGCTTTTTCTCAGTACCACCAATTTTAATGGTTCGACCGCTAGGGTTTTTTCAACGATACGCACCTATGGTAAACATTTTATTTTGTTCAATACAACAAGAATCGAATATTTAAACCGCTTCACTCAAAAAGAGCTTCTTTGGTTTGGCTCCAAAAATTTACAACAATATTCCCACCTGACTCCAAGATCTACCTCTTATTAAATTAAAAAAGGCTCTTTCGGCGGTATTAACCGAAAAATGTTACTACACTTTAGATGAATATTTGTATGACATATCTCTGTGAATGTTATTTTTTTGCTGTTTTCTAATGATTTGATGATGTCAATTTAATGTCAAGTTAGATTTTAGTGTTTTTTTTACTACATTTGTACGTCTTAATGACAAAACATGGAGTTCTAATTGTAAGTGTATTGTATACCTAAGATCTTTATTTTGTCAATACAATTTGTTTTACAAATAAATATATTCTATTCTAAATAAATATTATTTTTAAAATATCACCACGTCTCAAAGAGCTCGCTACTATAAGGATAAGAAAAGAGGTATTATAGTCCAACAAATCTAAGAAGTACCGTTTGACAGTTATGACAAATAAGATAATAGGGTTGGGAGTAAAAAAATCGATTACTATAATATCCGATTTTTATGAGATCGATTACTATAACATCCGAATTTTAAGAGATCAATTGTCATAATGAAATAAAAGTTATTTTTAGGATATTTTATTTATACACTACTAGTATTAGAATCGTCATCGTCTTCGTCATCATCGTCATTTAAATTAATGACTAGTTGATTATCTATGAAATTATCAAAGTGTACGTCTCTGTCGAAGTCGTAATTTATTTTAGGGTACCTATGTATTAAGTGCATAATGCGGTCGCGCAGTAACGTGTCGTCAATTGATAATTTGAAAGTAATACATTCGATTTTTCGTATATGTAATCGATTTTTTCGCATACAAGTGTATCTGAAGAGTCACAACACTACAAGCAGTGACCTAACTACGTGACTTTGCAATGAGGTCAAAAATAGAACTATTAGAAATTATTTACTATGTAAATATGTGTTATTTTGCTTTGTTTGAAAGTTTTCAATTAAATTAGGATATTAAAAATTGTAAATTTTTAGATACAATAATAAAATCTTTCTAAATTCATGGTTTTAAGACAAAGGTTGTCGAAACTGAGTATTGTACGCATGAACAAAGTTGTTTCGGTTTGAAAATGATGAAACGTCAAACGGTACTTCTTAGATTTGTTGGACTATAGGTAACGATTAAATAAAGGACAAAAAAAAATATTAAAAAAATGAAATTTATTATCAATAAGAATAAAGAGAAGAGTTAATACCGGGATGGTTCGAACATCTTTAAAATAAGCAATAAAGATTTTACTACATAGGTGTGTACTAAAATTAGACTAGAAAAATGCACCAACTTCGAAAGAATAATGATTGGAAGTTGCCTTGTACAAGATGAAGGATGCTGGTCACTGTAAAACAGATTTCTTTGTAAATAAAGTTAATTATGTAACGAGTAAATTCATCAAGAGACAAAATATTAGCAAGGCATGGACAAGAATGTCAAATCATTGTGTCTTGTGTATACTCGAGTTTTTAAAGAAAATGCTAGGGCTCAAAATGACTAGTAAAGGACCCTTTAATATAAATATATAAACAACTAGCTTTTGTTCGTGGTTTCGCACGCTCATGTCTGTTATAGCTGCATAACACCAACCTCCTTATACCTATGCAGTTTGATAAAAGTAACTGAGTAAATCGAGGTGGTTCAGGCGTGATCTATCCAAACTTTCGCATTTAAATATTAGTACAATTACAAAACTTTGGTTAACAACGAGGAAAAAGAAATGATAGTAAATGAGAGTTGTTTCTTAAATAAGAGTAAGGTTTACATTAAAGTATTACCTACACGTTATTAAATAAAAGCTTAGTAGTAGTAATAATATAAAAATAAATGTATTAATAACCAATTAATGTTAAAAAAAATGCTTAACATAAAATAATTTAATGAAGCACAAAAAGAAGGGGGTCACTCGCCGAAAGGCCCCGGCGAGATTCGAACTCGCGATCTCCTGTTTACTAGACAGGCGCTTTAACCAACTAAGCCACGGCGCCTTCGGTGAGAGTGGCGAAATTACGTAATACATTGGTGAACCCTCTTTAAGTCACCAAGACAGATGATTTTTTCTATGGTGCAGCATTATTATTATATTATATAATTGTATATTTGCTGTCGATTAATTATAACATACTTATAATTATATGGTACAACTAAAAAGAGTGAGTCATAACCGGTTTGTCCGTCGTCCGCGTGGAATTTAACAAAAAAAAATAATTTGGTTACCTATGTTCTGTAATAATAGATTATTTTTATTCTAATTGAAAATAACCAAATTACTCCTTCTAGTCGTTGCAGACAGTAGCGGAAACAAACAAACAGACCTTATACGTATTCATATGCATGTAGAAAAACATGGTTTTTACAATATTACAAATAGACACTCTTAATTATATTTATATGTAGGAAATAACAATAAAAGAAAACCTTCGTAACACTCGGAATCTACATCTTAAATGGGGGCCCAATGAAAGATTCTAAAGTGTAGGTGTGTACTGAAATAATACGAGAAAAATGTACCTGCTCCGAGAAAATTATGAATAGAAGTGACCATGGACCATGTAAAAATACAGATGAAACATGTTGGTCACTAGTAGATATAGGTAAAACAGATGTTTAATTGGAGGTGTCCGGCAATAGAGAATGGAGAAGCGCTCTGATATTTTTAGCTGGTAGCTGTCCAGCACTCTCCTTATCTTCTTCCTAAAGCAGTCCATGAAGGATTCCTTTCGGGTAGCAGAAAAATCCTTAACATAAGAAGTTGCAACCATTTCCATGAAATACGAATAAAAATGAGACACGGAATGAAGCATTTGAGAATAAAATTGAATTGTGAAGATAGCCTCGTTTTTTAACGTACTATAAGACAAGTTGTATTTTATATTTTGTTATATTTTATAGATTATATTTCCCGCCATTAACGGAGATGACGAGATATTTTTTTACGCTTCATAAATATGTTATTTGAGGAAAGTGTCATAGTTTCTATCACACACTATAATATCAATTAATAAATTGACACACAAAAACAGTTTCACAGAAATAGAACTTGAAATAGCCAATTATGGCGTAGCTCAAGAGATGTAAATACCTACATGTTATTTTTTGTTCGACCAAAACAGTCGAAACCCAACTTAACGCAGAACACTGTCTAAGAAAGAGCCACACATAGTTTTAAGTAAAAAGCTTATTATTATTTAATACCTTATATATTTGCAATAAAATTCAACAATTCAACAAACTTCAAGTGAAACTACAAATAAAATAACAGACAACTTAATTCACAAAATACGTTTTTTGTGAATAAATATCCCGTGATGCTCCAATTTTGTGAATAAAAGCTTAAATAAATGCAATATAAAATCTCATCGTCACTATATTTCTTAAATGAGGTGTTACATCAAAAAATTAGGCATAGACAATCTTATCATCTTTTTCAGTCAATTTAGTTTTGTCGATGGTTTTAGGGTAAGAGAACACTGTATTGCAAACAACGTCTGAGACTTGTGATGTGTCTGCTAACTTTAGTTCACGCTCCAGCTGCAAGGCGTACCGATAATATAGAAGTATGAAATATGCTGATAAACCTGCAAATAATATGACGGCATTAATGCATTGAAACTTATTTCTCTTTAAAGAGCGATTTCAAGGTGGTAAAAATGGGGTTGGTGTTTCGTGTACATTCTATGACGACTGGGTTTTATTTATTAACTAATCCATGAAAAGTATGCCTGACTGAACGCTTTAAAAATATTATTTTTATATTATTAAATTTAATTTTTATAATCATCATCATCATCATCATTCCCCTGCCCTTCTCCCAATTATTATTTGGGGTCGGCGCAACAATTCAATTTTTATAATGACTTTATTAATTTTATTTACTAGTACAATACTGTGCTTTCAAGTAACGGAACTAATGGGACTAAAATATGTGGATTATTAGTTCCCCAGAGCTAGTTTCAGAAACCTGTCAGTTTGTCTGTCGCGGAACAAACCACAAAAAAATCATAGAGAAGAAATGAACGAAGTGGTTTTTGTATGAACACTTACCAATTTCAGCGTAACAAAATACCATAGAATTAAATGTATGTGCTCCATACAATAGTACGCCCACCATTGAGAGAATAAGTCGCATGGAAGCAACCGTCACATGAGTCTTAATGTGGCCAGGTTTTTTCTGGAAACGAAAAACGGAATAAATAAAAATCATATTATATTTCCAACAGTCGACTTCGAAAATAAATAAATCATTAGGTATACGTTTTTTATAGACTCAATTCACAATTCACATGCTAAATCTCTTATTTGTTTTCACAGCCCAGTCTTTATCCCTGTTGTAGGAAATAAATTTAATTTAAAGGTAAACGTTAATCGTTAAACGTCTTAATAGACTACTGTTTTTATCGTTTGATGCTCAAGTAGCGGTACCTTATTGCGTATTTGCGAGTATTTGTAAAGAATGTTTACTCTTTTCAGATTCCATACCATTCCAACCATGGAAGAAGAGGACCCAACTCCAACTTATTCAACTCCAAAGAGGAAACCTATCTTTAGAAGAGACCGGCACCTCCAGTCTGCTCTACATAGAGGAGAGATAGACTACCTTTTCAAGTATTGAGACAGTCCTTCAGGTCTGAAGAAAGATCACATCGCTTTGAAAAAGGACACAAAGGGAGTAACATTCCTAGAGTCTGACCAGTATATACACTGGGCTTTCCTACACATCAGCAACACATCCGCATAGCCCATGAGGCAACAAACCTAGATACTCAAGACTACTGCAAAGTCTCCTTTGATGGACCACTCAGGCCACCGCCGCTGTTAAGGCAGGTCTACTGCATAAAGAAGAGATTCACGTCCATTATACACTCCATTACATTTAGCGAGAGGTACTCAATCTCTTACAATTTCTTTGGCTGCAGAGGAAAATGCTACGGAAACCTGCATGTAGTATGGCCATCAGATTCCTTCGCCTACATTATTACACATAGTCACTTCTTAGCTGTACGAGACTGCACTAATTCCTGGTTCTCGGCTCTATCATATGGGCTTATTGCATCTCGGAAATACCCACTCTACAACCTATACAACGAGGTGGCGAATGTCATGTACTCTGTCTTACATGACATCAGCCTCTATAAGGATGATGCATATGATATCCTCAAATGCTGGCAACCCTTAGTGATAGCTACTATACTAAAAGATATAGAAGGAGACCCAAGCTTCTTAGCATCTTTGATGAATAGGGTCAAGAAATTCCCTGACTCGTTGCTAATCGAAATAGCAACTAGAAGAATAACAACCTCCCACGATGTTCACATAGCGTTAGAGTTAACAGACTTGATCAAGTGTTTTGGCCACCCTGAAATTGTGATGGATGAGAGCGTTGCCGCTTGGGTTGAGAAAGGTACTATTGTAAAGCCCGGCCTCGATCAATAAGTGGCAGAAGATATATTATAAGGAGGGCTTTTGTCCTCGAATTCTCCAGAAACTACTATAAGCAGAGGAGGAAGTGGCCCAATTTAAAACTATTCCGTGTGGTGTCCGGATATAAAGAATAGCACCACCCCATATCCTCCACTGGGTGTCGTAAAAGCCGACTAATGGACCTTAAGACCCAGTGCACTGTACCAAGCACCTTGGGTCACCCGAATGGTGGCGGTTAAACAACCAACAATCGCATTCCCAAAGAGGGTTAGTGTCAGGCAGGCGGCCGACTATAAAACCATAGCCAAAACTTTAAGCAACATGTCTAGAAGACGTGTTGCGCCGACCCCAAGTGAAATGGGATGAGGGCAGGAAGATGATGTTTACTCTCTTCAGATTTGAATAGTGTTCGATGACATTGACATTAGGGAATTAGAAAAAATATGGTGGTTGCCTGATATGGCTTATGAAAGAATAAATATTGAAGATAAAAAATAATTATTTAGAGTTGTTTCATTGTTTTCAGGTGAGAGTGTAAATCATATTTTGTATGTTATGTTATTGTAGGTAAAACAAAAATTAACAAAATATTTTTTTTTGTTTTCAGAGCAACGCATGATAGTTTATTACCATTCCATGTTTCCGAATATAAATACGTTATATATTTTTTAAATAAAATTATTAACATTGGCCAAGTATGTAATAAATAGGATACAAACGAGGTAGTTTAGGTATACGTTATGTGTAACCAAAGTCAATGTTTCCCCTTCATTATTTACCGTTAAGGGCAACACCATAAAATTACTAATCGCCGATCAAGAAGGTCTGTAGGGTAGAGGTTTACAAACTAAGGACAAAGTGCTGTGTCCAGCGGATGTTGCCAACTACCAAGTTTCAGCTTATTTGCTAATGTAGTCCAACTTAGACGTTGGTAGGCTCGCCTATTGGGAACGCAGGAGATTATTGTCTTTGATATTTTAATTTTAATAAATGTATAAAATGCATTTGAACCTTGAGAAATGTTTTTAAGACGTAAAATATAAATAGTAATAATATGGTCTTGAGGTCTTCTACTACATATTTAGAAAATAGGCCAATGAAGCGATTCTTACCTGACCCAAAACAAACTTAAAAATACAATAAACATTTACTTTTAATCAAAACCAAAAAAGTTTTATTTCAAGTAAGCCTTCTTAGGCACTTTAAAAACGTTACTGACTCTAGTAGCGAATCATTTTTTGCTTTATTGTAATTGCGCAAAAAACATTTTCACAAATTCCCCTCATTCATATATTAAATTTAATCCCTTACATTCGCATATTACCTTAAACTTCGTAACCAACGCACTTCTAAACAAGGAACAAGTTGGCAATACCTAGCGGTAATTTGGTACAAACTGGCAGTCCGCCAGCCAAGTAACTCAAACAGAACGAACATTTATTGTAGCAGTAGATAATGCTGACCACACTGTTCCGTGTATCCCAAACTATTGGTCCTAATAACTGAAGTAAACTGTTTTAGAGTGTCTGTATACATGGAGCGTAGACAGAGACTCTAAAATGTGATGGGTATGGAGTTTCAGACCAAATACTGTAGAATGGAATTTCAGTGTTTTACACTAAAACGCCAATGTAACTTAAATCCTCTGCAATAATTTAAGTGTATATATATCATTATTCGGTAGTTTTATAATAAATTTTGTGAGGACGATTCATATTTAACCGATATAACGGTTTACTCACGCTCCAGTTCGACTCGTGACCTCACCGCCGCATCAGCTCATGATTAAGGACGCCAGTTGGGTCCGAAACTAGTCGGGCTATCCTGATAAATACGCGTGGGTAAACCGTTATATCGCTTAAGTATTATTCGGTAGATAAATATACGTACCCTGTGCAATCCTATTAGCAGGACAACGTTCATGACCAACCAGCCTACATTCAGGCAAGCCACTAGCAGGATGACAATGATAGTCAGGTTAAACTTTGTCCTGTCCAAGGAGTCCTCATCAGGAATTTGTTCACCATCCTCGTCCAATTTATAGCGAATGTAGCGGAAGCCATGTGTGTATATTCCCAAAAAAACTAAGGTTCCAATAAAAAACATGGAAATCATAAAATTCAAAACCTGAAAAAAACAAAGCGGTCTTTATAGCTTTTGATATTAGGTATATATGTATAAGTAAGAACTAAAAAAAAACACAAATCGCCCATTGTATTCTTTTTTATTTTTTTAGGTATGGATTATTCTGACATTTAGATTAAATGTAGGCTTAAATACCGTAAACCAAAGGCCCAATTCCAATTTTAATATTGATTTTCTGACTAAAACATTACCTTAAAACTTCGTAAATCACTTTGAAGATTTAAATTAAAACCTTACCAAACTAATATACCCTAGAACAAAGCAACCTGTCTTCAGTGGTATGCAGAAACAGCATTTTGTGAAGAAAGAGCATCCTAAATCCGTCTTGGGGTAGACACTGCAACAATGTAAATTATATTATAAAAGTCCACATAATATCTCAGCCTGCGTTTACAAATATTGTTTACCGACTTGTATAAGTTCATCTAGCTACTCATTGCTAGAGACAAAGTACAGTGAAAATTGTTAGACGTGGCTTTTGCCAAGAGGCACACTGAAATCAGACATATTTTTAATACAAAAGAAGGAAGAAAGCAGTTCAGAATAAGAGGCTTACTATTATTAGTTTATCTTAACTGGTCCTAAGTTATCTTTGATGGTTAGGACTCAAACTGCGTCATTAACTTGAGCAAATTAACCGGAAAACTAATGTTTACAAATAAACGGTTGTTTAAAAAATGTTGTTTATGTCTTACAGCGTTGGAATGTTTCTTTGTAAACTTAACATGCTATGTCCTGTTATGTTATTTATGTTAGCATGCCATCACGCTTGCTGGCATTGAAGGGTCAGCAGTACGTTGTTAATTCATATTGTTATTCCTATTGTTTAAGCATTTTTACGAATATAGTAGTGCCTGAATTTAACATAATGTAGTGAATGAAAAGCTTTGCGCCATTTCCCGCTTAACATTAAAGTGTAGGAAAACTAAAAAATTCGAAAAATATCGTTTTGGTTAGACTAGTAATGGAAAAAAAACATGTGTTGAATAGAATAGAATATTTGACAATATAGAACTGTATTGTTCTAAAAAATATCAAATTATAAAACAAGTTTGATCACTCAAATATTTGCCCTACACAAGGATCAAACCTGGAGCACGTTTAGCATTGTGCTTAGTAGCATGGTGACCTATAATACTGTCAAATATTGTGTAAATATGCTGAGCCGATTAACAATGTTTATATTTTGACTTCAAGTTGTATTGTTAACCCACAATAGAGTTCAGCATCACAGTCGAAGTAGCTCAAGCATGTCACAAAACAACAATTAATGAATCATACAAATAACTGCCTATGGGTTAACAATACCTGTCCATAGATTGAAGTAAAATAATTGTTGAATAAGATATTGTCTGTTCTAGTATAGAATGACGGAGTTGGTACCTCAGGTATTCACGGGTAGAAAGAACCAAAATCTAGTAAACACCAGATCAAGCAAGATTTACTACTCTTTCTTGCTTGATCTGGTAAAAAAAATCTGATAACATGCAATGCATGATATTGATTTTACATTAACAATTTGCTCTGACCCGGCTCTATCGTATGTTAAAAGAGTCCTTTACTTTTCCTTGCGCCGTAGATCAAAATCTTCTAATTCTTTAGATGTAGCACATCTCTGGAGGAGAAGGGCACATTACTTGAAGCGTAGTGTAATAATATATACAGTTTAAAGGCGAGATATGCCTACGCTTACGGATCGTGGTATGACTGTGGCATGATATGGTCGCGAGCGAGTCGCAGTTATAAACGGACGGTGTGTTATTGATATAATTAAAATGTTGTAGTTTGACATCCCTATCAATGTTACATAACACGGCTGTAGGCATTTATTTTTTAGAAGAGGATTTATACTACTATACATAATAATATATATTTATAACGTTGGAAGCTGAATAACTTGTCATAAGCACTCTACTTTATTATAGCCCAGTCAAATTAGGGGTTTCACCTCGGAATGAAAGATAATAAGCTGAAAATTGGTGAGAACCTTTGTTTGGTCGCCCTAAATATTGTCTCAAAAGTCACAATTTCTATCGTGTCCGCGTCTTGAGATATTCAAGGTCAAAGGTCACGAAAAACATTTTTTCGCGAATATCTCAGTTCCTATTGCTTAAATGGTATTTTCACCAATATCAAAGTTGTAGAGTATAAGATTATCTACAACTTTTGTCTAAACTTTTTTTTATACGATCAACCGTTTTTGAGGTAGAGCGCGACGAGTGCGCAGCGTACAGTCATATAATATATAAGGTAATGCAGGGTCAAGCGTGAGTTTCGGTTATCAGCACGTTGTATAAAGTCAATTATTGACAAAAAAAAATATAATTATTAAGCAATGCCCATTATTTCTGTACATAATAGGTCGGGGAAAAAGTTTTTTCGCATTATAGTATGTATGAAATTGTAATAAAATCTTTCTCTCTCTAATAAAATTAGAATTTGGAATTATGTTCTTTAAAATTTTAACTTTTAATTGTTCCAAAACCAGCTAGATACAAATACTATAGCCAAATAAAATTTTATACTCGACAACTTTAATTTTGGTGAAAATATCATTTAAGCAATAGGAACCGAGATATTCGCGAAAAATTGTTTTTCGGGACCTTTGACCTTAAATATCTCAAGACGCGGACACGATAGAAATTGTGACTTTTGAGACAATATTTAGGGCGACCAAACAAAGGTTCTCACCAATTTTCAGCTTATTATCTTTCATTCCGAGGTTGAGCCCTTATTTTACCTAATTTGACTGGGCTATTACTCTAACTTACTATAACCACAAAATAAAAATTACTTACTTTTCATACGGTATTGCAGTCATATTTAAACCAAATTATCAAACTATAACACTTGTTACAAGTAACTATAACAAACACGACTGTTCACGGCGATGAATACAAGTCAACTGGCACGCCAGCACGCGCAGGATTGCATTTTATACTAACACTACGATTGTTTACATCCGAGTTCAAGGAAATTAAAGCAAGGGTTTTTCTTATAGGTTTTATGTATTATTCTCGTTATGAAAGTATTATGATTCAAAGTCAAATACCAGTACCATGATGCTAAGGCGACATATTTACTGTGCTACACAATACTACACATAATACAATAAAAGAAGACTCAAAACAAAGAAAGATTGAAAATCAGTAATAAGTTTGATTTTATATTAAAAAAAAACCTGTATTATCTATTCATGTTGTACTTTTTGAACAAATCGTTGTTTTTTATATTTTACTTACACGATATTTATGTTCTAAAAATAATCCAAAATTTACTACGAAAACTATAGACTGCAAGAAGTATGTTATCATACGGTAGTGCATCAAAATCATGAGAAACGCTGCAGCAAAGATTCACGTAGAAACAATAGTGCTTGTTTGTGTTGGAGTTATGTACAAAAACTCACACGTACTATACTCTTCTAGTATTTCATAATTGTTTTGCATGGGCATGCGACTGGTAGACTATAATCACAACTACATACATACAGTAGTTTAATTTGGCCGCGCCTAAAATATTAACGCCAAAACCCGCGCTGTACGTAACAGCGATAGGGCTGCTCACCTACAGCATTTTAATCATATCAAAAGCACACCGTCCGTTCGTCGATGCGACACGCTCGTGACTGTGTCATGCCACGATCATGCCACGACCCGATAGCGAAGGCAGACCTGTATACATAATTTACTTACCATTACTTACCACTTATATATGGCGTATGCGACTTGATGCGATTTCCATCGCCATAATACAAGCATGAATATTTGTATTATGCACAAGTTCTTGTTTCAAATCTGAAAGTTTTTTGTAGGTTTATAGGAGCATCACTGTAAAGATACAATTAATTGTACGAGTATGTTCTGTTTTGTTCACGAGCATGAAATAATAAACGATTGTGATAGATAATTACTGTCCAATTAGGTTGTTCATGTAAACATGTGTACATGACATTTTGAAATACTGTTTGACAAATAATATCCTGACTTCCGTAACAGGGATGTTTTGTTTGCTCAAATTCTGTGTACTATTCAACAGTTCAACAATACAAATATTAGCGATATTTATTACAGTGTCCGCTGTACTCAATACAGATACCAATTTAATAATTATTTTAAGCACGCCCACCATAAATGTCAAAACTGTGCGTGGATCATCAAATATACTGATCTTCGCGCGGCGAAAGGTGAGACATAACTAAAACGTAATCTTGACGTTTGATTGATTCGTACCTACTCAGTTTTTTTCGAGTCGTTTGACCCTAGTAAACCTGTAGCACAGTTTTTCCAACCGTATTTTTCATGTTTACCCCTAAACCTATACTAAAAACCTTTTATTTATATTATGGGAACAGTTTGTGTAAATATAGTGTAGTGTTCTATAAACAGGTTACTCTAAAACACTTCAGCAAAGCACGAGGCCACAATAAATCATGTTTGTTACCTCCGTAGTGACCAAAACATCCAACAAACACTTGCGACGAAACTTTCCAATTGATATGAAACAGTATGCGCTTGGGGAAATGGGGACTACGTCCAAGATTTTGCTGCTGCGGTAAACCTATTTCAAGAGCGTAACTTTAATATTCGGGATATCTGAAAAAATGCACGAAAGCTGTAGGGCGAAATTTGTCCGTAAAGTAGTTATGTAGCTTGATTTGATTTTAAAAATTAAACCCTTTTATCACGAAAATAGTACAGCTAGATTAAAAAAGAAATATGGAATTTGTGCCTACTGCATGTCAAAGGATCAATGAGCTTAACTAATATATCTAATATGTTCCTCTAATTGCGGGAACAAGCGGGATAAAAGACTTTAACAAAAGCTTGAGACGCACAAAGAGGATTATGCCCAGCAGTGAAATAGAAAGTGAATGTAAAATTTCCCAAATAACATTGTCATTAAGTAGAACTGCTACTTAATAACATTATTTTTATTCGGGAGTAGTAAACGGTAGGTAAAACAGAAGTGCGTAGCTATGTAAGATTTTTAGCCTAAACCACAATCCTAATAAATTTTAAAACACGTCTATAATGTATGTAGACCTAAAATAGAAACTTAATTACCTAACAAACTCCAATCTAATTAGGTCTAGGGTCGTTAATTATGTCAACGCTATCGTAGTACTAAAAACTAGTCTAGAACTATATTAGTCTAATTAAGTTTCTAAATTCAACTAAATTGCCAAAGGTTTTCATTAAGAACTTATTTGGAAAATCAAGTAGATTTTCATTAGTTTGATTAATAACGCACCTAAAATTTAGTGGACTTGTTTCACTTTTCACTGCCATAAAAATATTTTTTTTTTGTCTTCATCATCATCAATCAGCCTATCGCAGTCCACTGCTGGACTTAGGCCTCTCCAAGTGCAAGCCACTGAGATCTGTTTTCTTCCTTGGCTTGCTTATTCAAAATCACTTTTCAACAACAATCAATACAGATCTTTTCAATAACTTAAATCAACCTATCACCTATCATGTTTCATCCTCATTTTACATTGCAAAGCAAATACATAGTTCCAAATTAACCCTAAAAAACAAAATTTAACTATCTGCATTTCCCCTTCATAAAATTCTTGCAAGGATATTTTTCCCCTCACGATAACCGTAGCTGCTCTGGTTCAAACTAGTTCCATCCAATTTGAACTGGGCATTTTTTTAATATTTTACATTCCTAGTTCAAACAGCGCTATTCATTTAACTGCAGAGTCAACAGGGCGAGACGGCACACTTGGTTTCATACGAATCAGAGCCCGGTATCTGGTTACGAATGACGACAAATGTTGGTCTTCCTACTTATACTCGTAATGTAACTTTTCCATTTGGGACGTGATGAGATGTTTGAGTTTGTAAAGAAATGCAGTTTCAAATAGGATGCAAGAGTTATTTTGTTAGCGGGAAAACATTAAAAACCTTTTATAAATTAAAACTCCTTTTGAGATTCAGATGTTCCTGTTCAGGAACCAGTAGATTGATTCATTAATTTAGGTTGAATTATATTTATCGGAGATATTGAAGATAGGGAAACTTCGTTCGTAAAACTTGATAATACGTAATTATCAAGAAGTAGTAAACATATTCCATACCATTGGCGCTTTAAATATAAAAATATTTTTGTTATGCATGACCATCGTACACATGTCAATGAATGGTATGCAAAAGTGGATGGACTCTTTAAAATCGATCTTATTAAATTTTCAAACAGTTTAATCGACCAATTCAAACATAAAAGTTTTGTAATGGAATTCAAAACAGCTGCTACATACCACGTTCTTGGCATATGAAATCGAGCGAGCCATCGAGCCGTGCTATAATGTTGCCATAGATCAGGTCTAAACGCTCCTCGCGGTGCCATTCATAAGTTGTATGATAAAACGCCACTTTGGCTACCCCAGAAACTTTCCCCTCAACGGAGGGATATTTTCGTAAAATTTAAATCCGAACCCGATTGGATATTTTAACGCTTTTACTTTATATTGTCACACATGGGAATGTGGTCGTTTTGGGTATGTTTATCTGATTTTGGCAGTAAATATACATACACGTTTTGGACAATACTATTGAAATAAAACATATTTTATGTGATAAAAGCTTGTTTGTAGGTAATTATTTTCAGTCTTACCAATTAATTATAATAAATAATTTGATTCTTTACCTCTACAGTGTATTTATCATTTTAACTAATGGTTCTATTGCTGAAAAATGAATTAAAGAAAACTAGTTGAACAACAAATAAGGTTTCATCATAATGGGCACAAGCTTTTCAAAATTCGAAAACGAAAGACCATTTCATTTTTGCAAAAAATAACTATTTTATAAATTTTATTGATGTGTGGAAAAATAGTATTTAAAACATTTACAGTTTTGTCGATACACGCTTCAACTGCAAAAATCAGCAATTATTATTCGAGGCACAATAGTTATATCTTAAAAGTAAGTAATCATCCAGAGCCCATAAACAATGTCGTTGAATATTAATGCCCAAAAATTGTTTCCGTATTAAAGTTATTTACGATAATGTACGATGACCATGTAATTAAAATATGGTGTAATCCTTAATCTGTTCGGGGGTTGATAAACTGTAGCTTTTCGTTAATTGATTACCAAGCGGTAAAGTTTCAAACTTAAAGCTTGTTTTTGTTAATTAATTTACGTACATCCAAAAATAAACACATATATGAAAATACAGTTGGTAGAAAGGTACTGTTTATTTCTTCTGCACTTTTTGCCAACAGTCCTGTGACAGAAAAATATATTAAAATGAGGCATTGCCTTAGTGTGTATCGAATTAATAAAACAATGTTTAGTTTTTGCTCAATTAGTCTAATCAATCATAAGATTACATCTAAAAAGGAATGACGTGAAAACTGATAGAACTATAATTACATAATAAATCTCTATCAATACCATATTACCTTTGCTAGTGACACATATCGAAAACTAACTTTAAAAAGGTCTGTTCTCCAAACGAAAACGCGGACGAATCGCAATCAAAATTAAAAAGCAATCCTAACTAACGAAACTGAGTTGAAAACTTTCTCCCTAAGCACAGAAACGATTCAGTTGTCACTGGTGCATCTGAGGAGAATCCATTAATCCAATTTGCGGAGTCAGCCAATCGTAGGAACTCCTTTATTGGATTCCTCGCGACAGACCTCGTCAGCCTCACAGTTTGTTGGCAAACATCTTTTAAAGACTCTTAAATTCTTTTGACGATCTCGTGATACGATGTTTTGTACAAAAGATTTATTTGATTAGCTGGTAATACGATACTCTTTTGTTTAATAAAAAAAAATATATTATTGCAAGTTTATTAATTTATTTATCCTCCCTGCAACTATCGTTACAGGTCTTAACCTAATGGCCCATTACGTGTATAATTTAATATTGATCTTATTCTCCTACCAATTTCAAAAAAAGTTACGATTCAAGTTCGTTAACATTTTAAGTATCCTTTTTGCAATAACTTGTTTTCTATAATATCCTTAATTTTGTTACAATAAAACGAAATAGGATTATAAGACAAGTAAATAAGTGAGAAAATTATCAAAATCGAAAAGAGCAAACACGGATACTGTGTTGAAATCACTGAAATAACATTATTCAGAGCACGCGACATTAAAGGTACGGCCTGAAAGAGAATTATAATGAACCCGGCATGGCCCTTTTCACGTACGTACATAACTACTGAAAAATAATGACTTTCGCCGCTCTTAGGTTTACGCACCTGAAAATGTATAACCTCGCCAGAAACATGGGTGTGTTCAGTGTATTGTACATTTGTATAATGTATGCCATCTCTTTACAACGTCCCGGGCTGTACTTGCTTGTAATTTTGGGTGGTTTGAAGATTGTCAAAAAAAGCTATTCCTTTGAGACGTATAGGGGGATTAAATTCAATTTATTTGCTTACCAAGAAACTTATCAAATCAGATCATTGGCTAACGTAGTCTTGTGGTTTCCTAAGATCTTGTATAGTATTGGAACACTGGAGAGAATTTGGCTGAAAACGTACTGTGATTTCAAATCTTAGGAAACGTAGCTCAGAATTACATGGGTTAATATTATGAACACATTCGAAAGAAAAGAGGTTTGGAAACAATTTTACATGCTATTTGCCTCGTTGAGAGCTCAAGTGATGTCTAAGCCATATTTACTTTAGGATAACCTGACCAAATTCAAGGCGATTAAATGGCTCATAACAACAATAAAACCTAAAATTACTAGGTATTATTTTTTTGCAATAATGTGTAACCAGACTCGAGACCTCGATTGTTAAACTACTTACTATACAAAAAATAATAACTGAAATTACAAACTTCTTAAATATATTTATTTGTTCGTCATAAGAAAGTTAAAATGTAAGTTACATTTTTACAAGAGGTTTACTTCCAAAGGTGCTGAAAACCCCGGGCACAAATAGAATCCTAGTTACAAATGGAAATTCGGTTACCGTAGGTGTCGCAGATGCAACGAAGGGTTTATTCCACGAGAATGAGCATCAATTTGACGCACTATGATTTGTTGAAACGTTATATTTTAGGAAGATTGGTAAATAAATTCTTAGTTGTTCCATAACATTTTCAATCGAAATAGGTATTCTCTTAATGTATTTAAGAAGTTTGATGCATAGGTTTGTAAATAAAAGGAGGCAGCATTTTCAGAACATCAACTATTTTAAATACATCTTTGCACGCAAAATTAAAAAATAACAAAATGACTTTTTTTACTCTTAGATGTTTACGTTGAATTAGAATGTGACCTTCAGACAAAAAATATATTCATAACCACCAAAAATGTAACTCGAAATTTCAGACTTAAATTAGAGGCAAATTCGTCTATTTTGTACATTAAGCAGTTATTGCCCATTCGGGAGTTGCTTTTGCTGAAAAAGTAGAAGGCTGAATCTTGTAAGTTTAGTATAAACAAATGGAATTTAAATTCGCTTATTTGAATTCTCGACTTTAATATTCTTTTTAAACAAAGGTATTGTTTTATTGCCTGCATGTTACTCGTATAACTGTAAAAGGAGTATGAACATATAGTTTCAAAACTACAAACATGGACGGGGGATACTACTGCACGATAATCGATTATGCTACGCTTAATTTACCCATTTTTAGCAGTCTGTACTATACTATAAAGCAAGCAAATCTTATGAGGTTGGTATACGTCACCATGGCAATAAATACTGAAAGCGACGTATTGCAACTTCGATCCCTACGTAGGACAAGAATTTGTGCGGCCGAGTCTGGAGAATATGAAGAGTAAGTAGGCCATCTTGCTCTTATTATGGCAAAATTATTGTTTTAGTAACTCATGGTGTAGGCTTTGGGCATGTCCTTTTTCAATTTGAATTGTTACTACGTACTCAACATGACGTATCTACTGAACCCAGTTCTGCCGGACTAATTCTTTGACTATACTTTTCGTTCTGATTCTGTTATCATGATCCAAGTGACCCTCACACGACCTCCTTAAGAGGAAACTCAGTATATTTATGGTGACAATGGGTCGTAAACGAAAGCCAGTTGCAACACAAGCCGCTAACGAAGCGAACTGTCCGGGGAAATCAGGCCGTTTTTATTAGCTCACAGCATCAATCGTGGTCATTCGAAGCTATTAAGAGTGTATCGTGGGGAATTAAGTGGTAATCAGTTTTGTGACTGACGTTTTCTTACTTTAACTTTTCTGAGAAGTAAACACACAGTAAAATGGTGTCAAAGATTGTATTCAATAATCGCCATGACAACCAAATAATTTGTAAATAGAACCACAGCTCACCAGAGTTGTACTTTTTATAACTAGATGGTGTTGGCGTCGAATTAAAAGTCGCAATCGTTTTGTTACATGGGTTTATACAGGCAAATGCTGTTTATTTGTAATATATGAGAAGCTTTAAGAAGATCAAAGTATTTTATTTCATACAAGTTTAAGTTCAAAATTCAGTTCAACAATTTCAACAAGTTCAGCGATACACTCTGCTCTTAAACAAACGGATATCAATAATTGTGCTACAATCAGGTTTAAGGTGACTTTTTTGTACTTTTTTTTATAAAAGTAGAGCATTTATTATTGCATTCGAAATTATAATGAGGACTAATTATTTTACATAAACTTTTGTCACAATGTTTCTTGAATCACGCACTGCGCTAAGTAGTTACAATGGAACTGGTTTTCCTGAATTTTAGAAATCTTCTTTTTAAATATTATAATTCACATTAACAAGGTACAGATATTCCTTTCAGAAACCTAAAAGTATTTTCGCTAATTATACGAACCTAACGAAAAAAATTTAAGTCTGCGAACAACTGGTAGCCTAATGCCGTCAGTTGTACTTAGTTAACTACTTAAACATACTTAGCTGGTGCTTAGCGTTACTTAACGACTATTGGACGGGAAAAAAGCGGAGCCTTGTGGCAAAACTAAGTCGAAACTACTTAACTATTAACTATACGCCTTTGAAGTCCGTGTGGTATCTTCATACTGGCTCGAAGGACTGATTAAATTACTTATATATGTTCAACGCTGTGGAAAATGTGTTCTGCTTATAATACTATACTTTAGATTTTCAGTAAGTGGTTTTCATATTAATAAATTAGTTATCTGCTTACATATTAAGATTTATTTGTTATAGTCTTATCTTCTCGGTAATGTATTTTAAATAAATATTTGTTTATTTATTAATAGAGGTCTGTCTTTAAATATTTGTCATTTTTGCAATTGCAAAATGCTTAATATGTACTTGTGAAAAAAATAATTAAGGCGGTGCCATAAAATTAATTCAAGGCCACGATTTACCCTGCAAAGCACATTAAATATTATGACGGTTTGCGTATTTTTTCATCAATGTTACCTTATATAAAATGTAATTTATTCAATACAGTGCGCCCCACCTGTCGCATCTTTCAGCAGGAATATTCGGTAACTTGGATATTATGTGCTAAAGTATTCATGGAAGAGCCATTGCAATTTGTATTATTTTTTTCCTATAAGTGAGAGTTATGTTGGCTTTGTAGCACACTTTGTAGGCACTCGGTATGTCACTTGATTTGTCTAGTGAACCTACATTTATTTTTGTTGAATGACGAGTTGTTATTTCAAATAACTCATTATAAAATATATCTCAGAAAACAAAAACACTTTTGATTGAAAATTTGTGTGATTTCGGTTATTAATTTATAGAAAAATATTGTTGTTATTCTAACTGAATGGTTTTTTGCTTTGATTTTACTGAAGATGTTTTTAGTTCATATGAAAGAAAAAAGTGAAATTAAATTGTATTAATCTCAAACCCGCGCTTAATATATCCACCATTCTAGCTTAAAAATATTATTTTAACGCAAGAAAAACTTCCATGAACCCTAAACAAATAGTGGATTAGAGGTTACTCGTTTTAAAATGCCCTAAAAGAAATTACAACACAAGGAACATAACATGAAATAAAATTAGACTACTATCAAATACCACTTGGCATCGTAACGGACCCACAATACTACAAATGAACTCATCTTTACAAAATTAGCTTTCGAAAAAGCTTATAAAAGGCACATCCAGTTCCCCTACCGTGCGATTATGAACATTCAAGAGTTTTCGGGAAAATTCGTTTTGTATGCACGGCGTTGGACTTCGGACGCCCCGCGACTTACAACTTCGTATCCATTATTTTATACAAATTGAAATGTCAGCAGGCTGATTTGACTATCGTATTTTCCAGCCGGTGGAGCCAAGTTTTCCTGCTACCGGACTGTGTCGAAATTTTAGGTAAAGGTGAAGTTAATTTAATCACCTAATACTGAAACAAAACCCTTGCTTTATGATGCAATATCTAATCGATACTACCTTATACCTCACACTGATAAATACGTCATCATAACAAAAGAACTAATGTAGGTATTGATGACGTCCGCGTCAGTAGCAGAAAAACACTACACTGGTATGTCTATCACCACACAAGACTTTAAACATTAAAGTGGCTTGAAAAAAGTATTTACGCTCCTACATCTCAAATACAATGTATACCAAGCTTTTCTTACACACACAGTAAACTACAATTAGCCTGAAACATTTTGTTACCCAACCAAAAATGTTTCAATTGTTATGGCAACCCTCTTAGCTACTTCAAACCGAATAACCGCCGTGTTATTTCCCGTCTAAAGGTTTTCTCGTCCATTTTCCAGATTGAAAGTCGTAGATAACAGTTTGATTTTACAGTTCCGTCGGACGGACCGTGGCAATATCTTGAAATTTTAAGCTCAGAAAATATAACGGAAATATGATTAGTTTTGAAGTTCGCTGTGAATGCTATGAATTCAGGATATGTGGGAAATATGGTATGTCATTCCGTAAGGACTTGAAAGTGCTTATCTATCAATAAACTAAAAAATCGTGGACATTTTAAGACAACCTTGTTTTACAGGTAAATATAGATTAGCTAGAATTTATAAACATATCAATTTTATTACTTCAATTCTATTAGCATTCGTTTGAAAAGTATTTTATGGTCAAGATCATGCCTATTTCGAATATTCTAAATCATTTTTTTAGCCAATACAACAGCATACTCGCTACATATTCTCTTTTATGTACATCTTGAAAACTTTCGTGACAATAATTTACTATCTATGTAGAATATTTATTTAATTATTACCCTAACTTAATTGTCTTCTATATTATTATGAGAGACCATAAAACCTAACAGACAATTATTCAGCAACTCATGTAACGCATTCTTCCCATATCTAGACTCTCATTTTATATAAAGCACTAAACAACAGCAATATACATAATTATGTACTTATCGTACGTTGCGTTCCTGAGGTCAGTCTGATTGTAGTTTAAATATTTAATTATTAAGTCTACATCCTTGTTTTTTAAATACTTCTGTATGGTACTGTATATAGGGACTAGAAATGAATAAAACCAAGACGTTTGCACTCATTTATTATCTCATCACTCGGATTTAAAGCAACGATCCACGATCAAATACAACTATAATTAGGTTAGTCGTATATAAACTTATAGCTAACTGTACAGTTTTGTAAAGATTTAGCCTTTGTGCATTGTCGAAACGATATAGATGTAGATTGGTTTGTATCCTGTATCTGTAACTACTTTAAAAATAGGATTATTCTTATTGTGGAAGCGGAACGGTGTACTAGACCGTATTCAGTGGCATATCGTAGCTACGACAATAGCAGAGCATAACATGCTTTATGGAACCCTTAGTAAACGCATTGATTAATTTATAAGTAAAACAACCTTAATAAAATAAATAACCAATTATATTTACTTACAAAACAATGATAGAAAAACAACAATATAGGGTTGGATAAAAGATTGCTGTTTATTTTATGCGTTGCTTTTACAAAAAGACAATGCACAAAAGTTGTAAGTTTTCTTACAGTAATCGTTAAAATGTTTCATGAAAACCCCTTCATTATGTATAGTTACATCTGCATCGTTAACCACAAGAAAAGAGATATCGCTATACAATTATGCTGATATCTTTTTCTTGCAGATAACGATAAAATAATAGCACAAGAATCACAATACAGAGGTCATATTATGAAGGGATAAAATAATTGTATTTGATACTGTAGCGTGTTTTCTGTATCGCTATACTAGCTCGTACAGGAGGCAACTCGCTATGTCTTTGACGCTCGAAGATGAAAGTCGAAGTGCCGCCTTACTTACCGGAGTTCGCTTACAGGCCTCGCGGAGATGAAATCCGTCAAGTATAGCTCTCGTTGCCTCATTTACGAAGGGCTTTATAAATGAATCGCAGTAGTATAATGGCATAATACGACCTCAAAGAGTTTTGAAATCGTTGTCTGTTACTTCAAAATGACAGAGACATACATTGGTCAGAAAATGCGTTAAAAATTTATTTATTACAATTGTCCTTACATTTGTAATAAATGTCGTATACTATAACAATATGTACACACATGGTTTAATGCAAACACTATTTCAAACTTCGAAATTAATTGATCTACATCTAAAAATTTGATATGTTAGGCATTATGTTTCTTGTAAATGCTAAAAACTGTATCTAGGTCTAAACTGTAGTCAATCTTTACAGTACTTATAAAATCTTAAATAACTAAACTAAAAAGAGGATAATATTGACTTAAGTTACAGAGGTAAAGGTCAAGAGGGTGATTATTGGATATAGTATTAGTTATCGAATATAAACCAATAGTTACATAATAATCTGATATAACTTTTAAACAAACTTTAAAAGTGCGAAGTATAACCTTCTAAACTCAAAACAACTAGCTGAGAATTGTAATCACAGAATTTTAACATTAGTGTCAGTACATAAACCTTTCAATATGTAAAGATTTTTAAACACAATGGTATAAAAATGTTTTTCATTTAATTACAAAATAATTCAACCCATAATCGTAATCATATGAAGAATGTGTGAATAATTACAATTCAGAACAATAAATTTTAAATTGAAATTGTACTCGACGAACCGAATTAATGGAAAAATAAATACCTTGCTTGACAGAAAACACAAAATGAAACCATTGCTTGATTTATCAAATTAATTACTTTTATTGATATATTACTGTCATTTACTTTGGAATGGTAATATAAATTAATAGCATAATCGTTTTTTCGATTGGTAATCTTTTTATAATATTTATGATCTGCAATCCAGAGAACCGTAACAAAAAAACGATGCGATAGACCTATAATATTAGTTACACAAGACTATTTTAGCTAATGACACGCGGTTTATAAGATTGTTATTAATTCAGTATAAACTTACAGAGCAGTAAATTCAGTAGAAAAGGTTGATAAAGGCATAGTCAAGGGGTCTTTATCGACATTCTTGTCGCCATTAGCACCTGGAAGTGACCATGTTGAACTGCCAGCAGCTGTGATCCTAGGACCCATGTTATCGTAAGCAGACTTTAGAAAGCACGTTCTACTTCTCCTCGGCAATGTTGCTCCACCTCCCAAAAGGTCTGGGTACTCATCGCTATGACCGGTGACTTGGACAGAAATAAAAATGTTACCGTATGGAGCGGGTAAAGCAAATTCAGCAGGAGGTGGGGGAAAAGAGCCTGCAGGACCTTCTATTGTAATTTGCACGGGATCTAAGCATCTGGCGTCATCAGACTCCATGGAAATAGATCTGTCAAGCATCTCGAAGCCATATGATGACCCCAAGTCTCCACTTGTCCGATCACAACTGACAGCTAAAGAAGTATCCAAAAGTTTTTTTTCTTGATCAGTAAAGCTTCGGCTTGGTGGAACTCTTCTACGTTTAGTTTTCCAGCAAATGCAAGCTGCTATAAATCCAGCTGACGTCATGGCTAGTAATGAACCACCTATTAGAAAAAATGTAGAGTAGTCAGGCGCTATTCGCGCGGTTGCTGTCCTAGCTTTTGGCAAAAACAATGTAAGATACGCATTAGCCTCGCCTACTGGACTTTTGGCACTACATTTCCACTCCCCGGACAAGTCATTGGTCACATTAGTTATTGTCACATTAACCCATTGCGCACTTTTGTTTAATAAATCGTCGTTGTATTCATCAAAATTGTCAACCTGATACCTATTGATTAAAATATCACTATTTTTATTCGTACTATTGTTAACTTCTATGTTGTGAAACATCCACGTCACTGAAGGTTTAGGGTCACCCTTGACAAAGCAACCAAACGATATTTCATCTCCAGTTTCGGTTCTTATAACAGTCGGCGTAGTTGTAGCTGACGGTGGACAAACCATATCATCTCTTTTCAAAACTCTCCATGATATTTCCGACTTCTTTTCTGGTCCACCACAAGAGACTTCCTCGTTTCCTAGATTACTGTTTAGAAACCAGTCATGGAATTCCCGTAGTCGACAATCGCAGTACCAAGGGTTATCCGATAGTGTAAGTGTTTTTAGGACTGGAAGATTGAATGTATCTTGATGGAGATATGATAGCAGGTTTTGGTGGATATTTACAGTCTCTAAAGCTTGAAGGTTCACAAATGCAAACGGATGCACACTTCGAAGTTTACATCTGGATATTTCGAGCTTTTTTAAATGTTTCAGTGGAGGAAATTGTTCCGCTACTAGTGCGCTTAAGGGATTGTCGTTGAGTATCAACAATCGTAAACGATCTGCACCTCTGAATGTGTCAGGTGATATTTGAAGTAGTTCGTTTTGAGATAGATCTAATTCTATTAATATTCGAAGTTCCCGAAAGGCATTTTGATGCAAAAACTGAAGATTTGTTGAACTGATATTTAATCGTTGAAGATTGAGCAAGTCTATACTTGCGAAGGCGTCTTCTTCTAGTTTTCTTAAAGGATTTCCATGTAAATCTAAAACTTGGATATCTGCAGCTAGGTTTGGAAGTTGTTTCAACCCTGCCGAGACGCAAGACGCTGTCTTCTTGCCCGAAGACCATTTGCAGTGACATTCTGGTATATGAGCACAATTGAGCCAGTCGCTCCCAGCCTGTGTAAGGACTAGAATGAATGTCAAATATCCACTCCATGCCCGAATCATAGCAGTCTGGATTCTGTTTACCTGAAAAGAGAAAAAAAAATATTTGAAGGAACCATGATATAAGATTAGCAGTTTTCTTGAAATATTGCCATCAACAAAAAAAAAATATGTGGACCACAGCCAAATAAGTATAATAGCACCCGTATCACATTAATCATGACGTTAAAACATTTGGTATCAGATGTGGGAATAACCTTTTCCATTTTGACTTCAGATTGGAACTTCGCAAAGTTAGATTAGGAGTGTGGGCGGTTCAATGCGGGCGCTTACAAAATAGTCAAATCTCGGGATCAGATAATATGGCAACTTGTACGCAAATTAGACATATTTTATTCTAAGGAACGGTTTGATTTCATGTATATTGGAGGGAATGTAGTTCTCACTGTATTTTTTCTCATTTAGTACAAGGCCCTATAATGCAATATCCCTTAAGCCCAATGACCGGGGTAGCAAATTACATTGATGTATTTTTTTTTCTTAAACTAAGCAGAGCTTGTGTTATGAGCACAAAGCATCTGATGTACATACACTTTTACACTTTTAAATACATACATTCTACACATAAATTACCTACACCCAGGCAGAACAAAAATGATTTTATTTATGTATTTATTTATTTGGTTCATCAACGACTGTTTATACTAATAATATACATAAAAACTATCGTCATGTACAGGTAACAGTGTAACACTCAGATATAGGTAAATACCACATGCACAACATTAAACTAATTTAAAGTTATCTAACCTAAACTTGATCAAGTTCATCACACAAACATTTGTCCAGGGTGGAAATCGAACCCACGACCTTCTGGTAGAGCAGTAAGGGCCACTAACCACTAGACCCACAGGCCTGTAAATGCAGTAAAAAACGAACTCACGTATATACCGCATAGGTATAATATTTTTATATAAATTCGCTGCATTAATTAGCAACAAATTGGCAGTCTAAATGTGTCAATAATTTATAATTAATATTTTAATCGTATTAATATTAGTCTACCATCAACTGGTTGACTGCACATACAATTAATGTGGCACAAACAAATTGGAATAATTGTAAATAATGTTTTTGTTGTTAAGCGTTGTTTGCTGGTTTCATATCATCTGATAAAATAAATAAACTTCTAAAATTGTTAATGAAGCGACTAACGAATGCTAACAAATATAATATTTGGCAAACTATAAAATTTGTTGTTTGTGTAGCATTTAGCATTTCAGTATAATATAATTTTAGTGTTGAGAGTTTGATTTTTCAATAATACTTTAATGATTCAAGCTGGAGCGGGCCGCTATGTTTTTATATACAACGTTCGTAGTTTTTGTAAAGTATATTTACTGTTTAGTATCAGCATAGCACCCGTGCAGAGCCGGGGCGGGTCGCTAGGATTAAATATAAGGACTCCTTACAATATTTATAATTACTCAACTTACACCTACTTGGTGCACAAATTACTCGTCACAAAAGGCGCAAACTAGATGAACGACACAAAACAATCAGACGACCATCACTCAGCCGCTCGAAACGATATGTCGAATATTTTTATCATTAATATGTATCTAGTAGCGCAGTAAAAACCACTTACTGCTCTACTGGTTTACAAAACTATTAAATTATAATTTTATCTTTTGCCATGTTATAAAAGCAGTAAAGGAAGTGTATTTATGAGACATTCATTATAATTACTATCTTAAAAGAGCAGTACAGCTCCATACTGTAGAAGTAACTAGTAAAATTCATTTGGAACATTAGTTCATACTAGCGTAAAAAGCAGTATGTCAAAAATTTCCTGCTCTTTTGTTAAGAAATATGTAAATACAAATAAAAAGGGCAGTATGTCAATGAAAAACTGCTCTTTTACGTAGTTAATTAAATTAACTTACCGATCTTACTGCTCTTTATCAAAAAAGAAAATACATTTCTAATACCTATACGTGGAAGTATGAAACCCAGATAGGAAGAAAGATCGTTTGACGTACATTCCAAATCAGCAATAAAAAAAAATGGTCACCTTCGACTTACTGCCCTTTCGATCACCACGGCAGAATAAGAGTTTGTAAATCAAATTCTTTTATTCCTGTCAAGTTCAACTTTAAGCAATATACTGGCGTAGCTGGAGTTTAAACGTGTAATTTCATAATCAACCTGAACCCATTATTCGCACAGCATACAAACACGATGACAGGTGGTACTCCGTCTAGTTACACGTCTAAACCGACCCTACTCCAATTATTCTGTCTCGGAACTCCACCTAGCATATCAACAAAGGTTAACAAACGGGTGGACTAATTAATATTGAGCACTTAACCTCAGTATTGGCGCCTTTCGCTTCTGTACGTGGCTAATGAAGAGTTTTGTTAATTATACAGGGTCAAAGGGTTTAGGCCTGGCTATGTCTTTATGATTGAAAAAATGTTTTATCTCGTAAATGTGTTGAAGAATTTCGAAATTGTATTGTATTATGGTTATATGTTGGGATGCTAGTACCTAATAAAAATAGGTAATTCTAATAGAATCGGTTTGGTATTTGTGCCGTAAAGGTATCACCGGTAGTTGTGTTGTAACAACTGTTGTCAGATTAAATAAATACATATTTTGCTGAGACAAAAAGTTAAGTTAAATTAAATATAAAAAATACTAAGTTAAATACGTATGGTACTAGATTATTTTAAATAGATGACATTACGTATTCGATGTAAAAGAATTTAATTATTTATATCATAGTTTATCTTTTATTTTACGTACAAATTACCTCTTAGTCTGTATTCCTAGAATATTTCAACAGTTACAAGAATAGTGTTTAACTGTAAACTAGTTTCCGGCTCATATCTGTAAATAGTTTAAGTCTAAACGTATGGTCAGACTAAAAGTCACAAACAATAATACAGACTAGGTTCCAAACATAATAAGATTTTATCTTTAATTCGGATTCAAATATCCAATGTATATCAGGGCTGTTAAGCTGTGTTGTTAGCTAATTTCATACAAATCAAACCTTTATTTTTGCTAATATGCACTAGACTTGATACAGTATAATGATGGTACATTATAATAGAATGACCAACCAATCTTCCCTGTAGGCGTGGAAAATGTACTTCTTTATTTTTGATTTTTCTCTCATCAAAATTTGTATACCTAGCCGTTGAACGCGTTAAAACAACAATTTAAACTTCCATTTATTGATCTAAAAACACAAATTTTAGCGTATTAGTACAGAACAAGAATCTTTTAATATTTTGTTTACGCAAATTTAATTTCTTGGGAACTATAAATCAATTAACAGTTTTGAAGTTGACAGTAGAAGAACAACAACCAAAAATCAATATTATTATTAATAACAGCATATCAAGATGATAATGTATTGACCGTCAATATCAGTCGCCATACAAATTGCGATATCTGTAGATAAGGACGCCTAATTGAAGTTATAGCGAGGGTTCGGTGCGGTAGCGCCTTACCCCGTTCAAATAAGCCGAGTTTTGTGGTGTAACTAGCGTTGAGGTCAGGATAGGCGGGTAATTGGGACTTTGATCTGGGTCTCATTATGTATTCTGAGATATTAACTGACTGAGCGGCTGCTCTATTGGTTGACTTTAATATTGATATTAGAGAGAACGAATATTTAGATATAGCACATAATATTAAGTGTTGTTTTGATACACTATTTAGATAAGCCTGTTGGTACAGTGGTTAGTGACCCGGACCGTTAGATCAGGTTGTGGGTTCGATTCCCACCCAAGACAAATGTTTGCGTAGTGAGCATAATCAATTATTGTTCTATGTCTGGATGTAATTTATCTACCTAATGTATGTAGTATTTAGAAATATATAAGTATTTTATCAGTTGTCTAGTACTCAAATATAAGCTACTTTAGTATGCCTAATTTGAGACTAGATGGCGTGTGCGAATGTCGAGAACCATTAAAATTTATTTTTATACAAAGATAAAACGCCGATTTGCGTATACAGCCTAGCAATAGTATACAAGTTCTGATCTAAGAACGCCATTTCCTAAAAAAATCACATCATTAATACACTAAAACTGTTAGACAGTTTTTCTCACATTCTGTGTAGACTAAGTTAAATGACAATTTGGGCTTGTTTGAACATCAAAGAGAGTCGAAACAGTTACTTCAATCAAAATAAACATAACTAGTTCAAGTAATTAACATAAACTGTAGTTGCATTCAAAACTAGCCGTAGGTTTAAAGTTGTGGTCAACTTTAACCTAAACCTAAATTAAAGGGGTATGTTTCGTCCTCTCCCTGAACAAATTTGGTTAGCGCTGGCGGTAAACTAGAAATTTAGCTAAAACTGCATTTAACTTAATGATGAAATATAAACTTTAGTACCTAAAAACTAAAATTAGTTATTGTTTAGTCTAGACTTCATGAATATTTAAAACGTTTTCTATTGGACGTTATTAGTTTAATACGTTACTTCCAACATTTTGTAAAGTTCATAAATATTCATGCGTTGACGTCATTTCCACTACGTTTATTAAACTAGAGTTTTAAAAAGAGATGATAATTTTATACGCTAGCAAGTTAATCTTAATTGTCATTTCAAGTAAAAGATACCAAGGGTGTTAGTATTCCTGTAACTCATGAATATGCCTTAGGTCGTCTTGTTACAAGTCCTGGATCTCTGAGAGTGACGCTTGAGTGATTCCTTGCCTATTTATACTATAAATGTGTATGTCTTGATATCTACATAATATATTTTATGCCTCTCTCTTGTGCAAAATTACACAAGTATGATTTTCATGTATGTAGGTACATTTTAATTCCACGTATTGATATTTCCAGCTATTCAATACTTTTGCCTTTCTATACAATGTGTTTCGAGTATATTAATCTAGACAGAAATCGTGCAACAAAGTCGAGCATTATTACATGGTATTAAAACATTTTCTCCTCTCGATACACTGGTATAAATAAGTCAAGAAAACGTAGGAAATCGTGAAGTAATCCACACGTTTCTAATAAAATGGGACGTGCGTAATGTCTGAAGATTCCGACAGAGCCAGCCATGCGATTGCAGGCACAGCGAATGTAATCTAAGTCTGATACGTGTATGGTAGATGCGTGTTGATAGCTGAAAATAAAACTGACTGATATAATGAAATTTTTTGACAATCCATATTCTAATAATTTCATGTAATTTACGAATTTTAATTCAGGCAGGTGACTTCGAAACCTAAATATGGTTCTTTAGCTCCCGTCAGACGACGAGCCAGACTTCGACATACTTTAGTTTATTAAGTATTAACCATTAGCAGGTTTCACAAATTCATATTTTTTATTTTTCCCGAACTAATAGTAGCCCACAAATGTGTTGTGTTGCGGATTCAGCAAATGAAAGGTAACACTTTATAAGTATTACCTAAACACTAGTAGTCTAACACACAGCTCCAGTATAATCATACAAACAGATAGGTAATTATAAAGGCGACGCGGCTAACAAGATTGGCGACGTCGTTAATTTCATCCCTAATGACATTACCGTCGCATCCGACGTATAAGCGTTTATAAGGGTTTTATTATGACAAGACGTGAAGTATTTATATTTAGTAGTAGCTTGAGTTTGATAAATATAGGTGTGTAATATTTTTTACTGCTAAATGGTAAACGAGCTTAGAATATTTGAGTTAACAAACTGATGACGAAACTGACATAACTGTTAACTCAGACTAAGACCAACTCGACTGTAGGTAACGGAGGCACAGCTAGTTTTTTGATAAAAAGGAGCCCATATAGCCCAGTCAAATTAGGGGTTTCACCTCGGAATGTAAGATAATAAGCTGAAAATTGGTGAGAACCTTCGTTTGGTCGCCCTAAATATTATCTCAAAAGTCACAATTACTATCGTGTCCGCGTCTTGAGATATTCAAGGTCAAAGGTCACGAAAAACAATTTTTCGCGAATATCTCGGTTCCTATTGCTTAAATGATATTTTTACCAATATCAAAGTTGTAGAGTATAAAATTCTATACAACTTTTGTCTAAACTTTTTTTTTATACGATCAACCGTTTTTGAGGTAGAGCGCGACGAGTGCGCAGCGTACAGTCATAGAATGTATGAGGTAATGCAGGGTCAAGCGTGAGTTTTGGTTATCAGTACGTTGTATAAAGTCAATTATTGACAAAAAATATATAATTATTAAGCAATGCCAATTATTTCTGTACATAATAGGTCGGGGAAAAAGTCTTTTCGCATTATAGTATGTATGAACTTCTAATGAAATCTTTCTCTCTCTAATAAAATTAGAATTTGAAATTATGTTCTTTACAATTTTAACTTTCAATTGTTCCAAAACCAGCCAGATACAAATACTATAGCCAAAAAAATTATATCACAAGGTTATACATACTATAATGCGAAAAGACTTTTTCCCCGACCTATTATGTACAGAAATAATGGGCATTGCTTAATAATTATATTTTTTTTGTCAATAATTGACTTTATACAACGTACTGATAACCAAAACTCACGCTTGACCCTGCATTACCTCATACATTATATGACTGTACGCTGCGCACTGATCGCGCTCTACCTCAAAAACGGTTGATCGTATAAAAAAAAAGTTTAGACAAAAGTTGTATAGAATTTTATACTCTACAACTTTGACATTGGTAAAAATATCATTTAAGCAATAGGAACCGAGATATTCGCGAAAAATTGTTTTTCGTGACCTTTGACCTTGAATATCTCAAGACGCGGACACGATAGAAATTGTGACTTTTGAGACAATATTTAGGGCGACCAAACAAAGGTTCTCACCAATTTTCAGCTTATTATCTTTCATTCCGAGGTTGACCCCTTATTTTACCTAATTTGACTGGGCTAATAATCATAAGCTCATTACACGTAGGTACCTAAGAGAAGATTTTTAGTGTCGCATAAACTAACATGCGTAGTTACCTATTACAAGTAGACCCATACGTCGAAAGTTAAAAGCTTGTAGTAAAAATTGGAGCATTCTTATCAGGCTCGGCTTTGCAGCGTTGCAGTGCAGTTGGGCGTTCGTCTAACACAATATTAATGGGTACGTCCTCTGGCCAGGTGCCAGTAGCGCATCGCCATGATTTAATTCGAGTGAGCTGATGGAAACAGACGGTAATATTGAATTAAACGCCGCAGGTTCATTCAAAGTTCACTGGTTCGTTGGCTTCTGTTATTTAAGAGATTTATTGTCCGAAAAGAAATACATTTTCATTGCCGCTACTTCTACGTATCATACGTAGAAGTAGCGGCAATGAAAATGTATTTCTGCTTAAGAGCATTAAGTACAGTCAGTAATACAGTACTTCAACAATTGGCGACCAAATTTCAATTATCACATTGTAAAAACAACTCTAAAGGTAAGTAAACAACCTGTGCTAACCTAACCTAACCATAATAAATGTTGGCTGAAAAATTCTACCTCTTCAGGGCTTCTAGTTACCTGGTAATAAAACTCGGAAAATGTTCCAGTACTGCAGTGTCAGTGTTTTAAATGGTAGCTATATTTTGCAGTCGGGTGCATCTTTACTACATAATACACCTCCCGTAATGGGTAGGAGAGTACTGTCATTTTGAACTTCGCTATAACAGAGAAAATTTTCCACTATAAGGGTGCCTGTCCACCGGAGCGGAGCTAGGCTACGGAGCGGAGAAACTCAGACATATTAACCAATAGGGTTGTACAAAATCTCCGCTCCTTGCAAGCCATTGGTTAATATTTCTCGGTTTCTCCGCTCCGCAGCCTAGCTCCGCTCCGGTGGACAGGCAGCCTAAAAGTGTTTTACCACAAGATAATGCTGTTGGTCAAAAATTCATCTTATAATAGATGAAAATGTGGTCATATTGCTTCTTAACTACTTAGCAGCTATAATAAGCTTTAAGATGATAGCAGTTTGTAGTTTCTCCAGTGATTATTTCTTTAGGGGACAATGCAAGTATTATTATTAAAACATAACTTTAACATGTGTCCTGAAAATTAAATATATTAGTCTCTTTTTAAGACACCCATGGGGAAGTCAGAATATAAATGTATGCACTACTCGCTAGCGAAATGAATGCAAACATTTCCTTGCAAAGAATAATGGTCTAGACAATAAAGCTAGGAAATTGCTGAAATGAATGCGAAAACCAACGTGGAAAATATTAGAGTGTAAAACAACAAAACATCTCCAACTTTCCTCTTTCAGGTACAACGGTCAGTTGCCAACGCATCGAGACTTCAAACTTGAGCACATTTTAGCATATTTGAAGATAGTAAGCAAAACTAATAACGTTGTCAAACGCTATGTGAATTTAATTTACATAACTTCTATGCAACTCAATTTCCTTGCTGATGTGGATATAAAAGCGATCCTTTTAAAATAGTTAAAAAAAAATCTGACTAGTTTTGAAATGTAAACAATTTTAATTTCATTTACTTTATTCTAAGTTCTAAAAGTTTCGTTCTGAGCAGTATTTACTTACGACTACTGCAATCTACTATGAATGTAATTCCCAACGCAAAAATAAGAAAACAGATAGTAGGTTCCCACGATTTGCGCTAAAAAATCTGTTTTTACTTGTCTAAACTTGCGAAAGTATTGTGCAAAAAGGAGAAAAGTATTTAGAGGAACCTATAACAAAATATTGATTTCAATTACACAATTTCTTAGCCCCTACGTCTGTAACTGGACGGACGCACAAGTCGGACACAGTGAGTTAGTGTCCGGCGCTGAGATAAATCGACTGCGGTCTTAGGAGCGAGTGCACGCTCCAAGGAATCTATTATTTATCTATTTGTTACTTGAAATGCACTCTACAGATGTGGTATCAGTGAATAACGGTGTGTAATTTGGCTAAGTAAACTAAGCGTTAAGGGATTTAAAAGTAATTAGGTAGGTGACATTACATTGAAGTTTTGTGATTTATGGGAATTAAAAGATATTGCTGCAGATCTAGGTGGAGATGATGGGATTCAAATGCTTTGGCAAACTAACACATAAGCAATCTCTGACAGAAAGAGATGAAAGGATTGGATATAAAAGTCTTTCCCTATCAGAACGATAGAAGAGCCGGTTAAATATTAAAATAAAAACCGCTTCCCGAAGTTTTAATGTCATCATCGCTAGGCTATAAAGGTATGTGCGTTTAAGAAGCGACATTATCATCATTATTTATTTTAGTAAATGAGAATACCATTGATGAAAATTTGGTACTATATATCACTTCAATATCATAAGACCCAACTATTGGGAATACTCCGATGATTTTAATTAAACAAAACTTTGTTCAAATGTTTGAAATTAGGGACAGCTGTGGCCTCGAAACAAATTGATATTAACACATTCAAAACATAAGCCCTTGGGGTTTCTATACCTTGTAAAATATAGCTTGATACCTGTGACATTACCGAACGTTTTATGAAGACAGCTACAACCCAAATTTTATTTTTAAAAGTTAAAATTTTTTAACATAAAAACAACGTTTGTGTATAAAAATAAAACGCATTTTTAAAACCAATCATGTAATTATAAAGATACCAGTAAAAATATGAGTAATTTAAATAATATTTAATATTTCTTAAATATTTTTTTGGTTCTTAGCTTACTTTATAAATGCACTTTGAAGAGCTCTAGGGACGTGCAAGTGACTGACAGATGATTATCGATAAAATAATACTATGAAAATTTCACTAGTATAAAATGTAGTTATTTAGTTTGGTTATAATGGTTTCGCGTGCTGGAAACAAGCGGGCGCCATCGATTTTGAGTCAGTACGAGTGCTGACGCGATGCATACGCCTTGTATACGCTACCATTGTTTTGTTGATATTTGTGTAACTTTGTGTTGCTATGGTGTTATTTGTGTTACTTTGTTTGGTGTTACCTTTTTTTTGTTTGCCAAAATGCCGAAAAGACAAAAAAAGACTGCTTTGAATAGTGATTGTCGCGAATTTGTGATCCGTTTGCGCGATTATTTTGAATTATTTATTTATTTATTTCATTTAAATCAACTACAAATACATTTATTTTTAATTTACATCTTTACAATGACAATGACTACAATGTCACTTTTAATAAAACTCATGACGTCACAGACATCGATAAGCTACGAAACACGCCTCCATCCCTAGTAATGTCATTTCAACAAACGTCACAGGTATCAAGCTATATTTTACAAGGTATATTATTTCAATTATTGGTCATTTGTCAGTTTTATCGTTTTTATGGGGAAGTATTGAACCTATTATTTCCTTCGATTATATTTTCCATAGGGAAATTGAGAGTATTTATAATTAAATCGACCAAATCATTACACTAGCTATTTCTAAGGAATAATAAATCTAAGTAAGTTCACTAATAACATACCTACACCAATACTAAAATATTGTTTAGGTTTTATGCTGAAAGAATTAATATAAAAGAAAACGATACAAAACACCTTTATTCGTAAGTGTGAATTTATTGTTAGTATGTGTTACCTTTTGGATCTCTCAGTACAGTTTCAGTAATAGAGCAAAACAAATAGGAGTTAGGCGTTGATACAACATGATAAACCAATCAAAGCAGACAATGCACTTCATTACTTGCAAATTTTACACTCCATTTAACGTCCGCTCTACTGAAATTCGTATCGTGATTTGCTGACTAGTATTATGCACAGCTTATCGTGGAAAACAACGTGTTTTTTCTATGATATCATGATATTCTACTAATATTATGTACCTGCACAAATGTTATTCTTTAGTACCAAATCCATCCCAAGGTTGTTTGTAAGATTTAGCGATAAGACCGCCCATTGTGGCACCATGTACTTCTACGTTTGTCAAATCTGTTTTTTCATGTGGTGTGCAATAGAGAATATTCTATCTATCTATCTATTATAAACGCAAAAGTATATAAGTATGCTTAGATGTTTGAGCCTCTTTGACTTTCAAACGGCTGGAGCAATTTTAAATAAATTTAGTATGGAGTTAGTTGACACCATGGATAAGCACATATTAAGCTACTTTTTAACTGACAGCGTTAGACGGAGGTACTATTTTTGCGTTTAAATTCGTGCGGGTGAAGTCGCGGGTAACAACTAGTGTGTATACGCTCTGATTTGTATTGTTTTCAATTTTGTTTATTTTGTATATGGGTTTCCTATGAATAATTATTCAGAAATAATAAATAAAAAAAAACATAGCTACCCATTCTAAAGCAAAGCACACATATGCGAAAAAGGATACTCCGCTACCAAAATTTCTAATTATCTAGGTTACTTTAGCTTACCTACGGCAGCTAGTTGTAGTAAACATCGGTCTGTCCAGTTTCGGGATAAAAAGTTATTTTTAGTTAGTGATGCGAGTCTACAAAAAAATCTGTTATTGTCAAAAAACGATGAAAATAACATAGAAATATCGATTTACGCAATACATTCAAAAAACTAAATTCAATTAGCATTGTCTGATGGCCTTAAAATATCCTCCATATTTTAATGCCAGAACAAATAAAATATGAAAAGAGAAATAAAGTAGATATTACCACATCAATCACATGAGGTTAAACCATAGAAAGCAGTGAGTGTTTTTAATTTTAATAAGGTTTTAACAAAATTAAACAGCAATTAACTATTGCTACAAGACTACTACGGCTAAGACGAAATTGATAGAAACAAGTTAATCTCAGTAAACTTTGTCTGCAACTGTAATATTTAGTTGATCCTAGATTAACGATTTTAAACTTTCGCGACTTGTACACATATTTTAGACAATAAACGGGACTTTTTTGCGATATAAAACGTTATTTCTTTTCTCCCGACGTTTCGATCGAGTTGCATCGACCGTGGTCACAGGTGGACTGCTCCTAGATGTTCCTAGGTGATCTAGACGCTTTGAAAATGAAGCCAATAGTATAAATCCAAAAATCTTGTGTCATATCACATATATTCATAGAAATAAATATACCTGTCAAAGAATGATAAGCTAAAAGAGTGAATTAGGTAATTTGTTGATCATTAAACTTTGATATGTGACTTATTACGTGCCAAAGTAAATGAATTTAATAAGTATACACCATCTCAGGCTAGTTAACATATTATTTACTAAATCATCCTAAAATCTCTTTAGATATACATAATTTGTATGATATGATATAAGTATAATAATGTATTCTTTAAATTCATGGATTTACCAAGTCCAGCTAATGGCTTAATAGCCAAGAGCCTCGACCAACGCCTCAAGAGGCTCTCGTTAGGCAGCTGGGTCAAGGGCTTGATTTAAAAAACGGTGGAGGTACCTTCTTGACACGTTGCATGTCGTGAGGAAGTTTCAGTTTACCGCCACGTCTTTAAGTTATATTTTTGTGGGACGCATTACAGCGTAGAGTCGCGTTTGTTTTTTACAAGTGCAATAATCTAAGGCTTCGAGGAATTCAAAGCACCGACAGTTTGAACTCTATCCCGAAGTTCAAATGTCTTTTCCGGTTTTTTTACTGCTATTATAAAACTAGTATTTAATTTAAAATAATCATATCTTCAAAAAACATACTGTGTTTAGGTTAATAGACGTTACTCAAACTGAAAAAAAGCAACACACATTTGGCAACACTCGTTCTATCATCTTCATATAACATTCATATGAATAACGATATTTAAAATACACAGCTAATATTCCAGGGAAGCCTCCGGCTAGGCTAAATGTGCTTTTGTGTGAAGGTTTACCGCATACAATTCTGAATAATACAGTCGCAATAATTCAATGGCACCGGATTTAACCCGTGGCCCTCCAAACGATGTGCTTTAGTCATTTGGCTGTTGTGTACCGGAATGATGTGTCGTTATTACTTCTTATCTGTTCGGTGAATTTAACAAAAAGGTTTTATTTGTATAGCTCATTACATGATAACGAAAATGTTAGGTTTATTGGAAGAATTGATGTAATTGTTGTAAGATGTAATATATCTAAAATGAATAAATGGTCAATTGAAATTCAGTATTGATGCAAGTCTATCGATCTCCATTTAAGAGATTTTGGATCTTATAGGATAGGCATTTTTTTTAGATGAATAACATTTTAAATAAAATTTAAAAAAACAACTGATAATTATTATGTAAACAATATAGGGAATACTGGCTATACGCTAAATCATTTAATCATAAAAATCCGCAGAAATACATTTTTGTATGAAAAAGGAATATACGGTAATATTTCATAATATATATGGCTATGGGCTCGTTCAGAATATTGAAAAATAATACCTAAATGTTTAAAAATAATAATAAGGCATAATAATAAATTAACTATTTGTTACAGGTAGGTAAGTATCTGAAATTGAGATGTGGTACACTTTCTATTTTCATAATGAAAGCTTTGAATGATAAGTAGGCACAGAATGCATTAATTAGTTGTAGTAATTTAATTAATTTTTGAAGATTACAACATAGTGCTTAATCATACTGCACTTTTACCTAAAACCTAAACCTGAATTAAGAATGTCAAGATTATCCGGTAAATTAAACCATAATTCATTGATACTGTCGCCTTGGGTTCGTGAATTAACTACTTGCACAATTCATGATTTTAGCACCAGTTACATGCAAATTCATTTGTATACGTTTTTATGAAGCACTCAGCCATAGAGAGTTAAAAATTACTAATAAAATTATAACATATTGAAACGTTGAAAGCTCATAGTTTTAAATGTCATGTGGGTTAACCTATGCTGTACTTACTAGCTTCATATAGTATCAGTACTTTTGTTATTATTAGTAATAATTTTGTGGACAAAATAAATATACTCACATTCACAAACGCCTGCAAAAATCACAGTAGCAAAACGCACATGACACTACACAGCGTAATCACTATTACAATATACGTAGGCGTTCGCGACGCCACGCGACTGCTCCGGTCGCGTGCCCGCGTCCATCTGCCGCTGAGCGGCCTAAGACGCTGTAGCTTATAAAAGGTTATTATAGGTGAAAAATATTCCTGGTTTAAGCATCACTCAATATCATTTTGATATCGAATTAATCAATCTAATTAACGCGATACCGATATTGTAATGATCCTTTCTGTATTAGAAACAAAAATGTTTTGTACGTCTCTTGATAGTAAATTGTTCTGCCAAAATCTTATCATAACGACCTTTGAGTTCAAGAAGTTACAAGTAAAATAACACTTTTTAAGTCGGCGCATTCTTTTGCACCTTATTTGAAGGCGAAAAAAAATTAATTATTTCTACATTTTATACAATCATAAATAACAGTTTAGCCTTATGATATTCTATGCATCACAATGCCTTTATGATTGTATCACCTTAAATATCAAATTGCTAGGCATGGATTGGCTAAATATTGTATCTAATGATTTTTCTCGATCTATCAAAGGTTTATAAAAGTAACTGTTAGATGTATCACCACGATGCCAGTACTCGTACATGTATACTCGTAAACTTTCTCTAAATCTAAAAATATTCCTTTCCTTAATTTTTCATACGGAATGTATAAGTGTAGTTCTAATATTAAACTGCTTACAGCGAGTGTTGATGAAAGCCCGGACAAATTACCTAAAGGGGAGTTCACACATTGTAATAAGATATAGTTTTCAAGAAAATTTCCAAACTAGACAACAAAAAAATTGTGTTAAATAGGTCTGTTTATAAAGCTTTGTTTATGTCTACGATCGCGTTGTTCATTTAACCAGCAAACATTGTTCTCGAAATGTTTCATAACGTTATGCTTTCTGACATTTCTGGTACATTATGGAACTTGCCAGTGCATTACACATCTGCTAAAGTTGTAAACAATTGTGCTATTTCTGTTCAGGTTTCTAATAGTGATAGACTGCTGACTTTATGTCCGATCCAGATATTCCCTGGACACTACAGTGACTAAATAAATTATTTATACTGCATCACGTTTGGCATATACTGGAAGTAGCAGAGGTGTTGTGACACCCTTGAGTTGTTTATAACTTTTCATACAAAATATTATGAACGTAAAAAGCATAAAAGCACATTTAGCACAAAATTTCAACTAAATTTTAAAATAAAATAATCCTAGCAATTGTAATGAATATTACAAAAACTTGGACTTTATTACATATTTATTAAAAAAAAACTTTGATCATCTGTACTTTCTTTACAATGTCAGGTGCGTTACTTTGAACCGGCTGTACAGCGCATGCGCCATACCAGGTGCCACACAGACATTACTACACCCTTTCATGTACACTAACGAAGCGCTTATTTGTAAACATTGTAAGTGAAAGCTATTTTTGGGCCTTTATGGGGTTCCTTGAGTACCAGTGTTTGAAGTTTGAGTATAATGGCCCATAACTATTATTGTGGTGATGATGTTTTCGTGGTTTCAAGTTATTTTCATAAACGTCTCGATGTAATTACTTATTTCACAGCTTTGTAGAAACATAATATGAAAAGATGGGATAAAAAAATATATATTTATCTCTAAGACCCGTCAAACAAAGATTACATGTCATGTATTATAATAATACGATGTTAGATTAATAAATTAATAACTTTTCATCAATACTTAGTAATAAGTGATAGCATTATAAAAAACTTGTTAGTTTACCATAAAGTTAGATTTTTCATAAAGTTACTCAATAGTTAATGTAGAAAAACATACTTGGCGTTAGACTGCAGTATTTTGTAGAAAATTCGACTATGGTGATTTTTTAATGGTCTCTTTGGCACTGAACCTGTTAATTCGACAGACTAGGAGATAACAGGAGCTTACCTGGCCTATCCGAAGCCGAGTGCTCTTTGTTGCGAGTACTAACGGAATGTTGAATGTCTGACAGCCGGCTAATCACTTGGCTTTCAGCGCAAAGAGGAGAGAGACCTAATTCCAATAGTAATTTAGATACATTCGTTTACAGATAAATTGATAAACTTTCAGACCTTGTTATTTTTTTTTTTTTACGCAACGCCATCTAGTCTCAAATTAAGTATACGACAGTAACTTGTGTTATGAGTACTAGACAACTGATAAACATACTTATATATTTCTAAATACATACATATTATATTTTCATCTTAGATCTTTACATTTTTAGGTAAATTTATCAGTAGTTAATGGCGTACCTTTAAGTACTGAAATGTACTGTAAATGACAAATCACAAATGCTGCAGCACGATTGACTAAGTAAGTATTTGATACGTAAGTGTAGCAAATAGTGCAGATATTTATGATTTGGTATACCAATTTACAAAAAAAGGGCCGAAAGTTTCAATCAAACACGCTTCACGTTATGCATTTCTCTGCAAAATTAAACGGGCAAACTTCAACTGACCAGCAAATACTTAGGTAACTCACTAACCAGGGCCTATATCCGTATTTCCAACTGAAAATCTGAAAACTTGTAATAGGCGATAGAAACTTCAAGAGCAAACAATAGTTTACAGTTAAACTCAGTAAGGAAATTGCAGTTTCAATATTACTCGAGCTCTGTTTAGTTCTAACTGAGTCAACGCTTATTTCGGTCAAAATGTTGCACAATTTTATTCTTGTTCAGATATTATTAACCGCTTACTAAATAGTAAGCTAATATGTAAGACAAAATTAGAAAGAGTTTAAAAAAGTGATACTTACTCTTACCACAGTATAGAAATCATACAGTAGGACGACGCCTTTGATCTTGTGGAAAATGCCGACAACGTCTAGACAGTATCCCGACGGCGAATGGACGCAAGGGTTGTCAAAATTAAAAGTATTAATAAAATTATTTAATTATTGCAGATCAACATCGTTAGCATTACAATAATTAAAACAAGTGTAACATAATATTATTACAATAAATAGATTTAACGAAAACATTTATAATACGCTTTTAGATAGAGAGGGTCGGTACACCTTACGGTAGACCGCTGGTAATATGGCGTCAAAGGGACAGCCGCACAAGCAGAAAGGAAAAATTTTCCGTAAGGGATCTAAGGGTTCCGAGAATACTGCAGCGCCACCACTACCCCCACGAGACCCTAATGCGACAGGGCCTAAGCCAACTAGATTATCGACAGTCCCGACGAAGCCCAAGAATGAACCGATGTTTTCGGACATTGACATGATGGGGTTTCCAGGCGTAGCACCATACAGGCGTATGAACGAATTCGCTATATCGGCAAAGGGCTTCATTCCATTATGTGAAAAGGAATATGACATCATAGCCACACAGCAGCCGTACTTTGCGAAAAGCGTTCCAAAATCCGCTTGGGTCTACTTTTGTGTCATGAGCTTAAATGCTCGTCTGATTACATTGATACATGAAGAGGGAGATTCAACTTGTGATGAAGACTCCTTTGCAGGTCAGATCCTTTCTGGACATTACCAACTTCCCGTTCCTATTGAGTCCTATATTAAGGCCCTCGGTCACGTAGTCGATAGCACAGCTATCCGATACAAGCTGAGGATGCCCGCTTGGCCCACAGTAGCAGGACACTTCGGGAAAGTAGGACCAGCAACACACTGGTAAGCAGAGGGTACAGGAAGATCTAAGAGTTACCGCAACACCGGGCCTACGTGAAAGGAATTTACCCGCAGAGTTAGTACCGAAAGATACTACAGCAGGTACTAGAAATTGTCTAGGCTGGGCACGAGCCGCTACGTTAACTAACGACCAAGTAGCATTCCTGGAAAGTGCAAACATTATGGAGGATGCTTTTCCCACGAAATTTCCGCGTTTCCAATACAATACGGACCTTTACGAAAAGGTCTCTTTAGCTTTATCGAAGAGGGAGGAGAAGATTAAAATACTTCCCCAAGTTAAGAAAAATACTGAAGGAGCACTCGCTCAATAGTGCTGGACATGAGTGGAACCGATGGCTCAGGAGACATCACCGAATGTATTTCTACTCCGAGAGTAGAAATAATCAAGTAGTTACTGCCGCTGAAATAGATGCACGACAAGTCTTAGCCTCTCTGATTCTATCTTTCAGAGTACGTAAGGACCAGATCGGAGATACCCGACCGTACTGTATGTACGCGTTTGGAGGGTACGCCATTGTACCAGATGCACGGCATAACACTCGTAACACCATATTTAATTATGGACGTGCCTTTACCTAGGAAATGTATAGAATACCTAGGCATTGTATAGAATGACATTTGTCAAATGTCATAATTGTGTGATACTAAGACAAAAATTGTTATTTCATTTTAATTCGCTCTCAATTATTATGTTTTTTTTTTATAATTATTGTAAAATAAAAAAATACTATATCATTTCTTTAGCTTCTTTATATTGGGGGAGAAGAGAAAAAAGGGAGGGCCCCATCCGGCGAATTTGCCACGGGCCTCAAACGATATAGTTACGCCACTGGGTAGACGTTCTGTACTGCGAGTCTGTGACACTTACTGCAATGATATCAGATGTGTATGAAGTTTTTAAATAAATCAGTTAGCTACGTTGCTAAGTCTATTTATAGTATCTCTGCTTGTTCTTTCAGCTGTGATTGTATGGTACAGGGGATTGCAGAAAGGATTTGTGATTAAGAACAAGAGACTCAGTTTAAGAGGAAAGGGTGGTTTTATACTGTGGAGTTCAACAGAGCTATAAATAGTGAGGGGAAGGAAGAATTCATGCTGAAAGATGATCCATCAACGGTCAACATGGAGAGAATGGTCTATCGGCATTATGCATAAGCATTTAGTGCTATTGTTCCTAATGTTTCTTGGCTGCAGAATTCCGCAGGCTAAGTCAAAATAATATCAGCTGGTTAAGAGTTATGAAGTACAATTATAAAATTGAATTGAGTAGATCGGAAACCATAGACATAGGGATGGAATCCATTACTAGGGAACCAGTATTTCATACCAGCACAATGACTTTGATGTTTAAGACTGCATCATGGACTCTAGATCATAAGGAAGAATACTTTTGCCTATGGTCCAGCTGCGAGAAATATAATGTCTGTGGGACAAGCCCTCTTCCTTTCAAACCTATGGACAGTGCAACTCAAGGACTGTTCTCATTTAGGAATCCTGACAGGTCATATTTCACATGTCAGAAGATACATCATTATTGCATGTTTGGGAATGGGTGCAAGCTGATCGCTTTCGAGGTTGTTCCTAACCCTGAAGAAATGTATAAAGTGTATTCTCTCAGCATCGGTGGGAGCCATGGGTGCCATGTGCAGGTTCCAAAGTATTGTATAATCAGTAAAAAGATGCAAACAGTCATCTTCATCTTCATTTTCAAGATAGTAGATAACGACAGATCCCACACAAATAATTTGTTTATATTGTTAGCAAAAACTAATATGTAAACCCGACACTGTGACTGAAAAAGAGGTTAACACACATCCATATACCAAAAAAAGGACAAACTGTTTATTTGCTTTATCGTGGCTTTTTAAAACGCTATCAGAGTGAAAATCAACACCAAGTCGAGAGTAATTAAACGGAACAAAAATAGAGTAAATCGCGTGACGTTTGAAGCCATACTACATCCAAGTAGTCGACGCTTAATAGACTAAACACAAGAGGCAGGTCAGCAACCATTCAGAAATCGGTCAGCGCACTGGTTGATTCGTAGCAAAGTTTCACTGTATCCCTATAACTTACGTATACCGAAATTGTACTATTCACAGAGTGGATTCGTTGATAGAGTATAAACTAGTACTTTTCCGAATTGTACTGTACTACTAGTATGGATAAACGGAAATAATATCGAGACAGATTTTAAACGATATTCTCAACACCATAAGAGTTCTTTAAAATACTATCACGTCATGTGTAAATTTAACAAAAACGATGGTATCGCACTACCAAAGTACATGAACAGTTCATGTGTAAGTGTTACAATGTAAAGACTCTCCGAATTCTCACTTATGTTAGCGACATACAATCCTTCCTTTCTGCGACAGATGCATCTTGTTTCAATTGACGCCAGTTCAATAGCTGAGGCATTGACACAAACGACTCATGTTATAAGATACAGAGAGAGAAAATACGAGGAATTGAGGCTGTTCTCCAACATTTTGTATCTGTGATCGTTTCACAAAGCGGGAAAAAATAAATGTTCTAGAGGTATAAATAGAAACCAAAAAATCACTATAAATAATAATACGATAAAAAAAATTAAATCATGCACAGCTACGAATATTACAAACTGAGGTCTTATCTAGCTGAATTCCTATTGTATCCAACAATATAAGGGTTTGCTAGAACGATGATAGATACTATTGAAATATAAAAATATTTAGATAATCCATTACACATCATTCACCAGACCAATCACTAGATAATAAAATAAATAGGTTCAGGAAAGCCAAAAAAAAATAAGAAGTGTAATATAGACGATGACGAAGGGAAAAACGGAACAACTCCAAAAACTTACGTCATTATGGAAGTTAATTAAGAAAAGGAGCTTAATCGGAGTTTGCAAATCCTGGATGTAACTGTGAAGTATATTTAAATTAATGATTATGGAAATAAATGGAAAATTTTAATAGAAATCATAAAAAGTCAGTACGTTTGGATCGGTCTCGACCGACGGTATTCGTTCTAGTAAGTAGCAAAAATATTATATTGTCAAAAATGCGATATTTTATCAGTGATAGGTATGTTGATAATCGATTGTAGCGGTAAACGTTTATAAGCCAATAACTGGTTTGAAAATAACTTTAAAATAAACTAACTGACGATACATACTTTCAAAAAAATGCGCAGTAAATAAGTTCTCTGCTGTACATCTAAGTAGACATGCATCTATATTTAGTCAATACGATGTACTAGAACTAACCACGAAACTTTCAAAATATTCTATGACCGTATGGCCCACCGAAATCGTGACGTTGATGGACAAACAAGCCTGACTTCTGCAACAGCGATGAAAACCCAAACAGGGGAACAGCCACAACGACCCTGGCTAAGCTTAATTACAACCAGGGGATTAAGCCGGGACATATTTGCGTTGCCTGTTCAAAATTAGGGCACGCTAGGGATTTCTTATTTAATTTATTCGTGTTCGTGAAGAATGTCGGTACGCATCACGAGGAAGCTATTTTTATGTTACCTTTCGGTTGATTTTTTAGCTTTTTAATCGTTGCTCTTTATATTCTTTGAATTTTATATACACGACAAAATAATTTGTTATTTTAAACTGAGAAATAATTAAGATGAGGTTTGGCAGATACACTTTTTCAAACTTTATTTAGTGTTAAATGAACGCAATGTTTTCACGCCAAAAAGTAACAATGAAGCTCGTTTGACGAAAAAGTTATGTGTATGTTGAAGTGAAAAGGTAAATAGTACGTGTTATGTAAAAAACAAACGAGTTTAAATTGCACTGAAAGTTGATGTATCCCGTTTAATTTCGTGGAAAAAATTGCAGTTGACCTTTTATCACGACTGCTTTGAACCTATATGTTAAGGATTCATTATTGCTTTTCGTTACCGAGTCATATTTATATCATTACTGACAGGACTATTGTTGCCAATAAGTCTGATAAGATCAATAGTCGGGCAATGATTGTTGATATCACTGTCCCGCATGATGAGAACCTAGTGAAAGCAGAAAAAGAAAAACATTGTTCCGATAGTCGTTACTGCCAATGGCTTAATAGCCAAGAGCCTCGATCAACTAGGCGTCTGGGTCAAGGACTTGATTCAGAAGGCAGTATTTCTCGACACGGAGCGTATCGTGGGGACCTTCCTCTCTCTAGGGCCCTGACCATCGGCAGCTTGAACCCTGTTCCCGATGCCGGTTGGACACAATTTTTGTATTTTTAAATGTAGGTATGTTCTTTTGTCTTTACATATATTTAGAAATGTAATTTGTATTTTAATATGTAAATAAAGTTAATAAAAAAAAATGCTTGTCGAAGTGTCAACACAATTTTTTTATCTATCATATTTAATAATTCATTTCCGTACATACTCGGGCGGTTCGATAAGTACGTAGCCTCATCGCCAGATAGCGCCACTATCGCAAGGAGGTTTTACTATAGTGTAGTCAATCTCTTTGGATAGCTACTGTAAAAATTACAGCTGGATCTGGCAGGTAGTTCTGTTTTGAGAGCTTGAAATTTGGTGCGTGTCTTTAACCAAAACGGAAAAAGGGCAGTATCAATCTGTGATTCGCTCCTTGTATTTGGAAGGGAAATCGCGCATGGAAATCAAATTGCGCTTGGATGTCGCGTACGGTGACTCTTCCCCTTCGATGGCGACCGTTAAAAATGGTCGTATGAGTTTTAACGTGGCCATACGTCGGTTTTTAATGAGCCACGCCCAGGTACCTCGAAAACGGCTTGCACGGAGGATAACGTAAACAAAATCCACGATCTTGTATTGGCAGACCGCCGATTGAAGGTGCGCGAGATAGCTGAAACAGTAGGCATTCCACAAAACCGCGTAGGTCATATCCTACATTAAATTTCGGGCATGAGAAAGCTGTCGGCGCGATGGGTGCTGCGTTTGCTCACTCCGGACAACAAGCGTAACCGTGAGACCACTTCCGAGCTGTGTTTGACGCTGTTTCGGCGCAATCCGATCGAATTTCAGCGTCGTTTAGTGACTGTCGATGAAACGTGGATCCATTGGTACACACTAGATACCAAGGAACAGTCAAAACAGTGGACTTTACCCGGCGATCGTGCACCGAAAAAGGGGAAAACTGTCCGATCGGCCGAAAAGGTGATGGCCACCGTTTTCTGGGATTCACAAGGTATGATCCACATCGACTACCTCGAGAAGGGTAAAACAGTCACAGGGCTTTTTATTATGCCGAATTATTGAACCGATTCAATACTGAATTGAAGAAAAAACGGCTCTATTTGACGCCCTCACCTTGAACCTTCACGCACCTTGGGTGAAGCGCTTTGTAAAGCGGGCATTTGCTGGGACTAATGTTGATCCCAGCGAATATAATGCTCGTGTTATGGAGCGCATCGATTTTTTCAAACAAAAAGTGTATGAATGGGCAAACCGTATCCGACATTATAAGTTTAGTGTCGGGTGGAGCGGTATCACCTGAATCACATGTTCCAGAGAGGTCAGAGACGGGTACATAGAGCATGGAAGCGACCTGATCATGGTGTGGATGATGGATGCCTGCCGGATGATGACGTCACGAATTCATTCTGGCGAAGCATCTGGTCGGCAATTACAGGCCTATTACGTGTCTACCTACCATCTATAAGCTTCTCACATCCATTCTAAGAGAAAAGATTAATAATCACATAGATAGCTTTTCTATTATGTCTGCCTCTCAGAATGGATGTAGAAGTGGATCCCGTGGTACTAAGGAGAGCAGCTACTCCTTATTGCCATGACCATATGCCAACAGGTTCGCAGAATGATCTATCGATATGTTGGATAGATTATAAGAAGGCCTACGATTCGGTGCCGCCTACATGGCTCTTGAGGGTGTTGGAGCTGTATAAAATTAATACAACTTTATACGTCTTCTTGTTGTCATGTATGAGGCAGTGGAGTACAGTACTTCACTATCCAGGATGTCGGGATATCCAACGGAGAGGTAAACCTATTAAGATTGAGCGTGGAATATTCCAGGGTGACAGTTTGAGTCCACTGTAGTTTTGCTTAGCCCTGAATGCTCTCAGCACTCTGTTTGAGAATTCAGGGCAAGGCTATACGTTGCGGAAAGGTAGCCAGGTAATCTCCCACATGAGTAGACGAGACGAGAAGACTCCAGTGAGTTGCAACTGATGAAGTTACTAAAGATCACTGAAAGCTTCAGTAATTCCATCAGAATGGAATTTGGTGTTGACAAATGTGCAGTCATGCATGTAAAATGAGGTGGGATTATGGAATTCCAAGATATTCAGCTCTCGGATCCTATAAACCTAAGGTCACTTTCTGCAACGGAAACCTACAAGTACTTGGATATGTCAGACGCGTTAGGCTTCAGTGCAGCTGACATGAAACAAACATTACAGACACGTTTCTTCGGCCGCCTGAATAAGGTGGGTGGTAACACGACCAACACCTTCGAAGGCTCTCGTTGGGCGTCTAGGTCAAGTGCTTGATCCAGAAGGCAGTACTTCTTGACATGGTGCGTATTGTAAGGAGGCTACTCTCTCTGGAGCCCTGATCACCAGCAGCTTGGACCCTGTTCCCGACACCGGTTGGACACTATTATTTTTTATGTTTTTACATGTATATTGTTTGTTTTTGGTCTATATATTTAAAAATGTAATCAATATGTTTAAATTTAAGTAAAAGAATTACGATAATACACAGATCTATTTTTGACGAAATCCGTATAGTCTAGTTATTTTATCCTAGGCAAATTATTACAGCCCAAATTTGTGGTCCTTGACCGGTGACGTTATTTCATTCAAATTAATACAAACTCATCACAAAAGTTTTATTACAAAAAGTTACGGTAGCTTTTTGTTCTTTTACTACCTCATTTACAAATTTATTTTGAAACAGTCGGTGTACGTGTGTCATCTTCTAGAAATAAGAATGAGAATAATATGTATTATTTAGTTTTATTATTTGATTTCAATATCATTCACATTTGAAATCAAGTTATAGTTTACATCGCATACTATCTCTTTCCGTTATAGAATCCATATTAAAAGAATACTATCACATTTACGGTGTATAAAAAACAAAATACGACCCGAACCCAAGAAAATTTCCAAGTAATCGTAGTCAAATTGCAACGGGGTGCCTTCTGACGCTTCGGAAGCAAGAACGGGAACCATTATGTAGAACGGCTATCTCACTTTCACAACGGCAACAGTTTTACTTTAGGATGTGGTTGGCCCCCAGATTGTGAGGACTTCGTGATAGTACTAAAAGACAATCAATGACCGATTTTGATAACTGAGAGGTTTGCCGCTACGTTTTTGATCAAAAAGTTACTCAGTTGTAATATACGTACCGATCTGTCAGATAATCCCTAACGTCAATGACCTGCCTTACTGTTTAAGATTAAAAGTTATCACACCCTGATATCACAGAAAAACAGCGACTGTGTCTTATAAAAAAAAAAACTATCAAACATCCAAGTGAGTTATGAATTATATTGCATGTAGAAGGATAACTTTTTTTAACTTTTAACCACACCTCACATAGAGAAGGTATCTGACGGCCTTATATTCCTGTAAAGTGTGTCTCTCCTTTAATTCGCCTCGACACAACTTTTATCCGATTCCCATGCTAATAAGGGAACGAGAGGAACTTATGGGGTGATGATTGCCTTATCGGCGGTGTATATTCAAGTTACTTACACAAGCGTTTCTGTCAAGTTATGTCTTAATTAATCTTGTTTTACGCACAAGTTTATTTTAACACTAAAGGCTTGGTTCTTAAAAATGATTATGAAATTTTAAAGTTAAATAGAACGTAAGGTACGTTGCAATAAAACTGTTTTCTTCTGCCCAAACCTTATATTGACGTTCTAAGAATAACGATATATTATATAAGTGAAAAGCCGCGCCGTGTCTCGTAAAATACACCAGTTCCTTTACCTCCCTTTATGGTATTTTTCTTCGAATTACGCACTTTGCTCATGCTGCAGGAAATTACATATTAATTTAATTGAATACTTTATTTTCCACACTCTCTCTTCTCACCAATGTAAAATTTCACAAAGTAAGAAATTGCTTAGAAACACGAAAAAGAAATTCTCATCCAATTATCGAGTAATCAATAAGATCTTACAGAATCTAACCTTCACCTTTGCCCCGAACGCTGTTATTTTCTTAAAACAAATTTTATTTGATCAATCAATTCCAATAATCGTAAACGTAAATGGAAAGCTTATTCGAGTCACGTCACTGTGTACTGTTGAGAGTTATAAACTCACTCCTTTCAACTATTGTATTTTTATGTGCGTTACGTGAACTACTGTTTAGGGAGGCTTGCGACCCAAGGCAGTACTGTTCCCAAGTCAATAAGACCTTCAATCTCAAAAACGGGCTACAAGAAAAGTGAATTAAAACGTTGAACGAGAAGTAAAAAGAAAACTGATCAGAGTAGTTATAATTAATGAATTATAATATTCAAGGAAAAAAAATTACACTGTCTACAAGAAATGATTTTCTCCATATTTTTTTTTTTATTTATACAGATAGATAATGTCCATGGCATCTAGTACGCAATGCAGGATAAAATTAAAATAAAAGATATGTGACAAGAGTGACATCGGCAACCAACCATCTCCGGGCTTGTCGCAGATCTCCGCTTTGCAGCCGCCGAATTGAGGTTCACAGCATTTGCAGTAGCGTTGAGCTCAAGCGACAAGTTTCTACATTCCACCGACGCGACGCGAAATAAACTCAAAGAATAAATGAGAACGTCAGTGCGCGTACTACGGAGCCCCCGGAGGAAAGTACTACATCCAGGTAAACGTAGGGATGCGTAGGGAACGTGGTGGCAATGGATAATTAACAAGCAAGCTTGAACATTGTAACAAAAGTGATGTAAACAGACTGTTTTTAGCAGTGATGAGATAACGCCACTTTCTTAAGAGGGTATTCAAAATTTGAAAAGTGATCTCAGTTATTATGATTGTCCTGATAGTCGCGACAGGCAACGGTGTTATACCTACTCAGTCTCGACCAAAAATCTGTTGTACTTAAAAAAAAGGTGTGTGAAAAAATATGTATGCAGTAAGATACAGGTATCGTCGTGTATGCACAGCAGGAAGCAAATAGGTCTCCAAGGGAATAAAAACTGGATGTTATGGAAATATTAAATCAACATTGCACGGTGGGGATTGTCTGCGTTCAATATTTAATATAAGACATAGTTTTAACTAGAACAAAGGCTTCGAATCTAAGGTATCATCCTAAATATTTGTTATAAAAATACTTGAATGTTACATGTTAAGTAATTGAAATTAAACAGGAAAACCTCCTATTATAAAAGGCATATTTCAAAACGTTATCTAGCTCATCCCCATTTCCTCGAGAGGTAATTAATGTTCAGATAATAAGTTAAGTATGAAAACATTAACGGAATTTATAAGAAGAGATTCATAAGCCTTCAACAACGAGACCCTTATAATTGGACCATTTTTTATAAGAATTTGTTAAACACGGTAACGTAAGAATGTTTTTTGTAAACTGGAACAGAGTTTTCTAATGTAATGGGCCTTAATGTCCATTGTTTATTAGGAAAGAATTTAAGACATTTTTACCTGGTATTTTCTTTACTATTAAATATGAAAAACATTAATTTTGATATTTGATAATCAACTTGGTTTAAATATGCTCACCAAAGTGTCACAAAAGAAAACCTGAGTATTTTTCTGATAGCAAATAACTTTCAAAACTTAGTCTAAATTGTACTTTTTCTGTTAGCTACCATAATGTGTGGAGCTGACACTCATGCCCTTAGAAACTGCCCTTCCTCTTTACATTTGAGTGCGTTCGATCAACTATACTAACCCAAATCTTTTTCTCTAATGAAAAAATAGATGCATACAACAAATTAAATAGACGTGACTTGTGAATAATGTTGAGAAGAGTGTTTGAAATACCAGTTTAATTCTTAGTACTTCAATTTGCTTCTAGCTTGTGACTGAAAGCGGTTCTAACACTAGCGCAAAAAAGCAATTTTGACTGGCGCATTGGCCAGTTGCCACGCAGTTTTCCTGTCTCGTTAAGCCGGTCCCGGCAGATCAATCACTCACTTAATCTGCTACTACATTTCCCCAGGGCAATTCCATGCTGTGATTTCAAATTAACTTTTGTTAATTCTTTGCGCCGGATTTAGTAAAGACGCAACTAAATACTACTTTTTAAAACTTCTTGTTTAGGAAAAGGAGGCAAGTCATGACGGCAGCACAATCCGACTTTATCAACGGAAAAATGAACGACGAAGCGACATCCAGCAAACCCAACTTCAACAGGGGAAAAAAGAAATTCTTTCCGCGAGTAAAACCTGAATTAACAAATCGAGAGCTGCCCAAACCATCTAAATTATCCACAGCACAAACACCTTTAACAAATGATCCTCTTTGTGGTTACAAGCTTTTCTCAATGAAAGAGAGGAGGGTTTGCAAACAAAGATACCATCAAGATCTTCAATGCAGAACTGCAGGTTATGTCTTTTTGGTCGAACAGGAATACATCGCGATATCGGATTGTGACAAGCATGTCACTAAAACCATTTCTTAGAGTACAAGACTTACGCATACTTTTATCACGTATTTTGGTGGTATAAGATAGCTTTGATAGCTCAAAAGCACGGTGAAGCCAATGAAGCTCAAGAGCGACTGATCCATTTTGTCAACGGATACGACGTGCAGGTAGGGGCAGGTGCAGCAGTCTAAACACTACGTCACAGCGAGGCAACCACACGAAGACCACTATTTCGGTGTCGTTGACTAGGTTACGTTCAAAGACTACGAAAGTCTAATGGCATCAGCAGTATCAGTACTTCACGGACCTCCTTTATGGAGAAAAAGCTATCGAGAGAGACTGTTTATGAAATATAAATTGCCAATGATACATTGCAAATGATACAGTTTTGCAGGGAACGAACGTATAGAAAATTCGATTACTGGACTAACGATTAAGTTACTATTTTTTGTATAACATTTAAGTTTTAATGCACGACATTTAAGATGTCAAAACAGACCATGTGTCAGATAAGTTTATAAACATTATTAAAATAAGCTCTGGATTAGACATTAAATATATTTCTGATAACTTTGAAGTGGGTACATTTTGAGTAATGTTTGTCCATTATGGTTTTGTTCCCCAGAGGTACTAGAGGTACTCCTGCTAGGTAAAATTATTCGTGGCTGCATCAAAAAGGCGTTATCCCAAAACTTTTTACTTTAGGGAGCAAACATGCCCATGTTAATCTTTGCCCATAGAGAGGTAAGTGCGAAGTTTGAATTTGATGGTGGTATACCGACATCATAATACGATGATAAATGTTGATCTGCATTATTTAGATAACAGTCCAATTACAAAGTATACATAACTGGTGCGGACTTTACGAGAAATGAAGTCTGTGTGTGGTGGCGCAAGTTAGGTGCTCTACATTCGTAGCGTACAGCTAAAGGTTAAGTCAATTTGATTTATACTTAATAGTTACAAATTTCTCCGAAACCACCATCATTAATATTTTATATTCTAATTGTAACAACATTGTGGCGTCGACTAATTAATTTTAACATTAAGTAAATAGTAATTAACGCATGTTTTACTGTAATTATTTTTGGGCAAGCATAATTTCACTGCACTCCTTAAAATTTGTAGAAAAAAATGAGGCAATTCCAAAATTTCGTTGAACACAGTTAGAGGCTAATGGGAGGCGGTAAAAGTGGAAGTTTATCATAATAAATGTTAAGAGAGCAGCACCTGAGCTCCTTTGGATATTTCGCAGCACACTAAGTTAATTTAGAGTTTACTCTAAGAAGGCCGTGTGGCTTTCTATGGCACAAAGTTTGTTAACTGCTTGGTGAACGTCTTGGGGGTATCAAGGAGTATTACTACAAACTGCAACATGCAGGAACTTAACGTATAAACTGTAAATGTGATAGACATTTCTGCGACGCAACTGTATGTACATGTATATTAGACGTCTTGTTTTTTAGTTTTACTCAAATCAGCAAAATCTGAAATTTAAGTAGAATTGTAGTGAAGAAATCGTTATAATAAGGATCATACTCTACCGATCTAAGAAAAAAGGAAAAACGACAAGAAATCATTCGAGTTGAAAACAAACAATCTAGCGAAGTAACAGCACATGAAGCACAAAAAAGGGAGTCAAACAAAAATTGTAGATAATACTCGGTGATCGACAGTATGTACGTTGTGAACGTTGTTCGGCCGTCAGCTACCGACAGTTATGATTGAAAAAGTTTAATCAATCTGAACGTCGATCGTGCGTGTTTTCGTGTTATGAGTTCTAGTGGAATCATTTGTTTATGTATTTTCGTACTAATGGATTTTAGTAGGAGTTGCATAAAAATCCATACAATTTTTCATTTAGGCAGCATATTCTGGATATTATTTTGTTTTTCGTTCTATATGCGATTTGTAAATTACTTGGTTTTAATATATCGGATCATATTACGTAGGTAATTTTAAAACTATCTACTAAATTTGAGCTACACAGGAATCGAAACCTTTTTCAGAAATGAAATATTTTTAATTTATTGACTTATTCACGACCAATTACTGCACTCAATAAATCCTGGAACTCCAAATGTCATCTTACTGTTGACCGTTTCGTATTTTTTTTCGTTACTTACAAATAGGATTCAGCACTCTACTATACACGCCGTTATCCTCGCAGAGACAAGGCACACAATGCACTTAAACTCTGTTCTGTCGATAAGGCATTATCTTTGACAACACAGACATCGTCCAAGCCAATTTGACTTCTGTTCTAAAATCTTTAGGTGTCAATTTACGTCGTATCTTATATAGAAATAATTTTCTATTTCAACCCCTTTGTACGCCAACGTATTGTTATCAAAAGAATTTGATCATCTGTCTCGGATGGCTTTTGCTTTCTTCGATGAAATTCCCTACGACTTATTGTAAAGTTTAAGGAAAGTTATCACGTTTGAGACTAAAGATGAACACACGGCTCCAATATATTGTATGTCAAGTCTATCATTAAAAAAGGATGCAGATTAAAGGATGTATTAAAATAATGTAACAGTCTCTAAATTGCAGAAAAAGGAAAAGAATATTAGACAATGTATAATGCGAAATAAATATAAATCGGAAACCGGTAACGGCGGCTAGATTTTATCAAACTTTCATAATCAATAAAAATTTCGTCAAAAGTAAACCCAGAACTTGAAGATAAACGATACATCTATTGCCAACCCAAAGGAATCCAAACATTTCAACTTTAGTACAAGTAGTCGATAGCCAAATTAATATTAACGACACCAGATGATCCTATCAAATCCGAGGTCCGAACCCAACCCCTTTACTCGACTTTAAATTTAATTAAAACCTCAAATTTAATTCCGTTTTACTGACGGGATTCTCTTCGTTCAGCAAATTGATCGCGAGTCCTCTGTAGGTCGTTAAATTTTGATAGCCAGTTCATTTTTGCTGGTACTCAATTTATTTTCAGTTTTGTCTCTGAATGTAGGTTTCGAGTTATTTTATTAATGAGTTTTAATCAGCTCTAGGAATGTATGAAATGGCCTGGAGTTCGTAAAATGTTCATAAAAAGGTGGTAGCGAAAAAAACTTAAATAATTTTAAATTCAAAAAGAAGACCTAAACAAAACGTGTAGGTAGATAGTAATACTATCGATATATTTTCCTTTCTTACTCACTGGGGAAAATAGTGACATTATAAAAAGCAACAGGTTAAACACTAATACGTAGATCGAGCAAAATTAATTCAACTTTCATGTTACTTACTCAAGTAATTAAAATATTAATTAAATTTGCCGACAGCATAACGGAGTTCCAAGCAATTCTGTTTAACAGCCAACTAGTATGAGAATTTTGCATCAGATCTAAAGAATTTGTTACATTTTTATCGCTGACTCGTTATTTTAACAACATGCCTTCACCAGTATCGTTTCAGAACAGAGTGACGTTCAAATTCTGTAGCTTATATTTTGTTGCTAACGTCAATAGCTGAATTTCAAGCAAAAAGTGAAAATACGGTGTTAAGTTTGTTCTTTCATGTAGAAGGCTTTGAAATCGAAAACAAAAATTATCTTTTTATAGTTTATAAGCTAGGTGATACATTCTTGATTGTTTTTATTTGCACAGCGACGTATCCCTATAAAATATTTTGCTTCCAGTTTTTTAATCGTGAATAGTTTCCAGCAGATTGTTGGATTTTAATTGATGTTTCGTTATTTGTAAAATGTATGAGATACCTTGGCAAGTATTCACTATTTATTTTTCTGAAAGAAATACAGTTAGGTAAATATTAAAACTCGTCGAAAATCACGACGTTGAACAAAGACCTGAGTATTAAATTACTAAAAGACAAAAAAAAAACTATTTCAGTGATGAAAGTCCACTGATTTGGTACAAAATTTTTCGACGGGTTTGCAATAATATTAACAAGCTTTTTGTGTAAAAAAAAAGTACTTAATTGTTTAAAGATTAATAACATAGCTTTGTAAACGTTTTTAATCTGACAACGCCGTACGTAAACAGCGTAATCATTCAAATTGCATGCGACACATAATCCACACATTCCACTGTTGAAACAAAATGAATGGTTGAACCAATTCAGCGTTGCAATTCCAAAATGACGTCAAATTGATTTCTAATCGTCATTTACGTCGCTTTGGCTTAGCGTCAACAAATCAACATTTTGGCACGACAAGTGTACAATTTATGCATCGACAGTCACGCCTATACGCGGTCGGTATTACGATCTAAACGCGCCAAAATCAGTAGAATCATTATTTTATGTGTGCGTGAATAGAGGAACTGTCCTGGTTTTTGAAAAAACGGTATTGAAATAAACTTTTCGAAATATCACTGTAGTGACCTACATGTATATTTGACCTTCTTACTTATTTACTTGTCACTAGCTGTCGCCTGCGCGAAAGTCGATTATAGCCGTAAAAAATATTATAACTTTACAACAACTATCGTTATATTTAAGTCAATATTATATACAAAAACTTAACAAATTATATTAATACTAAAACCACTCTATAAATTGGTGAAAACAACATGCAAATTGGTGAGTTTATCGCAAACAGACAGACAGATAGAGACGGCGAAGTACTTTGTTTTATAATATGTAGTGATTAGCAAAGATTAACCTAATATAGTGCAGCACATTGCATTGCTCTTGTAATCAAGTCTAGCTCATTTAAGAACCCATTTTTACATACATCCATCTTAACATTATACTAATAAAAAAGCAACAGTGCTGCAGTATGGATTCGAAATTTATTACTTCCTCTAGCTAGGCAGTCGGTTAAAAAACCTGTATTAACTCAGGGTATAAGCTAACTCAAAACTAAATTTCATAAAATTGATTAAGCCGTTTAAGCGTGAATGAGTAACAAACATCCATTCATATTCACAAAGTTTCAAGTTTTTAATATTAGTAGGAATACACTACTCATAAGTTATGTACTAAATTAAACCACGTTTTTGTCAATTTTCTATCATTTTATATTACACAACATACTTCAGCAATATTTACATGTGTAACTCTCTACGGCTTAATAAAACATACACAAACATGTAACTTATTTTTATTCCATTCCACTAACAATAATAGAGAATATACAGTCATAGATCTTACATCTCTCTTAATAACCTAAACTGAAAAGTAGATTTACACAAACCATCTTTTTAGTTGTAAGCATACTGATAATTACTTATGTTTTAAGTTATGTGTCGATATCGACAATGAACTATCGAACCACATGGTAGTCATTACACAATTGAGAATCTTAACACCGCGATCTAGGTTAAAATCTTACTTTATCAACGCCATCTATCGAGCACAGTACACTACTTCAACCGCGTCCGCGCGCACGGCGTCTTTTTGTATTTTTTTTTTTTACCTCTCATAAGTTTTAATATTAAGATACGTACATACATTGTTTTATAACTAATAGATATTAGATGGCAGTGTTTAAAAGCAAATGTTCTATTGACCATAACTTCTTTTTCCCTTAACCAATTTTGACAAAACAAAGTTTTGACAATACTCCTAATTGTATGTAACCTAACTGTGAAAACCGCGTTCAAATCCGTTCAGTAGTTCTGAAGTTTTAACGTACCAGACAGACAGACAGAAGTCTTGAGTCTTTTTCATCACACATAGTCGGGTTTACATATTGATATTAAATACTAATTTTGTAACAATACCACTTAGTGTAAATCTCGGTGATGACTAAGATTTCTAATAACAATAAACAATCTTCCTGTTTTATTGGTCAGCAAGAATGGCACAATCAACAATTACCAGGGATGTGTGGACTCTACCTGAATTGGTTGAGTATTTTAGGGCAGATACAGAAATTGCGGAGAATCTGAACCCAAACGATTTCGACAACATAATCATTTTTTCTTCGGATTGGGTCAAATTAGTAAGAACTGCCTTAGAATATCAAGGATTTGATCCACGTGTGATCCTAAGCCAGATAAGGAATACAAAGAGTTATGAAAGTCTAAGACCTCAGAGAGTTGAATGGGATTTGAGAAACGTTGGTGATGGTCTTAGAGTCACGTCTTCATCATCAGCTAATGATAAGTTCTCAAATGAGGAAACCTTGGCTAAAGATGCTAACTTTCTTATCAGTGTTCTTGTCTAGAAACAACCACATCAGTACGACAGACAAAAAATCCGAAAAAAATATTTTTGGTTTCTATGACTCTTCTTTAATTGCCTCCTATAATTTTTTTTGAAAATTATTAATTGTACAGAAATTCGGTTTTTGCTGTTTTATTATATGTATTGAAAAAATAATAGAATTTAAATGAGAAATGACTTGAGTTGAATTTGGTTTATTGTCGATTTTCACCTTCTGACTTAAATTTCTTCTTTTTTTTTTGTTTGAAGTTGTGATACTTTTTATTTAGGTTACATTAACAACTTTTTCACAATATTTACAATCTTAACTCTACAAAAGGTAATTTCTATGTGTATGTGTAAACTGTGATGTGCGCGATAAACATACATTCTTATTGTGCACCCTGGATTTTGCTTTACACCCACCTACATCGGACAATTGCTTCTATATTTCACAGTCACAATGTTGCCACAGCGTTGAGCGAGAAAATTATAATTGACACCTATCTAAACCCAATAAATGTATGGAAAGATTCAATTTTTCCGTCCACAAAGCTGCATTGAAAGTGCATTGCCAACAAGTGTGCGATGTCCGGGCGGACGGCACGTTCCCAGCAAAGCTCACGTTCCGCTGACTACGTAGAATGCTGCTTACCCAACTCTTGAGATGTTTATAAGGTTCATGCAGTTGCTCGATGTAGGTCGTCTTTGTAGGTTTAGGGAGATGAAATCTTTAGGCACTTATGGGTTTTTAGGACGGAAAAAAGGAAAAAAAGATACGTTATACTATGTACTTTGAACAGAATATGGTACCAGTAAGCAATAACTAAAAAACTTGACATTTTGTTCCACAGTAAATTTATTGTAGTGAAATTCTTTCAAGTGCTCTTTTTTTCTGTCTTTCAGTTATTGAAACTGGCACTGTGTTTGTTGTATTGTGGCATCATCGCCGTGTCGTATAAGGTTGGTCGTATAAGGGGCTGGTCAGTTGCGCAGAGCAATGGCATCCTCTCCAGCTAGCCCACCTTGAACATCATTATAGAAAAGTAATAAGCTCAAAAAATCTTGTATAGTACAACAAACATGATGCAATCAATTGTTAACGAAATTAATTTTAAACAATACCTAACAGCCGGTACTTGTTCAAATTAGCTGGTCAGCATCACAATGTTATGACGTATTTAGGTCAGATAGTTTCAGAACTAAATGTTTATGCTCTTAATTTTTTTGTTTATCCACGTCTTGCTAAGCAGGTCAATAGGTTAAAACTATAAGGTTAATGATTTTCTTTTGTTTATTTTATGTAAATTAATTTACCACACTTCACTGTGAGTATAACAAGACTTGCATGGCCTATGTGTGGAAATATTTTATAATAAAAAATAAAAATAATGTCTGGCACAACCCCAGCTTTTTGTTAACATCTTTAATCCAAATTGTCACCAAAGCAAAAAAAAAATTGGCCCATTTATAACTGTTAGATTAATAAAATAAAGAGAAAATAAAACGTTATCATTCATTATTACTTCATAATTAGGATAAAATAAATGAGGCTAAACAAATCAGAACATAGAGTTCCACAATTAACACACACAGTCCCGGTCTATTTCCACTCCCACTTGAAAAGATCCACTTTCTAGTAACGACTTTAAAACAATAAACAGTATTACAATAAGTTTCACATACACTGCTGGTTTTGTACGAACTGATTCAAATCGCGTAGAGTATAGACCGCGATCTACTTAACGTAACTTTATTAGCACGGCTCGCTGGGATTGTTCGGAATTCTTCTTGTTAAGGTTCTAGTGTAAACTTTAAATTGGATTCGATAGTTGGGGTGAAAATGCGGAAAGCTAGTGATCAATAACGCTAGTGGCTGAAGTGTGGACTTGTCTTATAGTTATTTGTGTTCATTTGTGGAACTTTGTTTTTGGAACAACAACAAACTTTAAAATTATAATATACTGTTTTTTTTAAACGACTCCTGCTGTAATATGTTTAATCCGTGAATCGCGGGGAGTTTCATATACACCGTGTAACATAATTAACGCACATCCTGAAACTACTTTGTTCAGAATCGATAACAGAATCCATTTCATTAATAAAAATAAATATTTTTTTTTACCAAAAAATTATTTAGTAATAATTAAATTGTAGACACTATTTTCATAAAGCACTCGAAGTAAACGAAAATGAGCCTTAAGTCGATGCAATAAGGCTATAAGGTTATAGGCTATAAGTAACGTATTGAGCAATAGGGCGCCCACGCGTTTTGCCAATTATTTGTACAAATTATTCTGACAATATGTAATAAAAACAAATATCTAAGAAAATGATAAAAATGTTTCAATACATTAATTGTGGATAAAAAAGGATATTCTTTTTGGGGTGTCTGTGGATGTGCGTTATTTCCGTTACACGTTGTATATTTAATTCACACGAACAAACACACACAGACCTCAGGATAAGTATTTGTGGATTGTGGGACCAAAAATATTTTTACATCAAACGATTTGCATCAACTAATACGAAGATGAAAGTGGACATGACCGAGGAGAGGGGTAAAGGGATACATATATTATGTCGAAGTGTTAAAACCTATTAATTATTTAAAAATAATTGTACAGTTACATTTTCTATTCAAATTCAAATATCTCGATATTATTCAGACTACATATTATAAAAAGCCATAATCTTCAGGGCGTTGGTCGTCGTCAATATGTTGTGCTATTCTTGTCGCCTTATGACAAGTTAGGTGTCAAAAGTCATTCAATACCAAAAAAAAATATTTCATCTACGTTTATTATGCACATTATATTTACGTGTTTTACCTCTGCTTCTAGCGGCAACGGCGGTGGTGGGTGTCCAGCTATGTCGCCGCATCGTCGGCAGCTTCCAGACAGGGTGTAGCAGCAAGCAATGCTCGTGTTTTAATGAATTTTAAGTTTTATGTGATATATTTAGTTATATTTTTGTGTGCGCTTTTATTATCTTATTTAATATTTAATGCCATCTGATGCAGGCAGTGGCGTATCTGTAGGTGTTGTTATGAAACCCACGTCATCTTCTGCAGATAGTTTGGTAAACTGCCCATATTATCCCCCAGGCACGTTTTTTTAAGGGTAACCGTGCCTTGATGATACATGTTGGAAAGGCCACAAACCTCGTAATGTGTTTTCGAGCCCTGTCCTTGTTTCCCTCTCAAATATTTCGCATGACATTTCACAGTCCACCAAACCATTTCGGCAGCAACTATCCGATTTAAAAAAATCTGTTCCTATTCTCAAACGCATTCCTCGGTGTGCAAGACCTTCAGTAGCTCTATTTCTGGCAAAAAATATTCATCTTGCATTCCAAAAGAATTCTGTAAGAGCCTGGGAACAATCGTTGACATTTCTCTATAAGGTACTGCATGTAAATAAAGATTTTGCTATAAAAAAATATCTCAGGGCTCAAATTAAAGACAATTGTAACTTGTCTATCCTCAGTTTTGACACAAAATTTTCAACCAAAAACTACCATTCGGCTTTTGATGTGGCTCGCATTGTCGCAGCAAAGCTAGCTGAAAGTGACATTCGGAGCGCTGCCAAAATACTGTTCAGTGGTGACGAAGTCGCACCTAGCTTTTCAGAAACGCTAAACGCTCTGAAAAGAAAACACCTGACTCCAGAAGACAACTTACTTTCCCTGACCCACCGGACCCACACTTGCACAGTTTTCAAGTTTCAGTTAAACAGGTAGTCGTAGCGGTGGGTTCCTTCCGGAATGGTTCCGCTGGCGGACTGGATGTTCTGACTCCTACAGTATCTAAAAAATCTGACGGGTCCCAGCACTGGTGAAGCCGGTGAGTCACTCCTGAAGGAGCTACTGCTATAACACATCTTAAATATGATAGCAGGCAAGATCCACGAGTGCATAATTGATACTCTTTATGGTGATAACCTTTGATAACCTCTTCGTAAAAAAGATTCATTTTGGCATTCGCCCCATTGCAGTGGGATCTACTTACGGGGAACCGTTTCCGAGATAGAGGGCGGAGAGCGCGAGGTAACAGCATCACTTCATGTCAACCGGTGTCTCCGGTCGAAAATATGTCGAAATTGTGTAGTATGAAAATTTGTAGGCCTTAGAAAAAAGATACATATTCAAGAAAAGGTTGCAAAATTTTCTACAGTCTAGTTTAAATTATAGCTGCGCGACGAGCCACGATTTTGCACAATAAATTAAGATAATTATAGCCAGCCATGACGATACTGACAACGGAGACCAAGCAACTGTCATTTTACAAAACAAATCATTAATAAAAAATATTTTATAGAATGAATAAAACTATAACAAGGACGGGCAAACCGGGAAAGAAGGAAACCAGGTTAGTGCAACTTAATCGATATTCTTTGCAGAAATTTCAATACAATTTTGTCGACATAATTATACAATACAAAACATTCTCACGTTGAGTCCGCTACTCCACAAATGTCTTTTAAAATATTACTGCCAGCAAACAAATTCTCTAACCGATTTAAGCCGTATAATATTAGTGTTAATACAGATTATCATGATAAAACGAAGTCGCTTTGAATGTGACGTAGAGAAACTCATTTAATAGCATCACGCTTACAAATGAAAGTAGAAGGTATATTAGTTCTCGACCCTATTGTACCGAACCAGACTATATTGTTTACGTGCTTGCTGCTATATATTATAGTGTCAGAAGATTTACTTAGTAAAAGAATCTTTATGCCTTACAACACAGAGCTGAATTTCGAATAAATTGAACAAGTTAAAAAAATATTCTCAGCCAGGGGCGCGAATCGTAACGCATTCCTTTTAGAGTGAAAATAAAACAAAAGCTAGGATTTATTTTACGATAGAAGCTTCATGAGTGAAATAGTTATGACGTAAGACTATGGAAACAGATTTCGGGGTTCAGCTTTAAAGATTTAGTGAAAGGTCAGGTTCGCTTGGAGGAAATTTGTCCAGAAAATCGCTTATCCCATTGGAATTTTGCCCGAGAATAGTCGGCACTCGATCGGTATAGCAGTTTTTGGGCCATCGATATTATTTATTTATCGGTACTAAATATTAAAATACAAATTTTACCTAAGTTCGGATTCATTTAAAAAATCTATATCTACTAATGTTATAAACGCGAAAGTTTGTGTGAGTATTGATGGACGGTTGTTTGTAACCCTTTTACCAACAAACGGCTAAATTATTTTTGAAGAAATTTGATATTATTAAGTAAGCTGGCACTCTCTATTATCATATTGGCTAGTTTTTAACCTACTGCGTTAAAAGGGAAACATGTTTTTGAACCTATAACCGACATTCGCGCAGGTGAGGCTGCGGGCAACACATCATACTATAAGATCTTGTTTTATTAAAATAAGCACATTATTATAATCTGACATCAGGCTTTTACCTACTTTTTATCAATATTAGAATAACATGTTGCCACTTGGTCTTATTATTCGACTGTTGTTAAACCCAATTGAATATTTGACAGGCCTCTTAATCTAGTGGTTAGTGGCCCTGACTGCTATACCAGAGGTCGTGGGTTCGATTCCCATCCTGGGTGGGAATAGAAATTATGTATTGTGAGTAGTAGACAACTAATAATCATATATATATTATTATATATGTATGTAAATATAATAATATATATTTTCACAATACAAGCTTTGCTTAGTCTGAGACTAGATGGCGTTGTGAAGAAAAAATAAAAATAAATAATTAATATCTTGTGCCATTACTTGCATAATTATGCACAAATAATTATAATGAATTGTGAATTGGTCTAGCTAGTTTAGACAACCAACATTATAAGTATGCGAGACAAGACCCGACTAAATTGAAACACTGCGCTACCATTAGTATAATCTAGTCAAATTAATAACTAAAACCAAGATGGATACTGTCTAGGGAGCAGAAAGTAATGTGTCCATGTTCATTACTTAAATTAAAATAACAGAGTATTAAAGTTTAAAATTAAACACTTAAGAATGTGGTATAGAACATTATATCTATAAAGCAGCAAACATCTACACTAATATTATAAAGAGGAACACTTTGTTTGTAATGAATAGACTCAAAAACTACTGGACCGATTTTAATAATTCTTTCACCATTCGAAAGCTGCATTATCCACGAGTAACATAGACTATAATAATATTTTATTTGGAAAAACATAGGATTCCGTAAGATATTTGGATTTTTCGGACACAAACTGAAAAAAATCAACCAAAGTAAGCAAATATACACGCGGGCAAAGCCGCGAGCGAACAGCTAGTTATATCTATAAAGCAGCATACATGCAATATTAAGGCATGATTTTTATAATATTTTTTGTGTGGATCAGATATTTGAAGTTTGCTCGAGAACCTATGACAGAACTGACAAAACATGTTAAGCGAAAAATTGAGGAATCGTGGACGTTCAGGTGAAGACGACTTCATAAAGTTAATAGGGCATAAGACTATTGACAAGTCGGGGTTAGGGTTAAAAATCAAGGTATGTATTTTTGTCGATAAACTGGTTCTTAGTTAAAATACACCGAAATATGCAAAAGCATATATTTGCATAACATGCATACGCAGATGATCTGTTTTTTAATTATACGGTACGTAACGGCCCTAGTAGATAGGGATGCATTAAATAACAGTAACAGATTCGTATTAAAACTACTGTCAAGATTATCATGAAACACAAAATTTTGCAAAGGAGCAATAGAAATGACAAATCCTATATTCGTTATTACATAGTAGAGACTGCGGCTAGGTCGCCCGGTCCCTGATTTTGTAATCTTTGTGTGTACAAAAGGTAAATTGCTCGGTGGCATTTTCAACGGTAATGATGTCATCGCCGCATCCCGTAATCGAGGGCTGGATACTTTTATAGTAGATTCGTTGACTGTATGTTACACCGAAGTGAAAACTATATAAATAATTAAATTTTATGCTTTTTCGAATAAACTTGAATATAAATTAAACAAAAATCGTCGTTAAATGGAGTTTTACAATTTTACCAATCAATACTAAATAGAAAAAACAAAACCTTAGGGCTTTATACTATTTTTATTTTCCTGCATGATTTGGAAGAGAAATTAGATCGAATTTCTTTCGAGAACTTCTTTGCGATTATGAAAACGTTACGCGTCTGTTTACTTGAACATTCCGGGGCGTAATGTGCGGGTGTACCCTAAATGAGAGGTCCAAAGCTTTGTATGAATCTTATCTGTGTTTCGCGACCACCACTAGCACCGCATGTAATGGGTGCTCGAGCGTGATTTGTGATACAAATTCATCGTAATGTATATTGTGGAGTTACGATAAATTAATTTCGGTGTGAATGCTTGCCAACTAATTAGTTTTTGCGTAGTTTAATAAACCGTTTTGTTTGTTTCAATTATGGTTGAGTTGATACGTTTGAGGTTTAATGAATAGCGGTAGACTTATTAGGCTTTTAGTTGGTACAGCGTTGGTGTAGTACAGCGAATAACTAAAACTAATAATAGTTTTTGGTCAATAATTTTAGTGCAAGATGAAGGCAAGTGATTTTAGTGAGTATATTGTACCCAATGTGTCCACAACAATGTAGGTTTATCGTATAAAATGTGGTTGTTAAAGAATGAAACATTCTGTTATAAATTGAAGCAGGTAGGATATTTTTTATTTTAATACGTTCCATATTTTCCCCATGATTTAGACCTGTTTGCTTGTTCACATCTGCGTCTCGAATCTAGTACAAAAACAATGAGCAGGACATAGGTCGACGTCGGTAAACATATTTCTCTACAATTCGCACTGGCATCTTGCCAGAACATATTGATTTTACTATAAGAGTCGACAAGCCCTCGGCGCCTAATGTAAAGGGAAACAGGTTAGTTGGAACGACATAATTTGTTTAAAGGAACTCACTGAATATTGTATTAAATATTACAAGAATAGACTTTGGGGCTGCTTATAATAACTTGTGATGAACATTTCATTCGAGTTTTAACTAGTTTTAAACAAAACGTAGTTTTCACTCATGGGGGGAGTGAGTCGTGCGACACTTTCGTCAATATCACTATATTGTCATCAAAGAGTTTAGCGCTTAAAAGCGTTCATTTATGGCATATATCTTTGATGGCAAAATGAATTTATGTTCAGTAAATAAGTTTTATCCTTATAGTAATGGTAGCTATTTCTACTTTACCTAAATAATCTGCTGTTCTCATTAATTACGTGCGTAAACTACGTGGCTATGCTTAGCATTAGCAAATATTAAACAAAATAATTGTTGAGTATACAAAATATGGTTTATGATAATGTATGTGTACATTGGTATGTTGTATCTGGTATACAAACGCAATTCGCTTTCAATTACTATATGAGACATCGATCTCCCACAAATATACAATCAAGCATAAAACCATATATTCATTTCCTGATAGATAGCATTGATTAAGTTTGGCAGAATATATGTATGTACATTGTACACGACCAAAGCTTTATATTCATCGGTATTTTATTTTTGTTGATTAAGCAAGTTAGGATAAATTGCGGTATACAAATAGCTGATTATTTCGGTTATTAAGTACAATACCAGGACGGACAAAATATTTTAGATTATTAGACTTTTTATTGTAAATTATATGTGATAAGATTACTTCAAGATAAAATTAACATCAGTAAGCAGACTAAACATGTATGTTCATTTGCTGACACAAGTAGCGCCATCTATTGCTTTAATGAAGAAGTTTACTGTATTTACAAAAGGTGCTGTTTTTTTTTCGAGGAAAGCTCGTAATAAGAAGGTTCTACGATTTGTGGTCTAACCATCAAAGCTCCCACTAGGACTCGAGTTTATGAGTTTTTATAATATTCTATTACGCTTAAAGTATTTTGAAAAGAAGATAATGTGTAGGTATAGGATAACCAATCGATGAGAACCAACTATTTAACACGTAACCTGTAAGACGCAAAGTAATTTAATTTGAGTAACCCCCGGTTTCTGGACGGCTGCTCACTTGAATCTGCCGTCAAATCAACTGATCATGACTAACAATAAAACTTACAACCAATCACAGAGCTTAACATAAGATTTGACTGACAATTTACACATTTGTGTGTAAATGCGTTTGAGAAACCAGGTGCAACTTATTATTGTTTAAATTGTGTGTTGGGTTTGAACTTTAAATTATGCGTGACTAATTCATACCTAATTTATGGCAAAATTCTTTATCCAGTATTAATTTATCTACGGATAAGTTAATAACAATGGTTTGTGTATTTTGTCGAACCCCCAAGTAAATAATTGTTCTCGTAAAGCCTTTATTATCAGATATGCTTAAGACGCATTAATTAATTATAATAAGGCGATAACAATAGACGTATTCTTATTGACGGTTAAGGTTATTATAGGGAGAGACTAATGTTATAGAAACGTGTTACGTCATTCTAATAGCCTATCATGTTACAGATTCTTTGTACGACGATGTAATCGATGTTAGAGTGTGTTTATAAATCAGAGAGAATACAGATTGTTTATAAGCGAAATCTTTTTAAGCAACATTGCTAGTATGGAAAATGATGTTGAATGTAAATGTGAATTATTATTATTGTCCACAGCTCTGGACACTTGCCTCCTTATTAGATTATAACTCAACAGAATAGTCCCGGCACGCGACGATGGCAAGATATGAGATGGAAAGATGGAAGCGTCGATATACATTCTGTGTAATAAGTATCGGGAATTTTTCAATAAAACAAAAAATACTAATTATTCATCTACATTTATTTTATCGCCTTCAAAGTAGGCCCCATCGCTTGCAATACAACATCTCCAACGCTTCACCCAGTCTTCCATACAATTTTTATAGGCTATTTCCGGTATGGCCTTTAGCTCATTCAGCGAATTTTCTTTTTTGGGTTTCGGATCGTTTTCGAGACGCCATTCTGAAGACTGTTGGCTTGTTTGCATGTCGTACTCATAAACCCATGTCTCGTTGCCAGTTATTATAAGTTTCATATAGGTCGGATCCGTAGAAGCTCGGGAAACCATGTCTTCATCGACATGCTTTCGCTGCGCTTTTTGAACAAAATTGAGCTCTTTTGGAACTAGTCAAGCGGCAACGCGTTTCATGCTTAAAATGTCAATGAGAATGTTGTGGGCGGACTTAAAAGATATGTTCACTTCACTAGCCAACTCTCTTAAACCCATGCGTCGATTTTCGAGCATTACCTTCTTGATTGTGTCGATGTTTTCTTTTGTCGAAGCGGTTGAAGGTCTACCAGAACGAGGCAAGACTACTACTACTTCTCAGCCTTCTTTAAAAACCTTATACCACTCATAAGCCCTTGTTTTCGATATACACAATTCGCTGTAGGTATTTCGCAACATTTTCAGTGATTCACCACATGAAATACCATCCGAAACACAAAATTTAAGGCACACTCCTTTTTCAACAATATTTTCCATTGTAAAAATCGCCGAGAACTCAAAACTATGACCAACAAAAAGTGTAGTTTAAGACAAATTAAATGACAAATCCCGCTCAAACTTTGCACGCTAAATCAGTACAGTGCTACCAACATGCAGTAAAAAAAATTAGAAAGATCTCTTTTACGTGGGTCTTTTTATTGACATATTCCCGATACTTTTTACACAGAGTAGTACATATGTTGATAGATAAGAGTTGGTAGCGTCATGGTTAGCTGCGGTAGCTGAGGTCAAGAGAAAACTCAAAAATAAACGTCAAAAGTAAACAGTTCTCGTAACATTGTGGGTCACTTGCGTATATACTACTTGTTGGCGTTAAAACTCTGTAACCGCGGGGGCCCAAAACACCCGATACTCCTTCTAGATCTGGTACTAATCGTAACTCAAGGACTGTCTAGAAAATCTATAAGTTGTCAAGCAAAAAATGCCACAAATCCTGGTGAATGCTGACGTACTTGTCTAAGAAATAGATGTATAAATAGCCGTAAAATAATTAATATCGAATTAAGCGTTTAAGGAGTACAAGTAAAGAAATAAATTAGTAGGTAATTAAACAGCGGCGCAACAGTTCATTGAGGAAAAATCAACAGTAAATATGTGTGTATTTCAAAGGGAAAGCAATATTTCTCAGTTTGGAAGCTATAAGCAAAATTTTAATTGTTTTCAGAAAATTACCTGTCATATCCATTTCCCTAATTTATATACTCAAATATGACCTTTTTACATAGGTACTAAATGAATAATTATAGTACATATTGACTAATAACAACGTTAACGAAATATAACTTCACGTGCACCTTTAAAATTAAAACTACAACTATTCAACAAAATTAGTGTCTGTTTTATCGTAAGTAGGTACTTGATACAATTATTTCCTACGAGATGTATGGGATTTTACTTAAATAAACATAGAAATATCTTACGAATGCATTCTTCGTCAGTAAGCAAAGACAATAAATACCGATGATATGCTTTAAATATATAACAAAATATCCGTTACGAAGTTGTCCTGTGCGTCGCGACCGCTTGCCTCGCCAACTTAGTTGCCAAGTACCAGTCGCCAAGTTGCTCGGTAAAGCAAATAGGACAGAGGAAATATATTCATTCTATTATATGTAGGTACGGTGCGGAAAACTTAGGGCCAGTTTTTAGTTAAGTGACTCAAGAGTTTTATGTTGTTTAGAAAAAGTCCCGGAATCAACCGATAAGACGTTTTGGTAACTCTTTGGACGAGTATAAACAAATCGGAAATTAAATGACGAAATAATGAAATAAAATATTTGGACTTAGCTCACGAGGTTGTTGACATGTGGGAGGTGGACTCAGCAATCATTGTGCCGATAGTCGTTACTGCCAATGGCTTAATAGCCAAGAGCCTCGACCAACATCTTCGGCGGCTCTCGTTGGGCATCTGGGTCAAGGGCTTGATCCAGAAGGCAGTACTGCTTGACACGGCGCGTATCGTGAGGAGGTTCCTCTCTCTGGGGTCCTGACCCACCGGCAGCTTGGACCCTGTTCCCGATGCCGGTTGGACACTATTTTTTATATTTTTAAGTGTATATTGTTTTTTTATACATATTTAAAAATATAATCAATATGTATAAATTTAAATAAAGAAAAGAATGATGAAACACTAGACTCAGAATGCAAAAAAGATTTTCCTGCAGTTCATTCCTGACACATTTCGCAAACCCGATCCCGTTTTCCAATCTATAACAGAGAAAATAAATAGACCTAACGAAACAACAGTGCGTTTCGGCTGTTTTTTCGGTCGGTTTTTGTTAGCGTGCCAATAAAAGTAGTGCGTAGGTTAGAACGCTAAATCCATGAAAGGCGAAATGTATATTACCTTAAGATACTCGAATGTTAGAAACAAAAATTCTTGAGAACAAAATACGGTAGCTTCTAAAAAAATATTACTGGCTATCTTAATACAATGGCGGTAAAAGTATTCAACAAAAAAAAAACAATTGCCATCCCATTGAACTAATTCCTCGCAAATATAGTTTCTATTTTATTTGACTTGCCACCGACCACCACCGCAAATACCACGGACAAACATTCACTTGCAACCGGGAAATGAGAAATAGCCACGTGTCGCGCCATGATATGGATTAATATCTATGGAGTATCGATTTGTGGCTGCGTCAGTTAATACACACGTACATCATGAATTCGTTTACTGTCATTCGGACACAACTTTGAGATTTCATCCAAGAATTTTCAGTTTACTAATAAATAGCAATTATTCTCATTATACAAGCCTCTTAAACGTACAATAATTAATAGTCGATAGTCATGTTACGTTAAATTCATTTTAAAAATTTCCGTCACATATTCCTACATTGTAATATATTCCGTAAATGTAAGAGTGAAATATAAGTTTTAAGGGAATAAAGGCGATATCACGAAGACTAATGGGCGAACGAAGCACAGACTGCCGATAGTGTAGGCGATGTTAAATTGACCTACACCACCGTCACTTGGATATATGGACTCGTTTTATCATAAATAATAAAGGTTCGAGCCTTTCTCGGTAACACGATCACGAATGTTAGAAGGGAATTCTTTAGTAACGTGGATATGTTAGAGATAACACTTTACAAGTTGATACAAAACACTATGTGTACTATCAGTAGTGACATCCCTACATTACACACATAATCTATATATATAAAACTCTTCCGTTACTGACTGACTGACTGACTGACTGACAGACAACGCACAGCCTAAACTACTGGTCGTAGAAAGCTGAAATTTGGCATGTAGGTTCCTTGAGATATCTAGGGGTGCACTAAGAAAGGATTTTTGGAAATTCAGCCCCTAAGGGGGTAAAAAGGGGTCATAAAGTTTCTATGAAAAATCTTATTCCTTAGGTTTATAAACTTGAAACTTAGCACAAACACGTATATAGTCAAGTAAATAAGTTTGGCATTATATTTTTTTCCAATCTACCCTCCAATAGTGATTTAGGGGGTTGCGATTTGGTGACTGATTGACTTTCGCGCAGCCCTAACCGCTCGGTGTAGGAGTCTAATATTTTGAACAAAGCTTCCTTTACTGACGGGAATGAGCATTAAAAAAAGATTTTTGAAAATTGTACCCCCAAGGGGGCGAAAAGGGGCAAAAACGTTTCTATGAAAAATGTTATTCCTTATATTTATAAACTTAAAAATTGGCACGAACACGTACATAGGCAAGTAAATAAGTTTGGTAATGTAACTCAACTGATACTTATAATTTTTCTAGTACTATATAAAATATTTGAATTTACTTCACGAGGATGTTGAAATGTGGGAGGTGAACACCTGATAGTCAAAACTGCAAGATGTTTATTTGTCAAAAGTGACGAACTTTACCTTAGATGGCTTTACTTGGGCATCTGGGTCAACTTTTCAATTCAGAAGGTGCTGCTTTCTCGACACGGCGCCAATCGAGAGCCAGTTCTTCTGAAAGTCCTAAAACCACCGGCAGCTTGGATCACCTATTTCCGATACCGGACGAAAATGTTTTTTTTTAATTAATAATAAAGGAGATAAGTAAAAAAAAAAAAAAAACTTGTCAAATGTCAACACCAAATTTCTACATTTCATATTTAATAAATTATTTTCGAATATATACATACTTAATCCATAAAGAGAAAGATGACTTACGTCAAGATAATAACGTCAAATCAAGATAATAATATGTCGGAGAGGTGGTATATGTCGAAGAGTTCGTATACCTATCCAACCTGCGTGGTGTAACGCCGATGCCAGTGACAATAATTATGATGATTATCTGTGGAACGTCAAGTATGACAGTTGGAGTCTAGCGACTGAATTACTTGGGTGTGGTCTGTACTGCGGAGCCGTGGAGTCTTGGAAGATGAACCCAGAAGGCGAACGGACGGAAGTGCAGAACTCGCCGCGCGTTTCACAATATAATCTGTTATCATCTTCCACGTGTTTGTAAAACTAATCATGTAATTGTAATAAACGATAATGAAGCGATGTAACGAAGACTTTATTTCAACAAGACATTCAATATGGCTGATGAAGACTATCTAAACGCTCTGCCAATACATATCCTGTCCGTCTCATCCTACAAATATAAAATAACTAAATAATATGAAGACATGTTGACAAGAAGCAGAGCTGCACGCCCACCATCTCCGGGCTCGTCGCTGAGCTCCGCCTCGCAGCTGCCGGACCGAGGTCCAGCGCCGGCACCGTTTCGTTTCTTTGGCCGCCTGAATAAGGTACTGAAAAGTGTCTTATCGGGTGGTAACAAGGTGCGTGCCTTTAATGGTTGGGTCATGCCCGTGATAATGTACTCCTTTGGCATACTCAAGTGGGCTCAGACTGAGTTGGACGCCCTGGATAGGAGAGTCCGGACACTGCTCACTGCCAATCGAATGCACCACCCACGGTCATCTGTGATGAGGTTATATGTCCCGCGAAAGTGTGGGGGTCGAGGCTTTCTGAATGCCAAAACCCTTTATAATCGCGAGATATGTAACCTCAGGGAGTACTTCCTCCAGGTGGACGTGGGGATGCATCGAGATGTAGTGGCAGTGGATAAGGGCTTCACACCGCTCGCTCTTGGCAAAGAGAACTGGCACACACCTGTCTTACTAAGCGTCAAAGACCGCATGGATGTATGGAAAAGCAAGGAGCTACACGGGCGCTATTATCGAGCTCTTCACGGAGCTGATGTCGATTTTTTAGCCTGGGTACGCTTCGGTGATCTCTTTGGAGAAACCGAAGGGTTTGTATGTGCAATTATGGACGAAGTTATCATGACGAACAACTGCCGGAAATATATAATTAAGGACGGTACAGTTGACGTAGTGAGGCATATAGTTTCGGGTTGTTCTCGTCTTGCTAACGGCGAATACTTGCACAGACATAACCAAGTGGCCAGAATTATCCACCAGCAGCTTGCTTTCAAGTACAAACTTGTGGGATTCGAGGTGCCGTACTATAGGTATGTCTCCAACCCAGTTCTCGAAAATGGTCATGTCACATTGTACTGGGATCGATCTATCATCACTGATAGGATTACTGTTGCCGATAAGCCTGATATAGTGGTGACAGACCGATCAGAGCGTCGTCGGGCAATGATTGTTGATATCACTGTCCCGCATGATGAGAACCTCGTGAAAGCAGGAAAAGAAATAAAATATTTGGACTTAGCTCACGATGTTGTTGACATGTGGGTGGTCACAATCATTGTTCCGATAGTCGTTACTGCTAATGGCTTAATAGCCAAGAGCCTCGACCAACACCTTCGGAGGCTCTCGTTGGGCGTCGGGGTCAAGGGCTTGATTCAGAAGGCAGTACTTCTAGACACGGCGCGAGGAGGTTCCTCTCTCTGGGGCCCTGACCACCGGTAGCTTGGACCCTGTTCCCGATGTCGGTTGGATACTATTTTTTATATTTTTAAATGTATATTGTCTTTTTTGTTTTTATATATGTTTAAAAATATAATTTGTATGTAAATAAAGGAGATAAAAATGCCCTTTTATGTTACTAATAATAATTATGTTTTTATTATAGAAGAGTAATTTATTTTTTAATTTGAAATTATTTTAGAAAGAACACTTTACAAGCATGCATGATGACCTACAAATGTCACTGTAGGCATTTATTTCAAAAATGAATACCGTAAATTCTGGTAATCAAAAATTATAGATAAAACGTTTCTGGACCTCCTTGGGTGTCTAATATTTGATGATTTCTCTCTAAATTTTATTGAGAAAAACATGAAAAAATTCAACGACGTTTCGGATAGACTTTTACGTCATATTAAAACGCATTCGGTCATTACTAATTTTTTTGCTGTTTTGGCCCCAAATTAACATACTACCTTCATGTTATCAGCTTTGAATATGGGAGCACCCTTATTTTTTTAAAACACTGGACTTAATTATTAAATACTTGAAAGTTGGGTAATCTGTGTCGATCCGCATGCACCATCTGATATTTTAGGCCTCAAAAGGCGCAAATATAGTAACCAAAGACAGTCGTACTTCCCCCAAAGTTGTCTCAAAATTTCCATTAAAGAAACACTATTCACATATTGATGTTGCTTACATTGTCCAATCTAAATGAAGCAAAAGTGACGTTGGGGACGCTGATAAAATCTATTAAGAGAATGGTTGTTAAAAATATTATTGTAAGACAAAGGAAGTTGTTAATACGTATTGTTCATTTAAGTTTTATCAGTGACTGTATCAGCTGTGGCACATCTCTTCTAAGGAAACGTTCACATAGAATAATTACAGCAGATTTTTAAAATATTAATGCAACCAACCTAAACTTAACGGAATACCCAAGATTAAATATAAATGAACTAATATTGATTGCATGTGGGACTTACTAACATAAACAAGCCCGCTCTTATTATGGTAAGCACAGAAGATTTAATGGATGCTATTATATTGAAGTATGCACAGATACTAGAAGCAAGATCGATTTAAATATATTTGGGGCTAATTGTTAACTGATGAGACGAGAAATAGCTAGTCGGCACATTAGTCGCAAAGTATACTGTGTGTATATTTTAATCAGTGCAATTGACACAGGCCGTTAAGCAATATTACTGTAACTGCATTGTTGGCCGTCGTACGGTAGGATGCTGTACCCACATCACGACAGTGATATGGTGCTTAGGATGGGCACGCCATCAAAGTAATATATTTTCACCGGGTCAATTTCTGAATAAAAGTAAATTATTATTGCCACTGCCTACTATTAATATCAATAGCCTGTTGAGGTGGGCGCTGTGGGCCGAAATTACTATGGAGACCTGGCATGCCCCTTTCCATCCTCAATGATCAGTCATAGATAAATAATTTTAAAATACATGCAAAGCACTCAGTAAAATGCGGCCCGATTCAGAATTAAATAGTAGAGTAATGAACAACTACTAATTATGAGAATCAAAAGCACGAGTAAAGAGTTAGATCGACTCATCTGAAAGAAGTGAAGTAACAATTTATTTGTTTTGAAACCATTTCAAAACATAAACAAATATGTACATAATCGAAAGGAAGTAGATTTTATAAACTCTGGAATGACATAAATTAGACAAAGTCAAAAAAAAAATGAATCCTCATCAATATGATAAAAGAACTTACATAATTCAAACTACTAAGATCCTGTAGTGCGAGTATGATCAACCACAAGAAATAACATTTAAGTAGGTATAATATAAATATTTGGACTTAGCTCACGAGTATGTTGACATATGGGAGGAGGAATCAGTAATCATCGTTCCGATAGTCGTCACTGCCAAAGGTTTAATAGGCATGAGCCTCGATCAACATCTCCGGAGGCTCTCGTTGGGCGTCTGGATCAAGGGCTTGATCCAGAAGGCAGTACTTCTCGACACCGCGCGTATCTTGAGGAGGTTCCTCTCTCTCTGGGGCCCTGACCACTGACAGCTTGGACCCTGTTCCCGATGCCAATTGGACACTTTTTCATATTTTAAAAATGTTAATATTTAAATAAAGGTAGCCTTGCACCCAAAAATTAGACATTTGAAATCCAAATTTAATGCATGGTATCTAGATAACGGAACCCTAGGAGGCGATATCAATACAGTTGTCGAAGATTTTATAACTTTAAAAAATCTTCTAAATTCAATTGGCCTCTTTGAACACTGATAAATGTGAAATATACATCCCTCATGATTTGTCATTTTTAGATAGAGATTTGGCTTTGCAAACAATCCATTCGATTGCCCCGAAATTAAAGTCGTCGGTGAGTTCTCACTTCGCCTTCTAGAATCCCCAATTTTAGAAGAATCCTATAACAAATTTATAGATGATAAAATTCAAAACTTCAAGACTTTCAAAATTTCTTTACATTCGGCCATACCTTTGATACGTTTTTGTTGTTTTGGTCCAAAATTCATATATTTTCTCCGCTCTTCCCCGCTCTGGAAACATTCACACCTTCTCGAAAAAGTCGACCAAATCATACAGTCCACCTTAACGTCGATCTTCAATGTGCCTTTGGCTGACCGAGCTTGGTCCCAGGCTACATTGCCGATACGTTTCGGTGGCTTAGGTATCCGTAAAGTTTCCAGCCTAAGTTTACCAGCGTTTCGGTCCATAGCACTGAGAAATTGACTACAGAAATCTTAGGGTCTTCTCTGTTTGATTTTCAGATTCTCCGCATGACCGAGGCAGTAAATACTTGCCGTTCCGTTCGGCCGTTCGCTTGCGTTTAGGTGTACCATGTGTCGTGTCTCATCTCTGTCAATGCGGTGAAAGAGTCAACTGCCTTGGCCATCATGGCTTGTCCTGCAGCAGGAGCGCGGGGCGCATAGCGCGACACGCAAGTATTAATGACATTATTCGTCGTGCTCTTGTCACGGCTGATGTACCTGCTGTTCTAGAACCGAACGGTTTGGTGCGCAGCGATGGTAAGAGACCTGACGGAATGTCTTTACTTCCCTGGAAATTGGGCCGGCCTTTGGTGTGGGACGCAAGGTGCGTCGACACCCTTGCGCCGTCCCATGTTCTAAGTTCGGCGGTCGCGCCCGGCGCTGCTGCTGGAGCTGCGGAAACGCTAAAGCGACGAAAATATAATAACCTTACGGGCAATTATATTTTTGAGCCCTTTGGGGTTGAAACGCTTGGGTCATGGATGCCGGGTGCACGAGCTTTGTATAAGGAACTCGCTAAGCACTTGGTCGACTCCACCCGTGATTAGAGGGGCTGGACTATATTTCGCGCAAAGAATTGGTATTCCCATTCAACGTGGTAATGCGGCCAGTCTCCTGGGCACGTTTCCCGCCATTGACGGAGATGAGGATATTTTTTTCGACGCTTTGTAAATATGTAATTTTTTAGTTACATAAGTTTAGTTATAAATGTAGATATTTCTTGTTTAGTATTGTTTCTGTTCAATAAAGGTTATAAGTATGTCGGAGAGTTCGTATACCTATCGCACCTGCGTGGAGTAACGCCGATGACAGCGACAATATGATGATTGTTTGTGGAACGTCAAGTATGACAGTCGTGGAACTGGATTGCTTGGGTGAGGTCTGTACTGCGCCGTGCAGAGGATTCTTGGAAGGTGAACCCTGATGGCGAAAGGATGGAAGTACAGAACTCGCCGCGTTTCACAATATAATCTGTTATCATCTTCCACGTGTTTGTAAAACCAATCATGTAATTGTAATAAACGATAATCCAGCGATGTAAGGAAGACTTTATTTCAACAAGACATTCAATATGGCTGATGAAGACTATCTAAACGCTCCGCCAACACATATCCTGTCCGTCTGATCCTACAAGTATAAATAATATAACAATATTTTACATTGTAATTTTTAATTTGAACTTTTCTTAATGTAATAAATAAGTAATAGTAGCTTTATCTTTAAAACAAAAAGATAACAAATTGGACGCATCATATATTTTGTATTGAATATATGCAGCTACTTATTTCTTGAGACAGTCTTCAAATATGTATTTTATGTGTGTGTATAAAGTGTGCATATTAATATTTAAATGTTTTGGCACCGTCAGCCATGGAAAACAAATAACTTATAACAATTATTGCACTGCTCGTTCAATAGGTGCTCAGGACAGTATATTAGGCGTTAAACATATTTTAATAAGTATTTAGGAGAAAATCTTATATACAGTACCGTTTAAAGATTACTTAGAAATGAATATATTTTGGATGCCATCCAAACGGCTATTGATAATTTATTTAGTAAACATAAAAAGTAGGATACAATGCCATGATAACCATGCCATTTGTACAAATGTTTTGTGGTATTTTGTCGTCAAAAGGAAATGCTTGATTTTTTTCTCATGACACGTCAAATTATTCCATATTCTTTCTAATTCTCATTCTTGGTTCCTTCAGTTTAGGAAATAGTACATTTTTATATGAATACATAAACAGGAAAGCGGGTAATTCAATTAGAATCACCATTGCTAGAGTTATTTAATAAACTCATGAGTTAAGGTTTTGTAGAAAACGAGAAGACAACGAAAAAAAAATAAGGTGTTAGAAATATTTTCGAAACTAACATTAAACGCTAGAACTCACATTCGTCAGACAATACTATAAATTGCTTCTCTCACCAGAGCGTGGCAATAAAACCGATAGAAAAGTAAAAAATATTCAATGAAATCTACTAAGCTTTACCACGAACGCTTTGATGTAGGCATCAAGCAAGGCACACATTATTAAAATACCACAATAACTCGACTTGAATAGATTTCCTTGCAAGTTTCTGCAAAGTTAATGAGCTTCGTGTCACGTCTAAACTACAATGGATAATGACACACTTTTTCATACGTTCTCATCAAAAAGATCATTAAATAGCGACATCGAGGAAAGGACTCAAAGGTAGTGTGATCGCAATAAAGGACCAATAACGCATGGCATGACACGCGGCCTTTCCTCAGGAAATTGAAAAACGTGAGGCGCTTACCTTTAGTTTATATAGAACACCTTTCAAGATTTGGGACGTTTTTAGTTTCGTTTCCTTGATTACTGAGCTGGAATAAAGGAAAAACAAATTTAGGAACCATTTTACGTTCCATAGTTTTCAAATCAAACACTTTTGTTTGCAGTGAAACAGCATTTGGTATACATTTTAGATTTACAGAACACGGATGTGTATTGACTTAGTTTTTTAAAGCAGGAGCTGTTGTTGCTATAGTAGCGAGACGCTGCTTCGTGCACTCAAGTGTTAGGGCAAAATAATTACTAGTAAATTTATAATTTTTCAATGGGTACACTAATTCCAACAGGCAATTTATGATGAAGACGAATTTTTTATGCATATTAAATTTATTTTTTCAGTCTACATAAACGGAAAGTTTTGAATTTCGTAAATATTTTTGTTCTAGTTTTATAATGTAAATTGTCCTTTGATATGGCATTATTAATGTTTCAGAATGTATAAATAAAATAGTTACCAATATTGCAACAAGAAAAATACTGGAATTTTGTAAACTATAAAAAAAATACAACATACTTTATTATTCATGGAATTGAAGTCGTGCCTTTAAGTAACATTCTAGCTATTTTCTAAGTTATGTTCCTCGGGACCACGTTTGGACCCGTGCCCATGGAATATTGATTACCACTTTGAAAAAATTACAATTTGATATATGATGCGCGTATGAAATAAATTGGTGTGCAAACAAATAAACGGCGTTATAACTGTCAATTTTTAAGACTAGGTGACAAAGTTTCTGAAAATAAATACTTTTGACTAGTTTTAGTTTGTTCGAAAATTGCTGATTCCAAAAATAACATGGGTATTAGTAAGTGTACAATAATACTATTGATGGTTGATGCAGTAAAATATTTTGTATCATGATAAGGGTTCAGAAAGAAGTGACTGGATTATTAAAAAAAACCTTACATACAACACTTGTTTTGTAGGTCGCTCTCATAATCATTCGTGAGACCAAGCTCTCGAACAACAAGAAAGGAAAAGCAAAGCACTAAGACCCCACTCTTTCGGAATCGCTGTACAAAAACAAACAGACATTGTAGTTTCTTATAGAGGGGGCGAAAACAAAAGTAGTCGCATTGTTTGTGAAGACAAAACGCAACAGAGGTCACAAGTAGGGTTACCATTTGACTGATATTCATTCGGCAAACTATAAAGAAAAACCTACAGGACACTATTACCTGGAGACTTGCTTATTGTGCTCCAAAACTTATAGAAACTTGCTTACATGTCATTTAATTATTGTAAGAATCCAAACTGTAATTTATGACAGTAAAATATCAAGATGACGTTGTGTGAAAGTCGTAGAATATTTATTGACTGTTTACCTAACAAGTATGACATGTCTCTCGCAGCTAACTTCAAAAGTTATGTCTGCTTAACAGGACTTTAGGTGACAACTAACAAAAGGCCTGTAGCAAAGCTATCAACAAACTTAAAAGTTAAACAACAAGAAGTAAACACTCACGGGTTGCTTAAACATGGCGAACAACATTGCACCAACAATACATTTTATCTTAATTTACGACAGAAAAAATAATAAAGTTAAAATTGATTTGTAAATCAACAAGTTCAATGCAATGCCTCTAAAATTCTAGAAAATTGGAGATTAATGTAAAATACCACACAAGAAAGTATTGAGAATTTGACACTAGGTAATGACTTTGTTTACAGTCACGAGCAAAAAACAGTTGTAGTAGATTTCTTATGTGAAGTTTATGAACCTGTTAAGAATATATCCTGATATTGTAAGCTAAACTTAAAATGTTTAATTCAAAAGAAAATTTCATACATCATTTGACTAGGACTTAAATTTCAATTGCTTAATCAAGAGTATACAATGTTTTTGCTCGTGACTGTACATGGAAACTGGGACCGATCCTATCTGTTAAGGTGTGAAAACGTTACCTTTAGTTATTTGCTGTAGTGATTTTAACTATATATTTTTGTAGCTTTTTGAAATAGTAACTAACCCTATTCACGAGAACTAAACAACAAGGAATTATTTGTGTGTTTAAAATAATTTCAGGTTGAAATAATGTTATTTAATGTGAATTATTCAGATTATAGAGTTAATTAATTGCTATTCCAGGAATAATGAGATATTATTATTGTTGATTATAATCAGTTTCTTTTATCTAACTACACTCGGCGTCACAAAAATCGCACCTCTTTATGAATCCCCTTCAAAGTCATTTTTACCCTATTAATCAATGGTAAATGTATGAATATGAGGTATCATCGAAAAGGTAATTTATTCAAATTTTAGAATAAATCATCAGATTCTGTTTTTGTTCACCAATAAATTAAAAAAAAAAACTCAAACAAATGATGTATGAAAAGTGTAGATTTTATTTCAACAAAAAGACAACAGTTAAATTCTTAAAACTAACATAAACATTTACAATAAAATTCTTAAAACCTAGTGTTCCCCCCCCCTTGCCCTGATGACTGCTTCCATACGTTCTCTCATGGACCTGATCAATGTAATAATGGTTTCTTGTGGAATATTGTCCCATTCTGCGATGACGGCATCTTGGAGCTCTTGGAGAGTACTAGGGGCAGGTTCGCGTGCCCGTACTTGCCGTTTCAGATGGTCCTAAAGGTGCTTAATAGGGTTCAAGTCTGGACTTCGTGCCGGCCAGCGCATAACAGTGATCCCGACTTCTTGCAACTAGTCCGTTACAATTCTCGCGCTGTGACAGCGGGCATTATCATGCATTAACATGAACCCTCTGCCGATAAAACGCGCATAAGGTACGACGTTCTCTTCTAGGATCTCAGTAATATACCGATGAGCAGTCAGTGACCCTTGCCCACGAGCGCTTCCAGTCCGAGAAACGCACACAAGGTTTGTTTTGCCATCTATAGAGATGCCACCCCAGAACATGCACGAACCACCTCCATATTCCACTGTTTCTTGAATGCAAGGTTGTGCAAAGCGTTCCCCTTGCCTTCTATACACCCTCCTACGTCTGTCGTTGCAGAAAAGACACACCCTCGTTTCATCCGAGAAGAGCACACCCCTCCATTGATCTAGTGACCAATCCACATGTTCACGGGCAAATTGTAATCGGTCTCTCTTATGCTGTGCAGTCAATTTTGGCCCTGTAGCAGCCCGGTGAGCAACAAGTTTCTTTGCCTTCAACTTTCTTCTAATTGTGGAGACGCTTACGGAGATTCTACGAGCTGATCGGAGCTGTTGTTGCAGCTCAACAGCATTGGAGAACCGATTTCGTAAAGAAGTAGACACGATGAAGCGATCGTCTCTTTCAGATGTGCAGCGCTGTCTTCCGGATCCACGTCTCCGAATATAGCCACCAATCTCCCGATATCGTTGGAAGACTCGACGAACGGAAAAACGACTTATGTTTAGTTGCCGAGCAACATCACACTGTCGCATCACAGATTGCAGTAGTGCAATGACTTGAGCGGCTTCATCGGCAGTTGTATCCATTTTCAGGGGTATTTTTCTTGCTGTAGCTGTTCAGGTGTGTACTCTTCGATGTCTGGATGACGAATGACCCATTTTAACCCGGGACGGCCGTTTTATACCCGTGTAGGATGGCACAGTCAGTGGTTATTGCGGTGTGTATTTTGATAGCTTATTTTTGAACAGCACGTGGTACTGCAATTTTTATGTTTAGGAAATCCAACTATAGTTAATTTTAAGGCCGTTAAATATACTTTTCATATATATAAAAAATAATTAGGTTTAATTTAATCTTTGTTTGAGGGAGGCCATTGAAACTCATTTTCCAAGAGGTGCGATTTTTGTGACGCCGAGTGTATTATATTAATACGATACGGCTTATTATAATTATTACGATCCGTACTGAATTGATTGTTTGTATATTTCAATACTGGCTCATCATGGATTGAAGTTTTGGTAAATAAAACGCAGTGCAAATTTAATAATAAATATGAAAACGTCCGCTACGATTTAAATTCATATATTCCCTCGTCATCGTAATATTTGCCCATATATAGCGTGTTTAAAATTATTCATGGTTATTTGAATTTCACTAAGGTCGATTTGACCGTTGCCATCTTCGGATAAGCGACCATTTCTGTGTTTGACACACGTTTCTACAATATCGATACCATACACACAACTCACACAACCTGTCTAAAACTACATGCCCACTACAGCACACATGAATCAAATGCATGATGACGTGACGCTCGATCCTCAATTATTAATTGTCTAATTTATAACCTAACCGGTTGTGGCATAACATATCGACATTGTATAGATATATCTATCGGATGTACACGGCTGTGCGGATGTGGCCTCCAAATTGTAATTTGATAAATAATTATTTTAGGAAATAGGTCACAGATTTGATACAATCGGCGTGATTTTAATCGACTTTGGGAATATTTTACGGAACTTTTATTATCTGTATGTGTGAACAAGGCTACTCTAGCGCAATCGTTACTTAAGAAACTGAGAAACAGTTTCATCTCTAGAAATTATGAAGTGAACTCTATTGAAGTTGATAATGATAATGAACCATGAAATAGGCAGCTAATAGAGCCTTATTCATGGTTCTCAGACTTGGATTGAGAAGTACTCAGGCCTGGTAAGAAAAGCATTCAGAACCTGCTTTCTTACTCCCTGAGCAACTATTTCTAGTAGTTGTGACATCAATAGATTTAACACTCAGAACCCTCGACTAACATTTAAATACTCTTGTTAAGCGGCTGGTTACACGCCTTGTTTTAAGCGGTACCTATTCACTTCTTGATACAAGCAGTAGAAATGGAGAGAAGGTAACCTCTGCCTAACACCTTAATCATAGCAATGTCGTAATAGAAACGCTATAAGAACCCCGTTAGAGCCTATATTTTAGAATGGATTTATACTACGAATTTTATGACTAGTATGATATTAGAAAAAAGCATTGTATATTAACATTACTCAAATAAAGGAAGATAACAAAGCCGTATTCAGAGTAAATTACTGAAAATTAACTTTCTAAACTTGAATAAAAACTACGGAGTCTAAATAGTTACTCCGTATCGGGTTGCTCATAGTTGTGTATCGGGCACATGAACAGAATTAATTACGTGTGCTGCTCGACAAAATCGTTTAATTTCATCAGCCCTTTCACATTATTGCCGTTTCACTGGCGTGATATATAGTGAGCTAGGGTAACGGTGCCTTTCATGTACCTCTTTTACGAAAAGGATTAAGAGGAACTCGAAGACAGAAGTTAAGCAAAATATTGATGAAAACTTAATAAACATTTAAACTGAATTATCGTGTACTAATTAATTAGCTTTTAATTTTTTTTAATTCACAAATGGGATCAAAATAGTAGTTTTAAAATAATTTCTGTAATCTTTGCACAATTTTGTTTTGTTTAAGGCTGTTTTGAAGAATTTGCACACGCGAAAAAAAAATCTTCTAGAAGTGCGAATGTGATTGAAAAAAATAAATAAAAGAGCAGTGTCAAATATATTATTGAACTTAATATGATGTTTTATTTTTGTGAGTTCCTTCCTTTTACTTAACTAATAGATATTTAGCAGGTGAAAAAATCAAATGTTTTTCTAAATAAATATTCATTAAAACCATGTAGACGTAACCGGGACCAGTATCATCATCGTGGAAGAGCTCTTTGATCTAGTCAAAGACGTATATAACTTCTAAGAGAACGGTAAGCAGAGCTGACGAGCCAACTTTCAGCATTGGACACCCACCAGATGATAGAAGAAGAGTACGTAGTAATTATTTCTCATTAAATTTTCAAATGCTTTACGAGTGGGGATTGAAATTAAGTACAGTAAATGGGCAACATTTGCTTTCAAAGAAAAATTGAGAACAGGAAAAACGGAAACAATCTAACATCCAGCAGATGTGAACGTTTTTACTGGTTTGTAATTAATATCGGATTCAAATTAAAACTCCAGATAGTACCGTTTAAATTGATAGAGTACGTAAATCTTTTGTTCAATAATTTTATCAACTGGCAATAATTTTATCAACTGGCAATAATTTTTATTCGATTACAAAAGATTTGTAGTTTTATTAAACTTTCTAGGTTTATTCCTATTAATTTTAAAGAATTTGATTATTAATTTAAAAAAGAAGACTATATACTGTGTTACAAATTTTACTATTGTATCAGAACTCATTTATGTTTTTTACTTGAATATTATAACAATGGAATTTTTACTAGATTTTTATTTTATCGACTTCATCCACTAAATATAATTATTATTATTGTGCTTACAAAAAGAAACCAAGTTTATTGTTATGTTGAAATTATCTCAACTTTCACTGTTTGCAACATCAGTGTATTTTAAATGAATATAGGGTGCAACTTTGTCGATATAAAAATACTTTTGCTTAGCCATGCAATATTGGCGTTGTCCGATTAATTAACAGCATGATTCGTGAAGGCTCAATCTGAAACAGGATACATATTATTATGACCTGAAATAATTTTACAGTCTAAAAAACTGAGTATAAAGCATGAATAATCTAAGTTCTTTTTATTCATGGCTTTCAGTCTTATTAGAGATTTCAATACCTTATTTTGAAGGAACTGTCTAGGATCCTACCTTTACGAGCGTGGTTAAAATATAACTCAGAAATGAAAATAATAATGGGGGTAATTACAAAAGCACGCCTACCCGCAAACAACAAAAGACCTAAATTATACCTTTGAAAACATATCCGAGCGTACTTTTCATTTGTCTTTTTATTGACCTTAATTTCTTTGTCTTATAATATATTACACTGAGAGAAGGTATGATGATGTTAATTTGAAGAACCTGCTATTATGAAACGTGTCATAGAGAGAAAGAGAGAGAGAAAAATGGCTTGATAAACTCAGTCAACTTGTCTACATGTTTGTAATTTTCTTAGAAGTGCAAGCTCTTCTACCCAATAATTCGTAATTGGCATATTCTTAGACAGGATTTCTTGAAAACACAAAAGATGATACCACAGAATAAATAAATAATTATATAGTGGTTTTATTACCTATTATGTCGTCTAAAAGTTGGTCAAAGGTAACCGTTACAGCATTTCAACAGGCATCTAAAAAAGGAGGAGGGGTTCAGATCAACATTCAAGTACATATTTGCTTTTAATAAAAACCATTCTTCTATTAGATCAGATGATGTAGTCAACAGACAGGTACCGACACCAAATAAAATGTTTCAAAAGTTTTGAAGTCGGTTTTTTTATTATTGTAAAAAAAAAACTAATTTGGTTCGCAGTGCTAAATTTGAGTGACGTTTCTACCGCATATGTAATTTAACATTAACAATTCAACGCATTCTAATAATTGAGTGTTGAGTGGAGCACGAGCGACTTTGTCTCAAAATGTGTATTACTTTACCAGTAGCTTTACAACTTGCGGCCATATATTGTATCCCCAAACGAATTGGCTTTACTTTGGAAAGGGAAAAATATCGATAACAATGGCTATGTTACTCTGAATGGCATATTTTTAATTGTTATTCATCATCCCTTTGATGTAAGATACTTTCTGGTCTGGTTCAACAAATTTGGCACGCCCTTGCGGAAACAGTTCTCCGGTCATGGCACAAAGCCAATAGTTGTACTTTACAATAGCCCCCTTTAAGTCTTGGCGCATTTTCGTAGTTCACTCTAAGTAGTTCTGTAAAATTATTCATTTTGTTAGTGTGGGTCTAAAGAAATTGGTTTAAAGACAGTCTTATTAGACCTGTATATCTTAACAGTAATTTAAAGGAATTGCTTTTGATTCTTAGTTTTAGTTGTCAGAATTTAGTAATGGCGTTCAAGCCTCAGGGAGTATGAGAGAGGAAATACCACATTAGTAAATCGATATATTATACGAATTATCATCGCTTCTCTCAAATCAAAGACAGTTTTCAAACAGGCAACAACAGTTTTTAGAGCCCAGGTATAGATGAAAATGACGAGATATTTATCAAAATGTTAACATAGCCAGTTTGGTCAAAAATTATTCTCTCGCATCATCATTTAATTTAATACCATCAATCCAATCTCACGTTACCACCATCCACCATCGCATTACGATACTCATCATTCACTGCAAGTGCGCTTAGCACAAGGACTTTGATGAATATCGCTATTGGATAGACCAATTGTTGCCAATTTGTTAGTGGTCGGATCCATATTACATTGTTTACTGAATTAATAGTAGCAACAAAGCCTCTGTTAAACCTGTGCCTGACGGTGGAAATGATTTACTGATGGCGGCAAGCGGTGTTCGTGAGACGACAAATCATTTTAATAGTTTGCGCGTTGATGAATTTTTGAATGTACCATCCATCTTTTTGCTCGTATGGCACACAGGTAATGATTTTAATAATTTTATGTGTCAGTGTGAGTATGCGAGGTTTCCAGCAAAACGTAAGGTAAGTAAGTACTTGCATCACCCCCGAAGACGGGGGTAACAATAATATAGGGCAAAGTCAAAAGATTGCAATGTCTACTATCAGGTGGTATACAACACTTGGGCTAAAAAGGAAAGCACAAGGCTACATGACCGGCCTATATAGACATTTGGACAACTAATAGAATAATCTGTCGGCATTTTGTTATCGAAATCCCTTCGAAACTTGGTTCGTACTTGGTACATTCTAAAACTACCAGGCTTGCTACCAATCTGAGACTTACTGTATTCGTAATAATGCAATTGATTGATCCTTCCCATTGTGATTGATTACCGAAATAGATGTTGTAAATAAGGATACCACGTTATGAACAGACGTTAATCAAACCGAAACATGTATTAGTATCGTTCATTTTTACCAACCGCTCTTCTTGGGCCTAAACATTGGTTTCCCCCTTAACAGATATTCAATGATTGAGATCCATATTTAATAAGTCTTTCAAACTGTTCACAGTGTGATGTCATTAGTGCTATAATGAATATGGTGTAACATGTTTTTCTTATCAAGCTAGACTTACTAATCTATACACCGTGACTTTTAGGTCGTTTTAAAAAAGCAGCCCAGTTCATGTATCCAATGACTAGTAAACGTTTATAATAAAAAAATATGTTTTTTTTAAGATTTGAATGAATAAAAATATTATTCATTATTATGACACAAGGCAGTTTTACGAACACTCTGTAGTGAGCGCGGTCCGAACGTTGTGCCAAAGGGGCCGCGCGGGCGGCGCGGCGGCGTCTTATCACAGGTCATTCACCTTAGCGTAAAACAGCTGTCTTACTATTGCAATCATAATGTTCGCAGTAAGTATGTAGCATGTATCTTCAACAGTTTGATACGTAAACATTTTTAACAGGATGTTTCATATTTCCAATGTATTATTTATTTTTTTCATGCATATTATTTTAATTAATGATAAAAAAATTATATTCGCGCCTAGAGGTATTTTATGACGGATACATTGTGTGGACGACTTTTTTAAAACGACCTAAAAATCACGGTGTATATACACCGTGACTTTTAGGTCGTTTTAAAAAAGCAGCCCAGTTCATGTATCCAATGACTAGTAAACGTTTATAATAAAAAAATATGTTTTTTTTAAGATTTGAATGAATAAAAATATTATTCATTATTATGACACAAGGCAGTTTTACGAACACTCTGTAGTGAGCGCGGTCCGAACCTTGTGCCAAAGGGGCCGCGCGGGCGGCGCGCCGGCGTCTTATCACAGGTCATTCACCTTAGCGTAAAACAGCTGTCTTACTATTGCAATCATAATGTTCGCAGTAAGTATGTAGACTGTATCTTCAACAGTTTGATACGTAAACATTTTTAACAGGATGTTTCATATTTCCAATGTATTATTTATTTTTTTCATGCATATTATTTTAATTAATGATAAAAAAAATTTATTCGCGCCTAGAGGTATTTTATGACGGATACATTGTGTGGACGACTTTTTTAAAACGACCTAAAAATCACGGTGTATATAAAAATGAAACCCGTTTTCCTTGGTCACGGCATCACGCGTGAATGGCTGGACCGATTTCACTAATTCTTTTTTTGTTGTATTTGTTATTATTAGGAGAAGGTTCTTACGGAAAAAAATATTAAGAAAAGACCTTGGTTTTTTTGTCCCTATACCACGCGGGCGAAGCCGCGGGCGAAGCCGCGGGCAGAAGCTAGTTGTAAATAATATAGCTAATTATTTTTTTGACTTCAGAGTATTAGGTATAGGCGTAGCGTTCGTATCCAGAAATAGGTTGGGAAGATATTTAAGAGAAGGTTTTTAACTTGGCTGTTCTCTTCTTTTTATAGATTTAAAAGTAGTTTAAGTAGTAAAATCAGTTAGTTGCTGAGAAGACACTTTTAAGTTTCCTTCTCTTTTATTAGCACTTACTCTTAATCTAAGTATCAAAACTCTTGTCTGTATTAAACAAATAAACATTTCAAATTTAGTAAAAAACCCACATTTTAAGTTTAAAATTCACAATTTAGCATTCAACCCGAATGAACAGTCCGACAAAATTTCCCTTCATCCGCAATACAATGAATTTTCATAAAATAACTGAAATAATTGCTGTCCACATAATGCTGGGTGCTCATTATGTGCAATTATGTACATATCATTATTGCGACCGCTGACAGCTAGCACGGCACAATGTACGCCGAATATTAACCGTCGTAATTATATAAGATAGGGCTAATTTATAGTTAGCCTGCTTGTCCCAAGTATTAAAGTTTTGCGGGAAATTGTATTAACATTTTAATCAGAAGTTTAATTAATTAAAACATGCCTGTGTCTTCTTAATCGAAGAGTTTATAACATTTGTTGTAAATATTGTGTTTGAATAGTACAGCATAACTTTGTCTTATTAGTTTTGCAGAAAAGAAATAGCCCATTTAAATATTTATCTTTTTGTTACTAGCCAGAAATGTCTCACTGCTGTTTATCTTAAAATGTTTATTTCTATAATCCCTGAACAATAAACTAAAACAAGAAATAGGTATCCCAATCCGCTTATCGCTTGACAAAATACAAAAAAAAACAACAGACAATAATATTGCAATCAACTTTTACATTAATTTGTTAAATTGTAGGAGCGTGAAGATTTTATCTACCTGATGTTTGACCTTCGAAGACCGTGAAATTATTTTGCCATTATTTTTAAGTTATTTTATTTAAACTTGTCGTCCAATATGTTCGTGCTGAAGCATATCGTTACATTTTACATCCTCTGGATCATAAGTAGTGCTTTTGGAGACCAAGAAAAAGGTAAGTTTAATACATAATACCTGTTATAGTGTCAAAAAACATCACACTCTCTTGACAGCTTTTGCGGTAAAAAAATTGGCGACGGCATATAAAAGGTCACAACGAAATTACGTGGATTCGTTCCCGTAACGAATAAACCGATGTAAAAAAGAAGACTTATGCAAAGCACCTAGTGTTCACGATTGTCGATTACTATACTGAAATTTACGCGAATTTTGTTTTAGAAAGTCATTTAGGCGATGTAGTGAAAAGGACACTAATAGCGACTGCGCATGTGTGTATGGACCATATCAACGCTACAGTGACCGACTTGGAATATCTTAGAGAAGAGCCGCCATACCCAGAGAAGTCAGCTTGCATTGTCAAGTGTTTATTAGAAAAGGTGGGATATGAACAATATTTGATTTTAAATTTATGGTGGATCTGTAATATTTCGACTAATGTTATCTACCTAGTTATTTGTTTTGTAATTATTGAATCAAAGCGTGAGATTGCAAATGCCTTCAAAACGACAAAGTAATAAAATATTTCAAACAACAAACCGTTTAGAAGTATAACAATTACGGACGTTTCATTTACCTCAATTGCCTTTCCGTAGTCTATTACTAAATATTATTACATTGTCGAAATACTCATTTTTCGACAGATTGGCGTAGTGAAGAGCAACAAATATTCCAAGATTGGTTTCATGGCCGCAGTGACGCCCCTAGTCTTCACAAACAAAAAGAAATTGGAACACATGAAAACAGTGTCGGAGAATTGCGACAGAGAGGTAAATATTTATGACGCAAATACATAAGTTTTGGTACACAACCAACAGACGTAATGAAAAAACGGGTACGGTTTTTTTTATTTTCCTTACCTCGATTTTACACCAGTTTAATCATGCTCTTTGGTATTATTGGTCATGATTTTACAACTCCAAAGTACGATGACAACTTCTTCACATATATTTTTAGCTGATTTGATAATATTGTCATCGAAACGGAAACACAAAGTCACTATTTACGGCGCTTACGTACAACTACGACAAAATTAATACTGTGACACTACAAAGTTTGCTCAAAGCGTTGCGGATAAGATTACAAAGTTATATATTATATGCAGCTCATGTTATAATTGCAGGTAAATCACAAACACGAGACACCGTGCCAACTCGGGAACGAGGTCACAACATGCATCTTTAAATACGCTCCCGAGCTGCATTTCAAAGCTTAAGAATGTTAAGATTCGCAAGCTGACATCGTGTTAAGATGTAATGTGTTTAA